>BSBK01006595.1:182500-335540 GCA_027943335.1 Chamaecyparis obtusa | reverse complement strand
ATAACCCTATAGGCTCAATTGGATAGAACACAGATGCCATGGTTTGCAAGAAACAATCTATCAAAGTTTGACAGTTTTATTCACTTAGGACACACAAGGGACATCATGGATAAAGTATGTCACCGAGTGTTTTACATTTCAAGAGGCAAAGTAGGACCATGCCCAGGGTAAAACCAACCATACACAATTGTGGTGTCAGTTCCTACCCATGATGAATAGAACATGATATGGGATACTTGCCAACTTTTCACTAAGTGCATCTGATAATCTTTGCATGAATAGAAAAATTTCTACCCTACAAAAAGACTTCGAGTCTTCAAAAAATGAGACAATTTATTTTAGAGGGGCCTAACAAGCCCCTATAGAACAGATTGTACATAGGTACCCACGATTTGCAAGAAATATTTTGTCAAAGTTTGATGGTTTTATGCAATTAGGACACACAAGGGACATTATCGGTAGGGTGTGTCGCTAAGTGTTCTAACATTTTGAGAGGAAACATGGGATCATGCCTAGGGTAAACCCACCCAACTGCATGCAATCACAGTGGTCGGTTCATTCCCATGACTAATAGAATACGATATGGACTACTTGGCAAATTTTCACTAAGTGTATTTGACAATTTTTGCATGAACATAAAAATTTCTACCCTACAAAAATGACTTAGAGTCTTCAAAGAATGAGATAGGTATTTTAGAGGGGCCTAACACAACCCTATAGGTTCAATTGGATTGTGTATATGTGCCACAATTTGCAAGAAATATTCCATCAATTTTTTACAATTGTATGCACTTAGGGCACACAAGGGACATCGCTGGTATTGTATGTCATTGAGCATTTCGACGTGTTGAGAGGTAAAGTGGGGCCATGCCTATAGTAAACCCACCCAACAAGATGTGATCACAATGTCAATTTGTGCCCATGACAAATAGAACATGATATGGACTACTTGGTAACTTTGTACTGAGTATCTGCTAGCTTGCAACACAACACTTCAATAAGACCTTAGCTTGAAATAAAATCAAATAAATAAAGCATTAAACATACTAACAAAAATGTCTTATTTCTCTCTAACTAAAAATAGTATGTCTAAATTCTGAATTACTCTTAGCCTTAGACTCTAAACAGTGACAATATAATGCTAGAATTTGAGATTCTAAGAAATGAAATGATAAAAACCATGAACTAAGAAAGTCATTAATCCTTCACACTTATGCTATGAAAATTAAATGTTCTCTAATTAGCTAAGAAATCAAATGTGAAACATGTATATGTAAAATGCAATTAAATCTCCTTTTGAGGTTTGGAAATCCGTCTTTTATAGAACTCCATTGAATTTGAATGGTTGAGATGTATCCTAGGAAGATTGGTTGAGATGCCTCTAGGCTTGATCCATGTGACTCTCCTCTTATTGGTTGGACTTGTCTTTGTTGTCCCTTGAGAAGTGACATTATTTTGAGCCTTTTATTAATTTGCTTTAATTAATTTACTTTAATTAATTACTCTAGCCATGTATTTAATGAGAATGATTTAATTAATTAGGCTTAGAGATAATTAATGTAATTATTGATCAATTATTGATGATTAATATTTGATTTGTGAAGTTTATTGATTTTTATAGAATTTATTGAATTATGTTAATAATTGAGGATTAAATTAACACAATTAGGAGATTATTCTGAATTAGGGAAAAGAGGGCCTTAAGTTCTATTAGCCCAATTTTAGGTGATTATAAATATACCTATACCAAGTCATCCAAACCAACTTGGTCCCTCCAACTTTTCTCCAAAGTGTAATTATAGGCTAGTAATTGTCGCTGGGATCTATTTTGATAGAAGAATTTGTTTGTCAAATCTTTGTCAATTTATGTATGCTGAAAGTGAATTTTCATTACTATTTTGTACTATATCTTGCATCCATTATTCCATTTTCCACTTTTCTATATTCATCATTCTCTACATAAGTGAAGGATCATTGCACCTATTAAGCGCTTGGGCCTTCTTGAGCATCGTAGGCCAACTTCCTTCTAAATGTGCCTAAAGAGATAGGTACATCCCCCATATCCCTATTTATTATGTTACATTTTGGTGAACCCAACTCATAACATATCTATTTTGATTCAAAAGTACATATTTGGTTTATATGCATTTCCATTATCAAATTTAGGATCATTCATTGCTAAAAAAGATAAAAAAAATTTACATCATCATCTCTTTCATTCTTGCATTGATTTTTACTTTTTTTCAAGTATCAAAACAATATTAAGTACAAGAATTTTTTATTTCATGCATTGTTGTTACATTTAATAAATTTCAATTTGATTTCTAGGCACTTAATTAGAAATCATATCAATTCAATTTGCTCATAATGAATATATTTTATAGATTAGTTTCATTATTCTCTCCTAACAACCCTCATTTAGACCACATGAAAAATAGTGATGCTAGAAAATAACACTTCTCTCAATGATCTCCCTATTTTGGATGAACCATAAGAAGAAGATTTCAATTATTCTCTTGATATGTACCCATCCCATAAGAATTCCTTGGTGAAAGAGGATGATACTATGGTAGAGGAGATTATTATTATTGTCAATTATTTTCATAGAACTTTATCTTATATTCATCCGACCTCTAGAGATGAAGCATTAATGAGTGATGTTGATCCTTCTCCTACATTGTCCCCTCGCCATGAGGATATTTTTAAGAAAGAGGAGGATATTATAAGAACCATTCTTAATGTCACCATACCTTCATTAAATGAAATCCCTTTTAGTAATGAAGCATTAATAGAAAACCCTAATCCTCCATATACATATTTTCCTACTCATACAGATACCTTGGAAGAAGATAAAAAAATTTCATTACCACTTTTATTGATGCTCTCCCTTATAGAGATAAAACCTTGAACAACCAAGAACCCAATCAAGTCAATGTTGTCCATGTTTTGGGTACTGATAATCTTAAGATTGATGTCCATCTTCATCAAGATACCCCTCAACCTTAAAATAACTTAGTCATGTATCATGTGGGTTGTCACACGTATAAAAAAATAAATAATAGAAACCTCACCAATTCAGTTGTCCCTCCTTCTCTTCTAGACTCTCAATTGGTGATTTCTTCTACACCCCGTCTTCCTCTAAATGCTAGAAAGGAATATGATGTAGTTGAAAAAATCAATGCTACTCTCACAAAGATATCCCTTTGGCAGCTAATTCAGACTTCCTTTGTACATCAATAAATATTATAAGAGGCAATAAAAAAACATGAATATCCCACCTCCTGTGTGATCTAATGATATCAATTTCTTATTTGAGTGTATGCATGCAAATAATACTCAATCTCAAATTGTCTTCTCCCAAGATGAGTTACCTTATAAGGAAGTTCAAAATCAATTTGATCCTCTTATGCTTGTGGTCCTTATTAATGGTGATGTCATTTGAAGAACTTTAATTGATAACGGATATAGTATTATGTTTGTAGCATTGGTTTTTGGATAAAATTAAGGTGGATAATTCATTGATACAACCATATTCTATTCCTATTTGTTTCTTTAACAACATCTCTAATTTTCTTTTAGGTATTACAACCTTACCTATTAAGGTAAGTCCTTTTATTTTACCCACACCTATTCATGTCATGCCTAATACTCTCTCTTAGAATCTTCTCTTGGGAAGGCCATGGTTACATGCCATGTAAGATGTTCCTTCAACTCTCCATTGTAAAGTTAAATTCATCCATGACAATCTCATGTAAACCATTGAAGTTGATGATAAATTGCAGAGTTTCTTAAAAATTTAATCAAATTCTCCATCCATTTCTATACCAACTCACCAAGATATATTTTCTCCTCCTTAAGATACTCCTCTTGAAAGTGTCCTTTTAAAATATAATTGGGGATCATTAGACTTCATTTCATCTTTTTTGGGAGAATAAAAAGTTCCTAAGTTTAAGATTGGACCATTTAAAGGTCTTAGCGTGTCATTCATTCAAACCTCTCCTCCTTGAACTTCAATCCATAATCTTGAAAGATGTTCACAAAAAATTATTGAGAAACCTAAATCATACTTTACTTCTCAAGGGTTTAGTTTCCAACCTCCACCTTTTTCAAGTTCATCTCCCTTCTCATATAATTCTTCTTCTATGTCTTACTTCAATCAAGAGATCATTTTTCTTGAACTTCTTTGTGCTAATTTTCTTAATTGACCCAAACAAAAAAAGAAACATAGACAAAATCTTGTGGATCTTCCCTTTTTCAAGTATCATCAATATCATGACCACTCTACTAATAAATGTCAAGATTTGTGTTAAAATTTTAAAAAAATTATTGATTATGAAATGATTAATATAACATGTAACAATGAGTTGTATTTAAATCATGATTATTTTGACTCCTATTTAGATTCCTATTATGTTTCTCCACACTATGTGACATTTTCAGCCTATCCCTTAGTGGCTCATTGTCATTCATTGTGGTACAATTTCAAGTGCAATCATACTTTGTGAGCAACATAATAGTCCTCCTAATACTTATCTTTGTCTCCACACTTGGGAGTCATGGGTGCTATTTTAATATATCTAAGGATCCAGTTTTCCCTTGGATAAGTGGTATTGTTTATCATGTGAGGTATTTTCTTACATGGAATTATTTTTTTTGATCAAGGGTTCTCCCTTATGAAAGAGGTGCATGTCCTTGATCATAAACTCTTCTTTGTTTTAAACTATATGTCCAAATAAAAAATCCCTTATTTGGAGGGGGGGATAAACGTGTGTCATCATTCATCAAGAATTCCTTTACACTCATTTCATAATATCTCTTTACAACTATCTCTCCCCACCTCACAAGAGCCATGTCCTTTGTGGCTTATATGGAACACACATAGTTGTTTAGGGGATATAGCATTTTTTGTCTTCTTTTCTTTAAGATGTTACAATAGTCCTAAGTTTCCATCTTAAGGTGGGGCACATATGAATTCCTTATTTCAAACAGTTTTACTTATCATAATTCAAAACATTAAGTCTACTAGCATAACACAATATGCTAGGGCTAGATGACTATCATTTTCACACATTTTTAGGATTGTTTGACTAACATATCACAATTTTATAGACTATTTGACCTATTCATTGCACACACTTTTACTATTGGTTGAATAGCATATCGCAATTTACTAGACCATTTGACCTATCCTTTGCACACATTTCTCAGATTGGTTGACTCGAATAACACAATTTTATAGATCACTTGACCTATCCTTTGCACACATTTTTAGGATCGGTTGAATAGAAAAAACAATTTTCTAGACCATTTGATCTATCATTTGCTCACAATTTTAGGATTGTTTAACTAATATAACACATTTTTCTAGACCATTTGACCTATCATTTTCTCACATTTTTAGCATATATGACTAGAATTTGTAAGATCCTTTGACCTATCATTTTCATAAAATTTATGGGTTGACTATCATAACATAAATTTCTAGACCATTTGACCCTTCCTTTGCACAAGCTTTATGGGTTGACTAAGATATAAAAAATTTCTAGACCATTTAACCTCTCATTTGCATATACTTTTATGAGTTGACTAGTTTGATACACCATCAAATATCTCTTAACTCTTCCTCCTCTCTTTCATGGATCACATAGAATAATGAAAATGGATAGCCTTTGTATTCTATGGTTTTCTTTTTCTCTTCTCCATGATTCTATAGAATAACACACTTTGCTAGTTGATTGGATTATGGAGTCTTGTCTTATCTTTGATGTGTGCTCTTTCTCTTTCCATGTGACCACTTGTACTTTTGCAATATGTTTTTGAGTGTGATAATAATGATTTATAAATTTCATTTACTGAGGTCTCTTCACATATTTGACTTGGTACCTTAGTAAGCTTTTATATTTTTATCTTTTTTTGTGTTCCCGTAGACATGATTGTACGAGTTAAAATCCTTGGTTTGGAGGCTTGTTCCCTCAATATTAGGTGATTTCTTATATCTTACATTCCCCCCCTCTCTCTCTCTACTTTACCATGAGCATGGGGTGGACTCATACTCCCACTAAAGTGAGGGCTAAATGTACCATCCTATAATTGCATCACTATATAATTCTCATTTATCCTAGCCCCATTTTAGCATGTATAGGATCTTTCATTAATTTTTGGTACTCTCCTTGGTTTTTCTTATCATTTTTCTATCCCCACTCTATTTGGAACCTTTTGACCAGATTTGGAGGCTTTTTGGTGGGACATAGTTTTCAAAACTGACTTGGTCCCCCATATTGGACAAAATAGTAAAGGAAATTGATTTTCAACATATACAGACTGATAAACATCTCATAGATAAATTTTTCAAAACCGACTTGGTCCCCCATTCTTTCTATTTTCCTATATGCATCATCCTCCACATAAGTGAAGGATCCTTGCACCCATTTAGCGCTTGGGCCTTCTTGAGCCCAGAGGATCATTTTTCATTTGAATGTGACTAAAGAGATAAGGCCATCCCATGTATCCCTATTTCTTATGTTACATAATTTTTTTTCAAATATTTGTTAATTTAGGTTTTTAGCTTTGTACATAGTAGAAAGAAGAGGTGGGTCTACAATTTTATTTGGCACAATAGGGAGTCTTTAGTCTCATATTAGTTGTGCAAGAAGATTTGAGAGATTTATATAGTCTGAAACACTCATGTTACATCATGAGAATAGGCTCACATATCTTTTAGCCTCTCCCTCATGGGCTTGGTAACCATGCTTAGAAAACTCTTAATTTGGTGCATGTGTGTGTGACATATGATCAACCATTAATTGTGCATATTAGTAGTTTCTAGTGCTTAATTTGGTGGTGCCTTAATTTTTAATGAGTTTGAAGATTGGATCCACACAATTTTTTTGGCACTAAATCAGATTTTATTTCTTAGCCCCATAGGCTAATTTTTAGGGAATTTCAAGTGCCAATTTATTCAATTTCCTAGCTCTTTTTTTGGAAAAAATGTTTACTCACATCGAAGATAAAAGGTTTGAAATTATCACCCCTCACAAATATAATACTTGGAAGGTGAAAATAAAAAAAATAGTTTGGTTGAAAGGATTATGGTCCATGGTGAAAGAGGGAAACCCAATTTCACCAAAGAATACGATAAGTTCATAGATCAAAGAAACTATGATGAGGTGATGATCTTGATTTCCCTCCATATTTAGAACCCTTGTTCTTTTCACATTGAGTGTTGCACCACACCAAAAGAGGTATGGGATAAACTAAAGGATCATTTAGGTTTGGTTAGTGAAATTCAAGAAATGTAGTTAGAAGAAAAGATAGCATCACTTTTCATTGATATTTTTCCTTCAATTTAATACTATTTGGTCAAATTTAAATCCTTGTGTTCTCAATTGGATGGTTGTGGAAAATATAAGACTAAAAAGGAGTTTATTTTTTTTTATTTTGTTAATATTAACGAGTGTTTTCTCTTATTTTTCCACTTCTTTTATGCTACTATGGATGGGTTGGGTGATCAATTTGTTATGACATTTTTTTAGACTTTCTACGAAAGATTGACCATGGAACAATCCAAAATTATTCAAACTGATATCACAAATTATCATGCATTAGTTTCCACTAATTCCAAAGAAAAATAATAAAACCAAGCCTGAATATAGTGATTCTTTTAAAACAACCTCATAAAAAAAGTCTAATACTAAGGAGAAACCAAAATGTATTTTTTGTAATAAAGAAGACCACATTGAAGAACATTGTTAAAAAAAGGAAATACAAGAGTTAAAGGAGTTACTCAAGGAGCATAATATTTCATTTTCCTCATCTATTTATTCTACCAAACATAAGAACAAGGTACATAAAGATAATTCTCCTAGTTACAAGGGAAATGGTCATTCCTTGATCACAACTCATGCACCTAGGAACATTGGTTAGATCCTTGATTCAAGAGAATTAAAATATAGTTTGGATTGACTTAACTAAATGGAGGTTCTCTTCATGACCCACCGTTTGATTGGATCTTGGAAACAATAAATCAAATTTTTAATGGTGTTTCTATAAGCAATACTTATTTGGGTGTCGGAATAGTGACCAATGTCTTTTGTGTTCTTGAGATTGCACATAATCCTCTTTTAGTTTATCAGTTGACATGGGAGGGAAACACAATTGATTTACCTTAGAGGAAATGTAAATTCATCAAGATAATGGTGATCTCATTATAGTTGGTATGCCTGATCATCTACACAAGGTGCATACATTTGATTTCATTAATGATGATCCTTATTTTCCCCTGACACCTCCATCTAGTGTTAGGAGTAATTCAGGGCCAATTAATGGTCTAGTGGATATAATTTAGATTCCCCCATTACCTAATACATAAAAATGACACTCAAAAAGTAATATAGGACTTCAACCCAATAGAATTTTATAGGTTCTTATGATTTTTGGTTTCAGGATGGTTTCATTGCACATCAATCTGACTTGGCTTTACATTCTACTTCAAATTGGGGATACATACTTGAGGGTATTCATCCCCTCTTTGATGATAGTTTTAACACCAATATTGTTAGATCACATGTATCTTTGGAGATTGATATTGATGTACTCCCATCTTCACGAGCGATTTCTCAAATTTATTGATTTATTTTAATCATGGTTATGTGATGAATTACTTTTTCTTGTAGACATCTAATCAATTTTCAGAGTTTCCTATTTGGAGAATTAATTCCTCTTTTTATTTGGATATGGAGTGGCTTCTTAATCATTCATCAGATTTGTTTCTTCCTAAGGTAATATGTGTTGATTGTCAACATTGGATAATTTTTTGTTTTCAAGAATTCTTCATTGACATTGAATCTTCTTCACTATAGGGGGCATCTTGTCTCTCTTTTTCCTTCCTATGGAGGGATACTTGATTATATATGCATTATGTATGTATTCCTCAGGGGTATGATTTATTCCTCCATAAATCATTCATACATCATGCATACATCATCTTTCTTCTTTCTCTTCCTTTTCTCTCTTTTGGAGAGGAGTTTTCTCCCATGTGGTTTTCTTTTTTTCTCGACTTGTTGGCAATTTATTTACATTTTCATTGTACATGGGTACCTAAAATGGTTGCGTAGCTAGAACACATATTACGTATTTCTCATCTTGAATAATAGTTCTTCTCCCTAAGTTACACTTAAGGGGGGGTGTTAGAGTAAATACATTTTTAATTATTTAGTTTCTTAAGTTAACTTAGGCCATCATAACTAATATTTGAAAATTTAGGTAGTTTTTAGTTTTTAATTTAGGAGGTTAACTACCTTCTCTTTCATTCTTGCCTTTATAAAAAATCTATTTTACACTATGTAATATATCAATTAAGAAAGAAAAAATTTCTCTTACATCTCATTCTTTCATCGTATTATGGTTGGTTGTCTCATATTGTGATCTAGAAGATTGAATCTTCACACACACACACACACACACATTTATCTTTATCTCTTTCTCTACCCCTCTCTACTTCACTAAATTTTTCTCCCTTCCTATATCTTCCTCTATCTCTAGAGATGTCTATCAGTCCATCTTTCACCCTCTCTACCTTTTCTTCTTCTTATTCATAGACCTTTATATCTATAAATCTATCTCTCTTTGTATATCTGTTTCTATATTTCATCTTCCATCTTTCCCCTCAACATTTTGTCACCATCTTTCCATCTCTCTCTACATCTATATCTCCCCCTCTCTCTATCCCTTTCCATATAACACTTCATAATTGTATCTTTATCTTTATATCTCCCCCTCTTACTTTCTAAACCCCTTTCTCTTTCTCTATACATGTATCTATTTCATCTATATCTATCCCTCCTCCCTCTCATTATCTCTCCCTTTCCTTCCCTCCATATCCCTCTCTTTCCCCATGTCCATGTCTATGTTTATGTCCATTTCCATGTCCATGTCCATTTCCATGTCTTGTCAATCTCTCTCTATTGCAAACATAACATCACCTTGTTGAGTTTAACTTTTAATTATTGAGTTTTAGATCCTCAAAGCTTTATGAAAATTTTCACTAGGAACATATTATTTTATTTTAAATACAAAATGTATAAATTTTAATGCAACATAAAACTAATAATCCCACCTAATCTTAACTCTAAATACATATCCTAAATCTATTGCATGAACTTGGCACATTGCATCATTGGTTAATTATTGGGGACAACATAGATTGAACACATCCCAAATTGTATGCCCCTACTCACTGTTTAGAATCTTCATATCATTCTCTTTGAAAATATCATATTGTATAAATTTCTTATGTTTACTCAATTTTCAATCAATACTAGTTATTCCTTTCAAATTTCACCTAGTATAAGTAGATATAGAGAGGGTGGGAGAGCAACTAAGAGAAAGAGACAAATATAGAGATAAAGAAACATAGATAAGTAGAGATAAACAAATAGAGATGAAGAGATGGAGAGAAGAGAGAAATATCTATATTTTTTTATAAAAAATATATATCATGTAGTGTCTACAATTGTCATAATTTCAATACAATATGATACTTGATATAACATAACATAACATAACATAACATAACATAACATAACATAACTTAACATAATATAATATAATATAGTATAATAAAATATAATATAATATTGTAAATTTATATATAAATAATAAATATACAATATTTTAAATCTTAATATATAATTTAATATTATATTATTTTAATATAATATTATTTTTTAATTTCCATTGTTTTCATATTTGATCATGTTTCCCATTTTAATCATCAATATTTTGGATCACACTCTATGATCCATCATCAAGATGAAAGATGATTAAAAGATATGTCACAAATTTATTATTTTTTAATATTATTATTTATATATCACATATAATTAATTATATATATTTTTATATAATTATACAATTATTCTATATTCTTTTTTTTTTATAGATAAGTTCTATGGGGTAGCTCCTTTTTATTAAACAGTAAACCATATTATATTAGTCATAATTATACTCTATATTATTTTTTATATCACATGTTTATATATTCTATTTTTTTTATGGGTAATAGGTTGAAGCCAAGATCAACATGGGGCTTGAGTAGACTCAAACCCAAGACCTCTCAGATGGGAGGCTTACAACTTATTGTTGCATTGAGGGGTGCTCCCACCATTTATATATTCTATTTTAGGTTTAAAAGAAATATTATAATTGTTTGTATTATTATCAAGTATATTTTGTAAATTAATATCTAGAAAAATAATATTTTTTATAATTAATCTTTAATTTATATTACAATAATAAAATACAAGAAATCTATAATATTTATTATACAGTAAATTATAATAAATTATATTCTTTTAAGTAATACAAATAATAGTTGAAAGATTATATAAAATGATTTTAAGAATTTGTTAAGAGAAAATACAAAATATTAAAATTATTGTCTATTCATAAGAAAATATTTATTTATAAAAATATCTCTAACTTTACAAAATAAAAGGTATGTCCATCTTAAGGCGGTGAGGAAAAACTAACAAAAAATTAAAAAATATGAAACTATGGAGTTAAACAATAGTAAACTATCCCCTTCACCCATCCTCGCAAATGAAAAATTAGAAAAACCTATGAACAATGAGTTTGGTCTACAACTTCTACTATTTTATGATGTAATTGGAGAGTTGTCTTATTTGAATTAAATGCATAAATTTTTTATTTTTTTGGAAAAAAAATTAATTTTCTACTTATTATATCCAATAGGAAAATGATATTTTTGAATCCGATAAATAAAAATTATATTTTTGAATCAGATAAATTAAAAATATATTTTTGAAAGTACAAAGTATATGGCTTGTAGTGCCTCTCCTGTTTTCTTTCCTGCATGAAATCTTAATGGATGTGGCTTTGGCTTTATGTGTCTTAGTGCTTTTGTGCAGTTGGATGAGATATCTTATGATGCCTTGTTGGCTCTAGATGTTTCATGTGGCTATATGTGGTTGGTTGAGCTCACCTTATGTCTGGGTTGATATATGCTTGTATTGTACTGTGATCATGTTGGAATCGTGAGAGGTTGTTGCCTTTGGGTTGATCTAACTTATGCCGTAGTATTGGTAATTTTCTTATGTCGTTATGCTTGGTTGTGAGAACCATTGTGTTGTGGCCTGTTGCATTCCTGATTTGGGATGCTAGACCTTTTGAGGTTATGATGGTATCTGGTTCATTTGATTTATAAGACATTGTAGATTATATGGCTTATGATTTGATTTTGATGTTTTCATTGATATATGTGCCAATAGTTACTAGATTATGATTTTTAATCATGTTTATATGTTATATGGATCAGAGATCAATATATTTGTATCTGTGTCGTAGTTATTCCATGATTATCGGTGTGATGTGATTGGGTGGTTACACTGTGTGATGCATTTGATTACTGTACATTATTTTGGTTATACTATCATTTTTTATTTAGATGTTAGATTATGTTGTTATTATTGTTTTGATCATATCTACATGATGATGCTTTATGATAAAATCTGGTGTATATTGCATTCGAGAACATTGGATTAATATACCATGATGATTATCATTGATTCTTTTTATATTGTGCGTTATATGTTGTTGGGTATTTTAATTCATATATACACATATTGTTGTAAATAACTATTTTATATTAATTTAAATGAGATGATGTTCACTTCTATGCCCATATAATTATTATGGAATATGCCTGATGTCATTGTATGAAGTGAGATGAAGTCGTAGTCCCTCATATGTGAGATCTACATGATGTCTTGTTCTCCTTTGTTGTTTGATATCATGTATGTTCATGTGATTTCAGCTATACATATACTATGTATAGTTTCACTTTATGTGTGTATGTTTCAGTGAATAGGTACTAGACATCATTCTTTTTGAGCTACATGTTTTTTTTCTTTATGCCCCATAGTGGCATTGGAGATAGTTACATTGGCCATTTTGCATACTGAGCCAATATCATCCTTCTATGGATAATGTACCCATATTGATATAATATAACTCTGGTACCATGTAGGTAAACTCTGATATTCATTTGCATTACTGTGATTATGCTAGTAACTATCTGTGCATTTTAGTTACCTATAGTTGTTGCAGTTGAGTTAGAGCTCTATGCATGTTGATTTTATTAAATGGTTATTTTATAATTACCAATAATTTTTTCATAGTGCTATTCCATTTAATTGAAATTGGTTAAATTAATCCATTTTGAGTTTGAGTTAGTTTTATGGGGTTTTAAATTATTTATTTTAAGTGATTTCTTTTAGTCTTTTTGTGTGTTGGCCAAAAAGTGATTTATAATGAAGTATTAGACTTATTTTTTCACTTCTACATTTTTTTAGAGAAACAAATTTATGTAACCCTCTTGTGATAATTTTGGAGATTTTCTCATTGGGAGAGTTCTACCTAATAGATTTTGTGGTTAGTGGCTCATTGGATTCGTGCTAGGATTTATACACTTTCCATGGATGCTTATTCATTTTAATGGAGTGTGCAAATTTCCTCCTCTTTTTTGGTGTTTTTCTCTTTACGTGAGGTATGGATTCTTGGATTTCTATTTTTGCTTCATCTTTCAAATCTTTCTTGATTTCTATTAGTTCATGGGCTAAGATCTAGTGTTCCCCCACATTTTCATTTCTTTCTATTGTCCATTTGGGCTTATGTGATTTTATTTTGAAATAGAATGAGAAAAGTAATGTTATGCTGCTCAAATTTTCATGGTTGGTTGAAATGTGAATTTTATTTGAAAAGCGTATTTTTTAGCATGTGGGAACCAATGGGTTTTACTTTCATCCCAATATTTTGAGTTTCAATTTGGAGTTTTTTTTTTATGTGCACTTTGTTTTACGTTATCTCCCATTTGGAGTTGTTGCCATGTTAATTTTTTTTTATTGGGAATGGGTAGTACTCTAGGACTATGCTTGGATTATGTGGTTGGAATGAATAGACAAAATTTTGGTTACTTAATATTGTGATTTGAACTTTGGGTTTTGGGTTGATTTTGTGCCTTGTGTGCCTAGCCAGTTATGGCAAAAAATGGTTGCCTTTTTTGTTATTTTTTACATTTTGAGATTCTTTCTTGATTTATAGATGTGAGACACATATTGGAGCATTTAGGGATATTATTATCCCATTTTTATTTTGTATCAAATCATCTTGGGATTCATGCTCTTGGTTTGAGGCCAATAAAGCATCCTTGTGCACAATCTTATTGTCTTGGTTTCTTGACGGGATCTTGAGAGACCCGTACTCTCAGTTTGTGACCGATTGAGTGCTTCTTGTATTTCAATGGAAGATTAATTTTAATATTTTTTTGTTCATATGGTTATTTTTGTTTCTTTTGAACTTTGTGTTGGTACACTCCATGCTTTTGGTTGAGCTCACATGTGATATGTGGATGTAAGTTATTGAGACTACATCTAGGCATATAGTTGAGAGATGCTCCTATGCCAAGTTTTGAGTGACCCTTTCTCTTGGTTTAAGACCAAAAAATCTTACCATGTTTCTTTATGATTTTATGACTTGAGAGTCTTACTTTTTAGTGTACTCGTGTTTCATTGTTCTTTGTGCCTCATTGTAGAATTATATGAGCCTAGTGTTCTTTTAATGGTGTGGAGTGGCTCCTTACATGGAACCCAACTTGTAAGTGGATGACATAGGCCATGTGAAGGAGTTCTTAATAAGTGATAATATGATAAAATAAATTGGGTCAAAATATATTAATAAGTTTAATATGACTACTCGTCTGTTTGAGGGTGTGGACCTGAGGTAAGTCTGTATCTATGTATATGTAGGTATTGACCTAATATACGTATTGATGTTTTTCCATTTGTAGATGTTGACTAGAGACTCAATGCTACATGATCTACCTCAAGCCATATAATGACACTCCACCTTGAGTCCTTGCACTATAGCCTTGATAGATTTGAGTAGTGGCCCTTTTTTCTTGTGCCATACTATATATTTAAATTCTGTGTATCTACATATTGAGTGTTCTCCATGTTGTACTTGTTTATCTGTATTTGAGTGATTGCATTAGGATTATTGTACCATCCCATGGTTCTTTCAATTGTATGGCATGAGTGTTAGCCTACTACTTGTATGTACATTATGTGTGTTTGGGTCATGTGACTATCTCCACAACCATGGTGGGGTGGGCCTGAGGGTTCCACATGGTAGGGTAGTATTTATAATACCACTACTAGCGATTGATGTATAGATGGTGGAATTATTTCAGTGATAGAATGTAGAGCATGATGTGCTCATTCTATCCCTTCTTACTCTTTCAATGTATTATTCTTTCACTTGTACATGCTCACTATATTGTCTTTTACTTTGATAGTGTTGGAATGGAAAGATAAGGGACTGAGAGGGGAGGGATGAATCAGTACCCTCAAAAAATTTTAACTAAATACTCAATCTGTAAATAGTAGATAACTAATCTATCCAATTGAATCCATTGTTTGCAACATTCATTCAATTGACTTGTAAATGTAAAGTGCATGAAAACAAACAATAATTCAATCACATAACACATATATTTTGGTTACACAGAAACACTTGTGAGAAGGTAAAAACTGTGGTGGGGATGACACCCACAAATTCTTTACTACTGTAGATAATAAAGTATGCTAGTTAAGGCTACATGTTGTGATCACTTCTAGTGATCTTACCTTGTTAGGAGTAATAATCAAATCAACTAGATCTACCTTGTTAAAGGATTTAAACAACACTACTTTAGTGTGTACTTGGTTAAGAGATTTACAATTAGACTGTTAAGTCTACTCTGTCAAGAGATTTTGTTAACTCTATTACAATGATTAGAAGATAATACAAAGTATCTATAAATGACAACTATACTTTTTCTGAATCAGATCTATGATATACTGAATAAATATCATCTCAATGTGTAGTAGTCTATCCTCTATTCTACTTGATAGCCTTGACTGATTCTGAATAAAATGAATTGTATCTCTGATTACTGCTCAAATCATGTCTAAATTCTGATGTCTTGAAGGTGGCTACTACTTCAAGATCTTCTACTTCTCTTCCTTGTCCTTATGTCAAAATGGAATGAATTAAAATTATATAGCATACTGCTATGATTTCCATAACTGCCATAACCTAATTAGGTTTACGTCTTCTTAGCAAAACCTAAGATCTGCGATGTACAAAAATAACCTATATCTGACTATTACATGGGGATCATCATTAAAATTAATGATTACATCTACAATAAATAATCCTTGATCTTGGTAAATTTTTTAATGAATCCATTGTAACCATTTACATAAATAAATGTGCCACAATAGATTACTATGTCATTTCTTGGATTGCTCGGTAAACACAACCAATACTGCTCAATGAATATACTGGTGCTCGGTGTCCAGTGTGCTCGGTGTTTACTGACACTCGGTGCTCGGTATACTCCGATGCTCAGTAAAAATGCTTTGGTGCCCGATTAACCATGTTTCCATTTAGTTCTTGGTATTGCCTTATGAATACTCAATATGAAGGCTTATTTGATTAACCGACTAGCATAATGTAGCTTGAATTTCTTCTGTTTATTGACTAATCAACATAGATAACCAACTGATCCACTTTGATACTAATGACAACATCTAATGCTCAAATAGAGATAACAATCTCCCCCTTTGGCATTAGTATCAAAACTTGTAATGTATATACATTGATATATCTTTCACTATCCTTGCTTCATATATACATGACAAAAATTTATTCAAAACTTACATAAATCCCCCTCGGTGCATGCTCCTAGTATGTATGCAGTACACTTAGCATATAATTATACAATCTGACATATACATTATATTTCCCCCTTTTTGAGATTAATGCCAAACTCAAAAATATGTATTTACATCTTGTCAAAAATATGCTGATGGGTTTTCTTTAGAGAAGCCGAGAGGTTTTCCCATTCCTCTTTCAAGTTGGTGAGAGAAATATGCTCAAGACCGACTTGTGCATGCATGTCAAATATGTTCTCCAACACTAAAATTTTTGGTGTTGCAACTAAATCTTGCACTTTGAAAATATGTGGCTTGATTATCTTTAGGTGGGGAAGCAACTCTACTTGTATCTCAATGACTTGGTCACTTATTTTATCCTCCTGCTTCCTCAACTCTCATCTTAACTGGTTGAGTTCTTGAACTTTTATTATATGATTATGAAAAGCATCTGGCTCGGTTAAGGAGGCATTTTCATTGGCTTGGATTTCAGTATCCAACTTTTTAATCTTTTCACTAATCTCAGTAGTGAAACTCTCCACAGTGAAAATATTAACTAACATCTGAATTATGTTCTAAGTAATAGATTTTACATCGGTGATTATCTTAGAAATATTTACCTTGTTTATTGCCACTTCCTTGCTAATCTTTTCTACCAATTTGTCATGTATCGTAGATTCTTCCCTTTCCTCAAGTCTCTTTTCTATATCAATATCTGTGGCATTTATTTCATGTACTAGAGTGGCAAGTTGGTCCATTATTGGTGTGTCTTCATTTATCTGGACCTCAGGTACAACCTATTGCAAGATGTCTCTTACATCTTCAAGAATTTGTTTACTCTTGCACTCTTTCCTCAGCTTCTCCTGAGCTACCTTCCTTGTGCATAGTTCCCCCATATTTTCTCAACTCCTCAGATTCCAAAGTCCTCGAGTCATAGTGAGGTATTACAATGACTTCATCTAGTGTGACTGGCCCTTTACCATGCTTTTTATTCTTCTTTGTAGGCTCTTGTGGTGAATTCTTAACAAAAGGAATAATGCACTTTACCTCAACACTCAGCATTTCTTTCTCAGTAGACACATTATCTTCCTTCTTCTGCTCCTCGGTAACCTATGTGTTGGTTGATAGAGAGGGAGCTTCAGATGTAGTATCTGATGGTGTGGTCTTGGTAGGTTTAGGGTCATCTTAGCCCTGTGTCTCTACCTCTTTTTCCTTAGGCTTATCTATCTCTATAGGTGTGCTATTCACATGTTCCCCTGATGTGTCCTTCAATTGCTTGGGGATTGAGCCTTCGAGTTCTTCCATGGAAATAAGTTCAATTGCTTCCATCAGAATAGGAAGATCACCTGGTATAGATCTTATTGCTGGCTTGGTTATGTGTCCCTCTTCTTGTGATTTAGTTCCAGCAATAGTGACATCCTCATCATTTGAAATGTCATCAGGATCACCATTTGTGATGTCCTCAATGAGTAAATCAAGTGCATTATTATTAATCCCTTGGATTTCAACTTGATCCGGTGCATCCTGAGTTAGACTCATCTCCTTAGTGGCATCTATTGTATTAGGTACCTCGGTATCTGATATGTCAATTCTCTATTTTAGTGCCAAATCAACATCATCAATATGAATTCCCTTACCTTTTCTCTTTAGTTTCTTCTTGGGAATAATGGCTAAGGCCATATTTTATGACTCTTCACGGGCTTGTACAATTGAAGTCTAGATGATTTTACTATTCTCATCTATGTTCGCCAGATTTTCATCAAGTATCTGCAATGCCCAGTTCTTTACTCGAAATCTCTTTGAATGCTTACTCTTTAATTCCTCAATTTCAGGAATTGTCAATGTAGGAATTGCCACAACTAGGGATTGTTCCATCATTCTCTTCTCAGTGTTCAAGGCATAGGACCACTTTTGTAAAATTATTTCTTCTAATGCCTTGGGTAAGTATTTGGAAAACTCAATTAGTATTCTCTTAAATCTAATCATCATTTATATGATTGCTTCTTCAATTTTATTCTGATCCTCGGTTGACAAGTGCTCAAACCGACTAATTTTAGGATCACTTAATCCTCCATTTTCAATTATCTCTTCAACTACCTCATCAATTGACTGATTCTTATTTACAATAAATTTAAACTAATCATTATCATCTTCATCATCATCTAAATCATCTTTTCCTCTAATTAACTTTCTTCTTTTCTTAGGAGCCTCATTAGTAGATTTAGTACCTCTCTTTTTATATGTCTTCATCGGTGTAGCATCTCTTGGCCTCGATAAATTTACAACTCCTTTCTTTGGTGGAGGTGAGGCTATAGTTGTTGATCATGTATGTGCCCTTGTCTGCACTTCTAACTGCTTCTTCTTTAGAGTGGGGGAAGGAGAAAATGGTGTAGAATCTACATCATTGTTTGAATCGGTTTCCTCACTATCATGTGGTTTTTCTATAAGAAGTAGCTGACCTTTGGTTTCTACCTCAATCAATGTACTCTTAGATGATCCAACATCATCACCAAATTTCTCTACTAAATTTTTCATCATTTTCTTTGACTTCTTTGTTATTTTACTGAAAACTAAGCCTGTTTTAATTCTTGTCTTGGCCTCTTCATAGTTTCCAAACCTTTCTAAATTAACATCCTTAGGTACAAACAACAAAGATTTTATTGATTTGGAAGAAAAATCAATGTCTATTTCATATCCCATAGGAGCTAACCATTATGTCCTAGGCTCCACAACCTTAATCAATGTGTGATCGGTGTCAACTAGAAAACATATATCCTATTCATAATCTTCAACTAGTTGCCTTGGAATTCTACTCTAAGAATTCATTCTACTTTTTAATTGCTCAAAATAATTGTCTAAAATACTATTGAGATTATTTCCCAAACCCTTAATCAAATCTAAAAATTTTACTATGACTGGCTTGTCGGTTGACCACTCTTATTACCGACTCATGGGAAAAATATTTGCACATAAAAGAATATGCAAACCAACAGGGATCCAAACTTACACATGTTAGAATTCACCAACTGGATTGTCTTCATTTTCTCTTCAATCTGCTTCAATAGAAGCTCGGCAAGGTATGATTGATAACCTTTCTTGACCATTCTATAAGCTATGTCAACGGCTCCACATGGCACACTATTCAGTCTTCTCGACTGATAAATCTTATAACCAATGACATGTGCTACATATTTTACCTCTGGGTCTTTGATTGTGTGGATCTTCATAGCTTGACCATTCCACTCAACTCTCATGTTCTTCTTAATTTCTGCCCTAGATGCACTACAAATTACTTTAGCCTTATCAGTGGTAGGATACTCGGTGACATCATGAATAATTTTCTTAGTTATTTTAACGGGCTCATCCAACCAAAACTTTCCATTGTGAAACTGACTAAGAACAACCCTAATCCATTCACTCTTGATCTTTCTTGGAAAATTTAGGGCATTCACCAAACCTATTACCTCCAGTTGCTTGTAATTGGATTTCAATTTTCCATCTTCTCCACATAGCTTCTGATAAGCTGCATACATATCAAAATCTCCAATTTATCCTATTTTGCAGTGAATCTATGATCGTACGTCCTTGACCAGTAGAACCCTAGGGCGTATGCTTGAGAAAGCTCCCACTTGATCAAATTTTGATGCAACTTCAGGATGAAGTTTGTATTGGGGTTCATTACATGTTGCAAAAACAATAAGATTGACTTCCTCCTCTTCTACAAACTTAGACTTGTTCACCTTTGATGCAGATGCCATAATTTCTTAAAATAGGGTTTCAGTAAGTACAAGTATGAGCATCTCAGTGATAACAGTACTTACACAAAAGTGTCGATAAATCACTCGAAAGACTTTGAAAATATGCTCAAATACTTCTAAAAATACTTTTCATGAAGTCACTCTGGAAACTCTTCGCTCTTCGTAAACACTGGTGAAAAAATGATCTAAGTTCATCGTATATTTATAACCTTTTCAAATTCTTGCTCAAAACTTTTGCAATAAATTCTCAACCTACTCAAAGCTCAATGAAATATGTCAAACTCAATGAGTGCCACAAAATTCCAAGAGCTTGATTAACATATAAATTTTCACTCAGTTAATACCGATACTTGGTTAACCTTGCATAATAGTCACCAACGGGTAACTCTTTACTCAGTCTAGTATATACCAACTGTAAACTCTTTAAAGTCCAAAACTTATAAAACCATAATGCATCTCAATTCATGCAGATTTGGTATGTGCACATCTAATATGAGGAATTGTATGTAAAATGTGATCAAATTGAATTATCAGTTCCATACATACCTTTTTTAGCTTAGGTGGAGGTGTCGATGTCACCCAATCCAATGGATGAGGTTTCACCAACTACAGTACTTGACTCAGCATTATCATTTGATTCCTTTCTCCACATAGTGTTTCTTATTCTCATGATATCTACAATTTTATTTCCATTCTCAAAAACTTGTGCTTCTAGTGCTTGGTCTCTACAATCTTTACTTAGGTGACCAACTTTGTGATAGAGAAAACATGCCATACCAGTTCTTGTCCAGCTTCAAGATTTTCCAGCCCATCTCTTCCTCATGCAATTAGTTGCAATATGTCCATACCTTCCACATACTATGTAGTTAACCCATGTGTTATAATCCCAAGTGTAAGCATTACCTTGTCTTCTTGGTTGATAGGTTTTATTCTATCCTTTCAGTGTCCATACTTTCTTCATCTTCATTCTGCATTCTTGTGATGTGTGTCCATGCATGTTGCAAGTGTGACATTTTTTCTCCATGTAGGGTTTGTTAGGATTCCTATTCAACTTAGATCTACATTCATATGCTTGATGTCCAAACTTGTTACAATTATAAAAATGACCATTGAACTTAGGAGTGGTTTTAGGTTTACCTTTTGCTTTACTCCTGCAAACATTTGAAGTGTGGCCCGGTTTACCACAGTGATAGCATGTCACTATCTTAGGTCTCTGATTCTGGTTGTTATTCATCTATTCAAATTTCTTAGATGATTCTCCTTGCTTGGTGTAGCCTAATCCAGTAGTACTTCCAAGTCCTCTTTGACTAATCAGAAAATCATCAATTTTCTTAGAACTATCCTCAGCCTTTTTCATCATCTCATTATGTTGTTGCTGCATCTTCACTTCATTTCTCATTTTTTCATTTTCTTCCCTGAGTACTCCATTGTCTTCAATTTTCCTTGATAAATCATTATTTACTTGGTTGATCTCTTGGCTTACAACAATCATCTAATTGGATATTTCAAAGTGATGCTCAGTAAGTCTCAACATCTCTGTTTCCTTCACTTGTAGTTGTTCAGGCATTTGTCTTATGTCTTCAACAACCAAATTTCTCTCTTATTCATCTTATCTAGCATTGTTCATCACATCAATCATTCTTACCATTTGTGTCTCTTGACTGATCTGCAGGGCTTTCACTTGTTTACTCAAATGAAGATTTTTCTCAGATAAATTAGAAATTGCACTTTTAGAACTGTCAAAAATACTGCCTGAACTATATCCAATATTCTCAAATAGATCATCAATATCTTATTCATGATAGTTAGTCTCACATTATAGAATAGCCATCTTCTTTCTTTGAACCAGTAACTTTTTCAACACATCCTTAGCTTGCTTGTAAATCATTCCAATTCAGAACATGAGCAATGTCAGGGATATACTTCCTCAACACAGATACATGGAATACATCATGGATACATGAAAGGCTGGGAGGCAAAGCAAGTCTGTAGACAACTAGACCAATATGTTCCAAGATCTCAAATGGTCCCACAAACCATGGAGATAGTTTAGATCCCTTACCATACCTAATAGGACTCTTACGTGGCCTAACCCGAAGAAATACCTTATTCCCAACCTCAAATTGATGCTCAATCCTATGCTGGTCCGCATATTGCTTCTGCCTATTTTGTGCTGAAGAAAGATGCTCTTTGATGTGTTTAACCTATTGCTCCAAGTCCTAAAGCATCTCAGGACCAAGAAGAATTCTATCCTCAAGAAGATCCCAGCTCAAGGGTGTTCTGCATGGTCTCCCATACAGGGCCTGAAAAGGAGCCATACCAATAGAGCTGTGGTAACTGTTGTTATACGTGAACTCAACAAGGTGAAGGTACTCTTCCCACTTAATCTGTCTATCCATAACATACATCCTAAGCATGTCTTCCAATATCTGATTAACACGCTCAGTCTGTCCATCAGTCTCAGGATGATATGTTGAACTGAAGTTCAGCTGAGTACCCAATTCTCATTGCATAGATCTCCAAAGTGAAGATGTGAAAACTGGATCTCTATCAGATATGATCTTCTTAGGAATCCCATGCAACCAAACAACTTTCTCCATGTAAATCCGTGCTATAGATGCAGCATTGTAGGAAGACCTTACTGGAATGAAGTGGGCAACTTTAGTTAGTCGGTCAACTACAACCATGATTGCATCATGATGCTTGGCTGTAACTGGTAACCCCACTATGAAGTCAATGGATATAGAATTCCATTTCCATTCTGGTATACTATGAGGCTGCAACAAACTAGCTGGATGTTGATGCTTTTCCTTCACTCTCTGACATTCCAAACATCTAGCTACAAAGTTAGCGATATCCCTCTTCATGCCTGGCTAGTAATAGTGCTATCTGAGATCAACATGCATCTTCTTCACACCAAGGTGTGCTAAATATGGTTCCTTATGAGCTTCAGTCATTACCAGGACTTGAAGATCCCCAAACTATGGCACATAAATACTACCTCGGTACTTCATCAACCCATTAGTACTGATTGAGTAACCCTCAAAATGGCCCTCTAACACACTGTCACTATCAATCACTACTTTGGCATCCAAGAACCAAGGATCCAAAGGCAAGTTCTGAAGTATTCTACCCTTTAGATCTTCTGTGAGGGTTAATGAAGAAAGTTCATGACATCTTCTACTAAGTGCATTAGCCACTTTATTTTCCTTACCGTGCACATACTTTACTTCGAAGTCGTATTCACACAAAAACTCCATCCATTTGTGTTGACGTGCATTAAGATTGGGTTGCATGAATAAATACTGAAGACTTCTATGATCTATATGCAGCTCAAAATGTTGACCAAGTAAGAAATGTCTCCATTTGGTCAATGCATGCATTACAGCTGTGAGCTCCAAATCATGAGTAGGATAGTTGACTTCATGATCCTTTAATTTCCTGGATTCATAGGCAATGACTCTACCACCCTGCATCAACACTGCTCCTATTCCATCTAATGAAGCATCTGTGCAAACAACAAATTCCTTGGATGGATCAGGTACTGCAAGCACTAGTGCACTAGTTAAGCATTCCTTGAGGTACTAAAATGCTGCTTCACACTTATCTGACTAGAAGAATTTTGTTCCCTTTCTTTGAAGCGATGTGATAGGATGAGCTATTTGTGAGAAATCGGCTACAAATCTTCTATAGTAGCTAGCTAACCCCATGAAGCTTCACACTTCAGAGACATTGGTAGGTGCTGGCCACTCAATAATTGCCCTAATTTTGGCCAGATCAATAGCTATCCCATCTCTAGTGATGATGTGACCAAGATAACAAATCTCAGTTTTGAAAAACTCACACTTCTCAGAATTGGCAAAAAGCTTGTTTCTGCGGAGACATTCAAAAACTTGTCTCAAATGTTGCTCATGCTCTTCCAAGGAGTTAGAATACACAAGAATGTCATCTAGAAACACCATGAAAAACTTGTCAAGGAAGGTTCTGAATACACCATGCATTAGGCTCATGAAAACTGATGGTACATTTGTCAGTCCAAAAGGCACTATTGTGAATTCATAATGCTCATATCTAGTATGAAAAGTTGTCTTGAGGATGTCAGCTTCTTGAATCCTTAGTTGATGGTATCCAGATTTGAGATCAATTTTGGAAAACACCTTAGCACCCTTCACTTGATCAAATAAGTCATCAATGCATGGCAAAGGATATCTATTCTAGATGGTCACTTTATTCAGCTGCCTGTAGTCTATGCATAACCTCATGGAACCATCCTTCTTCTTGATGAAGATGACCGGTGCTCCCCAAGGTGAGACACTAGGTCTAATGAGTCCTTTCTCAAGTAATTCCTCAAGTTGAACCTTAACTTCTACCAATTCTTGAGTGGTCATGTGGTAAGGAGTCCTGGAAATAGGCTCAGTACCAGGCAAAAGATCAATCCTGAAGTCAATTTCTCTTTTAGGAGGAATTCTCAGAATCTCAGTAACAAAGATATCTAAAAATTCCTTCAAAACTAGATGATCTAAGTTGGTACTTGATGAAATTGGTTCATCGAAATCATTGATAGAAACAGCAAACAGTTTGCATCCCTTACGCAGGCACCTCTTGAGTTGCTTGGCAAAAATGGTTCTAACTAAAATTGGCCTCTTAACACCTGAAATGGATTTGGCTATTCTAGCATCATCAATACATCTGATGATCTTTTCTCTGCAATCAATGATAGCTTGATGCTATTCCAACCAATCCATTCCTAAAATGACATCATATGAACCCAGAGTAATAACTCTAAGGCTAATTGAAGTGGTAAAAGCCTTAAGTTGATTCTTACAATCTACTGCCACTAAGCCCGTTTCCACCTTAGATCCCGATGCTAACTCAACTTACCAAGCCATCTCAGCTTTAATCATAGGAATACCATAATGTTTTACCAAATTTGAAGAAATAAATGAGTCGGTAGCTCCAGAATCGAACAAAATAGAAATCTTCTTACCTTGGCAATTACCTTAAGCTTCGATTATGGTATTCTGATGATCTGCTTGCCTTTGGTCCACGGTAGCAAATATATGGTGGTTCCTTCCAGAATCACCTATAGTAGCCTCAGAACCTGCTGCTTTTGATCTGACTTGATTATTGCCACAAAGGGGACAATTCCACTGAAAATGACCCAACTGTCCATAGTGGTAACATTCCACTCCTCTCTTAATACTCTTATCCTACATAGAATTTGCTGGAGAAGGTACATTGTTTTGCTGCACACTTTGAGAAGGCAAAAAAAACTTTGGCTGCTCAGGTACTTTGAAACTCTTGTTAGACTTAGAGAACTTTTCAAACTTCCTCTTATTAAACTTACCACCAGAACTACCTGACACGGCCTTTGGAATGCCTTGAAAAGGTTTCTGGTTCTTGCCACTGCTCTGAGTAGGAGGAATCATTATACTCTTGTCCACACTTCCATAGAAACCTAACTTCATTTCAATTAACTTAGCTTGATCTAAGGCTTCTTGCATAGTTTTAGGCTTGAAAGTATGCACTTCTTCTCTAGTTTTGGGATTTAATCCCCTGGTAAAGAATTCCTCAGATTTGGCCTACTGCCAGTACTCTGACATGAACCTCTCATGGAACCTTTCAATGAACAATTCCCATGTGACTTGAGAGATGTTGATTCTAAGCCACTCTAGTTCCATGTTCCACCAGATGGAACCAAAAGATCTAAGTTGCATGACTGCCCAACATACCTTCACATTACTTTGATAATCATGGAGTATGAAACATCTTTCGATGTTTAGAAGCCATGCTTCATCAGTGGTACCTTCCTCGGTTCCATTAAAAATAGGTCCTTTGAACTTGGAAAGGTCCTTCAACTGAGCCCTTACAATAGGATCCTCAGCAACAACTAGGTTAGCATTAGGAGCTTGAACAACTTGAGCATTTGTTCCCCCAATAGGAACATTGTTCCTTGCCTCAATATCATCAAGCCTTTCAAGTATTCATTGGAGAACTTCAGCTTGGGATTCTCCTTGATCACCTTGATTAATATCAACTTGGGCATTATCTTGATCAACTCCAAGTATTCCTTGGTGACCTTTCCCTCTTCCACGGCCACATCCTTGAGTCTACCCCTGCCTCTACCAAATTTGACATCAACTGGGACACCATGCCCACGGGAACCTCTTGTGAAAGGAGGCATACTTAAAACCTAAAATAAATAAAAGAGGAATAAAATTCAATAACGGAAGCAAAGAGATATAACCCTGTTCTAAACCCTGAGCCCCTAGTGTTCAAACTTGGCTCTAATACCAATGTAACAACCCCCAAAAACAATAACCAACACAAAAGATAAACCATTCATATTCCAAGAAAATTGACCATAAAAGCACAACAATTTTTTTTTATATTACCAGAAACAAATCAACATCAAAAACAACTCAGCTGATTTAATCAGTTTGCTCCTTAATCACAATCAACTGTTTACATGAGAGTATAACAATATACTCATTGTTATTTACATAGTTTTCAAATGTACAAACTTATTCCTGACTATCCCTATCCATCATAAGCACAGTTCTAATAATGAGTAACCAAGTTAAAATCTTTTTTTCGTAAATCTTTACAGAAGCTAACCATTCCCCCATATACATAGATTTCCTCATCTAAAATCTTGAAAACATAGACAAAAGTAAATGCAAACAAGCAAGGCTTAATCATAGTGATTAGAAGTAGAAAAGCCTCCAAGAATCTGCAACATATAGGTTAGAACATAAAATAATAACCGTGCATTTAGATAGAAAATATAATTCAGAAATAAAGTAATTTAACTTTTTACAGATTCAGCAAGTACATATTTTCTTTCAATAGAAATAAACTCACAAAGACAATGACAAGGTAATGATCCATTAGCTTTGGGTGTCTACATAAGAACCTTCGATCAGTTACCATACAGGGAACTCAAAGAATTCGTTATGCCAACCTTATTCTATACAAGCAATAAGGTAAATCCATACCCTTACTTCACCAACAAGTGTAAGTAATCAGGGCAACATATTTTATCTTTTTAAATGAAACCCATAGCCCATGAATTTTAAAGTTATCACTTAGTTAAGTAACTGACAAATATTCTTTCACCATATGGATCCAGACAAAAGTCAGCCACCCATACTAAAGATCACACTTGCATTATCTCAAACACATCATATCAACATTATTAATTGAATCTCAATACTTAGAATTATCAAACTCGACTAATAATGTCAACTCAAATTGCTTCAATTGTAAAACTGAACCAGCAATTAAAATAACCATATACATCCATAAATCTTCTTTCCAATACAACCATATTAAGCATTTATCAACTGAAGATTAATTATAACAAGAATTTTCAATGCAACCTTCAATAAAGCTCAGATAACAATACCCAAATTTCTAACCATAACATTACATCTGTCAACTGAAATATTCAACTTATTACAAATTATCACATTCATCTATTGCCAAATAATTAACTGTCACCTTAATACCAATAGAGTTACTCGTATAAAAACTGAACTATCATAGCAATGTTCATTGGTGACCTCACACTATGTTCTTAATTAACCAAAGCATATGTACATACATAAATGCACTTGTTTTAGATTCTGTCAACTTATTCCTAAAGCCATATAGTATATGCGTATAGGTGTATATCTATATATATATCCCCACTGGCACATAATTATTAACCTCTATGAGTAAATTTACAAAATTTAAAACAATACAGCTATATAAACTATTTACTACAAAAATCAAGTTTCTTGTTCGAGTCATACATTGTCCTTGTTTGTCACTGAACAGAGTGAAACTAATATTTCAAATCCCATTTCAATTCAACTAACAATTTGACAGACCAAGCCTGTAAAAGCTCATTGAAAAACATTATTATCTGCTATGGTTTTTATCACAAACATAAAATATAATCACTAAATTTCCATCAAATATAACCATCCACCAAAGAACATTCAAATGCCCCTATCGGTTCCACCCAAGTCATTATTATCTAAAGAAATCAATGACAGTAATAAAATTTAACTCTAACTAATCTATATTCATTGACCATTCCAAATATATAGAAAATAAACAAGCTAAGTTCCCATACAGAATATTCACCCAATCTTCTAATATTGCTATCGACTAAAACATCAAGTCAGTAATGTAACCCATCTTAAGTGTACTCACTGCCCAACTACGATAACTGTAACCAAAACACTGTAAATTACTATTCACAGTAATCCGCAATATAGAACCCAAACCAATTTGTAATTTTTTTTTACACTAAGCTTCTGTCCAAGATACCCATTTCAAAATGAATTGACAATACAAAACACCCTACGAACAATGACATCCCAACTCCAACCAAGACATAAATTGTCATTTGAAACAACAAAGACTTAAATACTTAAACAATAACTCATATGCTAGGCTCGGCTACAATACTCCCTTAAACTGAACCAAATTACAATTAAACTATGAGATCTTAACAGAGATGTTTATCACCTTAATTAATGAAAAAAAATAACTATTTGACATAATTTCAACAGTTGAAAATCCTATAGTATCCTATGTGAAGTTTTAATACAATAATAACCACAGTGATATTCATATGATTATGTCTACAGTTATGATCAATGGTAGTGAATATAGAGGTACTTTTCTGTATTCGATATAGCCATCGTAACAGAGACCCTGAAAACTTAGATTTAGCAGTCGTGAAATGGTCTAACCCTATCATAGCCAGCTGTAGTGAATACAAAGGTACCCTTTTGTATTCACTATAGTTGACATGACAGAATTCTTAGTTAACAAGTACACCAATCATAAGAACTATTGTTAACTTCTTTCGATTGGTTTGTGCAAAAGCTAAGCTTCTGTATATACTAAGGTCGACTACCATAACATTCCACATATCACCAAATAGAGTGTCCATATAATAAACAAGCTGAAATAGAGAGAGGAACAAGGTAGAAAGTGCCCCTGCCTATTTACAGCGTGGGGGTATTCTGCAACTCAAAAAATGCCCCAAATTCCTCGATCCAGGAAGCGAGAAATCCACAATTCCAAACCCTTGCTCAGCAACAAAACCAGAAAACTCAGAAAGAAGAGGTAAACCATGATGACAACTAGTAGAACTTCCATCTTTATTGCACAATAATGCCACCAATATTCCCTCCAGACCGAGCTAAACTACCACATTTTTGCAGCCATTCTAGGTTGCCTTCAAAGAGCACAAAACCCTCAATAGTAGAGTGGCGGAAACTAAAACAATGAATGCTTTGCAGCATTAAACCAACCTTATCCCACTGCAACCACAAAAATCCCAAGTTGGCCAAGTGTCAGCTAAGGTACAAGTACCAGCCGCATGCATGTGCGAAGGGTTGGATCACCTTACGTCTAGGTTGTTTGAGAACTTAAAGAAATACAAATATTGCCATACGTATGTTAAAGTTGTGCTAGATAAGAAAGTAGTAACCATGTTTGGTTAGGTAATTCAAATAAATTCATATAGGGTATAGAAATTCCCTATTCCTAACTTACTAACAATATAACATCATTCAATGCAAAAAAAAATAAAAACTTAGCATTTACTGACATAGAAGATAGGAAAATCCACTAACTTATACTAACCATTACTAATAACTTATATTAATGCCTTTCAAACATTTCACTTACCTTACTAAGATAATAAAACCAATTCTAAATTAACTTTAATTTAGACTATCAAACCACCAATTAAATTCATTCAATATCATTCTTTTAATCTGATCATCACAACATCTAAATACTATGAAGGAAATGTGAATTGATCTAAAACCTAGGAATAATCATTTCCTGAATAACAATAGTCTTTTCCCAAAAGCACAGATATGTAATAGGTAAAACCAATTGCATAGAAATGACAAAATTTAGAAACTATCTACATTAACTCAAATAGTTCCATCAAAGATCAACAACTACAAGACATGATCAAAATCAAAGATCTAACTCACAATACTGTCATAAATCTAGTACACAACAAGACATAACCAAACATAAAAATCCAACTAAAATATCAGTTCAACCTTAATACACTGCAAAGTCAGAAACTTAGCCAGGAGCTGTCAGAGAGGCATAATAGAGGGGAGAGGTGAATCGGTAGCCTCAAAAACTTTTAACTAAATACTCAATCTGCAAATAGTAGATAACTAATCTATCCAACTAAATCCATTGTTTGCAACATTCATTTAATTGACTTGTAAATGTAAAGTGCATGAAAGTAAACAAAAATTCAATCACATAACACATATATTTTGGTTATGCAGAAATCCTTGTGAGAAGGTAAAAATTACGATGGGGATGACACTCACAAATTCTTTACTACTGTAGATAATAAAGTATGCTAGTTAAGGCTACAAGTTGTAATCACTTCTGGTGATCTTACCCTGTTAGGAGTAACAATCAAATCAACTAGATCTACCTTGTTAAATGATTTAAACAACACTACTTGAGTGTGTACTCAGTTAAGAGATTTACAATCAGATTGTTAAGTCTACTATGTCAAGACATTTTGCTAACTTTGTTACAATGATTAGAAGATAATAGAAAGTATTTGTAAATGACAACTATACTTTGTCTGAATCAGATCTATGATATACTAAATAAATATCACCTCAATGTGTAGTAGTCTATCCTCTGTTCTTCTTGGTAGCCTTGACTAATTCTGAATAAACTAAATTGTATCTCTAATTACTACTCAAATCATGTCTGAATTTTGATGTCTTGAAGGCGACTACTACTTCAAGATCTTCTGCTTCTCTTCCTTGTCCTTATGTCAAAATGACATGAATTACAATTATATAGCATACTACTATGATTTCCATAACTGCCATGACCTAATTAGGTTTACCTCTTCTTAGGAAAAACATAAAATCTACGGTGTACAAAATTAACCTAGATCTGATTATTACATGGGGATCATCATTACAATTAATGATTACATCTACAATACATAATCCTCAATCTTGGTAAAATGTTAATTGAATCTGTTGTAACTATTTACATAGATAAATGTGTCATAACAGATTACTATGTTGTTTCCTAAATTTCTTTGTAAACACAACCAATACTGCTTGCTGAATATACTGGTACTTAGTGTCTAGTGTGCTCATTGTTTACTGACGCTCGGTGCTCGGTAAAACTACTCTGGTGCCCAATTAACCCTATTTCCATTTAGCTCTTGGTACTACCTTATGAATACTCAGTATGAAGGCTTGTTTAATTAACCAACTATCTTAATGTAGCTCGAAGTTCTTCCTTTTATCGACTAATCAACATAGATAACTGACTGATCCACTTTGATACTAATGACAACATCTAATTCTCAAATAGAGATAATAGATAACATGTATTGTATTGGGTGTGTATGACCCCAAATTATGCATATCTGATACTTCCTAGTGTGGAGCAAGCCCTGTATTTAAGTCGTGCATTGGTGTCAACAAGCCTACCTAGTTATTGGACTGAGAAAACCCCTTCTTGATTATTTTTTAATTGTATTTGTGTAATCTAAGGGTAATGTAGCTCATTTGTGTTCCCTTTTAGCATACATGTTAATAATTTTGGTGCATATGCATATCAAAGTGGTGCATATGAAGAAAAACCTAGCACATACACTAGCTGTAGATCTCTATAGTTTTGTTGACCATTAGTGCTTCATACTTAGTCATATATCTAGGCAATGATGGTCGGTCATCACTGTGACCGAGTCATTTTGTAAAGGCCGAGCTATGTATTGTATACTTACTGAGCAATAGTACTATCGAGTAAAGTCATGGTCACTATGTGTTTGTAATATGCCGAGTATAGTTTTTGTTGAGTTACATATACAATGATTACCGAGCGACAGAGGATTAACAGATGTCGAGTATAGTTAATGTTGAGTGCTAGGAATAACTTTTGCCGAGTTAGCCAAGAATGACATACAAGTTTGAAATGGCACAATGATCGAGGTAAACCATTTTTGGTGATAGTGGTGTTTTGTATTTTGTTTGTTGACGTAAGTACGTAGGTAATTATGCATCCATCTTATAATCATTGATCCCTATGTAATACCTAGAGCCAATCAGAAAATTGTATAGCTTAAGCGGCAATAGAAATAAATCTGAACCATAGATCTTGAATCAGTAAAATGTTTTGGTTATTATATAAGGTCAAGATCTAAGCCAAAAGAAGAGTGTGAATCAAAGAGAAAAAGAGATTGAATGAGTATGAGAGAATGATCAAAGAGGTATATTTAGAATAGTCAAGTATTCAGACAAAGTCCAGTGACTGAGCTAAGTAGGGAAAGGACATAAGCAAGAAAGATCAGATAGAAGAGATCACCAATATACAGTAAAGAGGAGATCTATAATCTGCATATAAGTGCAAATCGAAAGATCAGGTACTGAGGCATTTTAACTACTGTATCAGGGTAAATCTCTTAATCAAGTAGTCTTAATAGACTTTATGTAACTCTTTACCGAGTGCTTAATTTGTTGTAATTTTATAAATCCTTTAACAAGGTAGACTGTATAAGTCTTTTAGCTTTTAACAAGGTAGACCTTTCACAGGGTAGATCGTGAATTGATCACATTTTGTAAGCCTTAATAGAAAAAACTTATTACTGCAGTAGTGAAGATTTGTGGGTGTCATCCCCACCCTAGTTTTACCTTTCAAGGGTTTCTAGGTTACCAAAGTCATGGTGTCATTAGTGATTTCATGTATGTTGCTTAATATGTTTAGTTGCTTACAATGATCAAGTTTTTTTATGTCATGCATAAAGTTTTATCAGATTGAAAAGGTTAAAGTAGGTAATATCTGATTCACCCCCCCCCCCCCCCTCTCAGTATTACTTTCCCACTTATATTTTCAACAATTGGTATTAGAGCAGCAAGGTTTCTCTTAAGGAAGTCTAACTGCTTGAGGAAAAAGATCTTAAAATGGAAGCTTATAAACTAGGGAAGATCATAGAGAATCAAAAGATTGAAGTACAACTGGCATTACAACAACTGGAAGTAGCCAGAGGGGAATTAAAGAAATCCTTGAGCAAGAGAAGAGAGATTTCAATTCAACAAAATGAGCCATAGTATAAAGAAGAAGACATCTCTAGACTATTTGACAATGGTAACTCTGCCGAGAGTGATAAAGCTATAAAAGAACTACTAGAGAAAATACCACACTAAATGATGACATCATAACTCTAAAGAGAGAACAAGAAATTCAATCTGTCAGACTTTGTGAATTAGTGGAACAGAAAAAGAAAGCTAAAGATGATAAGGCAATGGCTGAAGAAGACAAAAGACAAATTGCAATCAGGCTAGATGAAAGAACAAGTGACATGAAAAGGTTGACTAATAATCAACTAGATATGGTAAATCAACTACTGTTGGTTAATTAGGAATTGGGCAGGAAAGATATGGAAATCAATCAACTAAGGTCTGAAAATGATCAGTTGAAACATGAATTGAGAACTAAAAAGGAAATCAATGAAAGGATGAACAAACCCAATGAAGCTGCAAAATATTTTGAAGAGCTGTTAAGATCACCTAGAAGATTCGGTGATAGATCTGGACTTGGATTGAATGAACATTCATCTATTGAAGAAGGCAAATCATCAAAGAATGGAGAACATAAGATTACTAAACCAAAGAACACCAAGCCCACATGTCATCACTATGGAAAGCTAGGACATACAGCCAACATATGTAGAAGCAAACATGGTAAGTCTGATTCTAAACCTAAGTTTAATGGACATTGTTTTAACTCCAAGAAGCATGGACATCAAGCACATGAATGTAGATCTAAGGCTAGCAATTCATCCACCTCACCTAAGTTTCAAGGAAATTGTTTCAATTGTCAGAAATATGGGCACAAAGCATTTGAATGCAAGATCTAGACCCAGGTGGTCATCAAATGAACAAACCAAGCCAGTCACAAAGCACAACTTGTACAATTGGGATTACAACACTTGGTATAATTGCCATTATTGTGGTAAATATGGACACATCAAAGCAAATTTCATGAAGACTCATTTTAGAGGCAAATCTAAAAGCTGGATGAATGGAAGCATGGTCTGTTACAAATGTAATAAGGTCGATCACTTAAAGAAAGATTGTAGATCACCCATGCTGAGCAATGATAATAACCAGAATGAAGATATCCATGAGAAACTGAAGAATCAGATGGAAAAGACATGGAGGAAGAAAGAAGAAGAAAAGTCAAGCGAAGCTAGCACATCTGCGGTCACCCAATCTGATGGATTAGGTGATCACACCTCTTCTAATTAAGCTTGGAAGGTATGTTTGGAATTGAGTCTTGCAAAGTCTTATTTTTCATCAGTTCCTAACATAGAATTGAGCAAAAGTCCATATTTGCATAGATAAAGATGCATTAGGACATATCTGAGCAAAATAGAGAATTTCATTTTGATGTCGAGCATCAATGTCTTGACCGAGCTATCAATGTATGCTGAGCACCTGCTATGGCTGAAATGCTATGTACGTCGAGTTGTATCGCAACAGTTATATCGACCGAGCTTGTGAGTTTTTTGAGACAACTGTATACTAGCCAAACTTGTATGGAGCATTTATGAGGCCCTAATTCTATTTTTTGGATTCTATAAAGCAGAAAGTTGGCATTAATTTTATTTCACTAGGCTATTTGAGATTTCTGAGAGCGATTCAAAGTTTGTGAAACCAGTTTAAGAAAGGCAATTCCAAATTTTCTTAGCATGCCGTTGGCAAAATTTACCTATAGGGTTATTGACGAAAAAGGTACTCTGTCGAGTAAATATATTTTTTGGAAATTATTGTTTAAAATGGCATCATCTTCATCTACACCAATCAAGAAACAAGGGATGGAATTTTTTAATGTGCAATTAGTAAGGAATGAAGTTTGCAAGCCGAAGGTATTCAAGGCAATATCAAAGAGTGTAATTAAAGGAGATTTAAATGGAGCCCTATCTTCCATTCTAGAGAATGTGTTATTAATGAACGACATTAGGTCTTGCTACATGTGTAAAATTGGAGAAATCGGTGATTACGAGATCAGGGAAGCTTATGATAAACTATGTGTCAATGGAGTGTTGAAGCCAGAACATAAGGTTGTTGTCGATCAAGGGTTAGTGCATGCCCTAGATTTCCCACAAAATTTTAAAGTGGAATGGATAAAGATCATTTTGAGTCGAGTACATGACATGCATTTATGGCTAGAAGACGGACTAGTGAAGATTACAAAGGAAATGATACATAAAGTCACTGGTTACCCTACAATTGAAGAAAAAAGAATGATGAAATGTGTAGGAAAGGAAGATATTCAAGCTAACACCCATATAGTTTGGAACAAATGAGGAATGAAAATTTCCACCATAGTTGATCTAGAAATTGACTTTGTTGTTAGAGTCATCTCACACAAGTTCTATCAATCTAGTCAGTTGGACAACATCCCTTGTATAGCAGTGGACCAGGCATGGAAGATAATCAAGAAAGGACACACATATGACCTTGCCGAGCTCTAGCCGACTCAACTTGCCAAGAACTTAAACTCCATCTGGACAGTGAAGAATTCTATGTGTAAGTTTGATTCCTTACTAATCTGTTTGTTCTTTTATGTCAAGAAGATTTTTCCTACACATGGAGATGTTACATGGGACAAGAAGAAACCCATCACTGTTCAAATCAATGAATTTATAAATTAGATTGGAGATGATTTTGAAGAAATAATGGATAACTATTTTATTAATTTTAAAAAGAAGATGAGAAATAGGACTAGAGTCCCTGTGTCTTTGATTGAAAAATGTAGCAAGGATATATGTTTTGTGGTAGACACAGATTTTACTTATGCACAGGAAGTTCTACCTAGGGTTTCATGGTTAATGCCATTACCCTATGAACTTAACATAGATGAAGCTACTACTGCAATCGCAACCCTCTTAGCTAAAGAAATTGATAGTAAAGCACCTTACTTTGGAACATTTGTTGAAGCCAAATCCAAGATCTCTTTGGGATTATTGGTTGCCACCACAAAGAGGAAAAGAAAAAAGATAGTGAAGAATTTGGAAAATTATGTCAAATAATTTGAGAAGGATGCACCATTGGAGTTGACCCAAGGATTGGGAGAAAATGAACAGAGTAAAACTAGTAGTAGTGAAGAAGAAGAAGAGAAAGACAAGAAACCAGTAATTATCGAGTCCCTGGCAAAGAAAAGAATGTTGAAAGCTAAAATGTCATCGACACCATCACTTAGGCCTAGAACTAGAAAAACTACTACCGAGACTCCTAAGATGCCACCTGCATCTGCTAAGTGAAAACCCGCACTACCCAAGACAATGTCGACTAAGGTTATGAAGAGGCCAAGAAGGAAACTTGTTCTAGCATAAGACGATGATGAAGAAACCGAAAGTGATGAAGGAGCAAAGGGGAAGGTTACACAACAAGGTACACAACAACTCATTGTTGATGAATTATGTCATAAGATTACTAGCTCTACAGCAATGGATGAGTTGAAAAGATTAAAATTTGGGAACATGAGCATTGGAGATAAAGAGAAAGTAGAAGATGCTATTCTTGAAATGTTGTGCACTTTCAAGATGCTACCAATTCAAATTGAAAATAGAATTCCCAAGGAATTATGCAACAGGGTTGCACAGAAATGGGAATATGCTCTACAAACAGAAAAGGAAATCAGGGAGAGTACATTAACACAAGTTGAGTCCACTCTCACCCCTGCCAACATTAAATAGATAATTGAACAATACAGAGGTAAGTTTGATCCCAAACTTAGAGCTTATCTAATTCCTCAACACAAGGTTGAAGATGTTGTACAAGAAAGTATCAAAATTTGGAAGATACTATTTGGATTGTTGATTGACAAGGATGAAGGAAAGGATGCTACTACTTCGAAAGTTGTTGAACCTGAAATAAAAAAAAATAAAATGGAGACTGGAACTCCTAAGGAAGTGAAAACATAGGACACATCTAAGGTTCACATTGTTGACATACACGAGGAGAGCCCCATCAAGAATTCATTTTTTACTGAGGCTGATTTAAAGAATACGAAAGCAAATGATACACTCTTGCTAGGTAGTAACACTATACTGTTACAAGTCATGGATTATCCAACAATTACTGGCACACAATTTGTTGATGTGAATCCTACTCTACCTTAAGTTTCTACTATTGACAAGTTAGTCAGTACAAGCCTTACTGAGGAAACCATCAAGTTGGTACCACTAACTCAATCTACATTTGCCGAGGAAGAGGACAAAGCAGAAGGAAAAATCCAAAGTCCTCCTATGGAAGATAACAGCAAAGAAGAACAAGGAAATAAGTTAGATGGACAAGCTATTAGTCCTCATGTCGAGGATAAGGGGAAAGGAGAAGCAAATATCAAAGGAAAATTCATTGAGGAGCAAGAGCCAAAGGATCAAGAGGCAATAAAAGCTCTTGTACAGATACCGAGTGGAAGCACCCCACCGAGAGCACAGAAGGAGAAAGATGAGGTAATATTTGATGAGGTCATTATTATTCCTAAATGGGATACCGATAACCTCTCTTATGAGCTACAAAAAAGATTAAAGGATTTGCTAATGAGGAAAAATAGGCAAGTAGAACTCCGAAGGGAACATCAACAGAAATAGGTCCTTTATGAAATAAAAGATATATTTAATGAAGTCTATGACTTATCAGATGTAAATAGTTCCGTTCCCATATTTGAACAGCTTGTACACATTGTCCAAAAAGTAAATAATGAAGTTAGCTATGCAAGTGATAAGTTATTTGAGTGGTCAGAATGGAAGTTTGAGACCAAAATGCTCGAGAAGATATCTGTCGAGATAGTAGTGAAATAGGTTGAACTGTCTACTTTGGTAAAGGAGACTGAAGAGTTAGTTGTGAATGGACAGTCTTTGTTGGCCAAAATCTGTAATGTTGAACTATTCACTGATGAGAATCAATGACTACTTGATACTCTAAAGCAAGAGATTAAGGCCACAAGTCAGTCCCTGAGCTTGGATGCAGACACTAGTGCAGCACATTATGTCAAAATCATGCAAACCCAAGGTAAGTTAGCTAAGTTGATGGCTAATGATGGCAAGATTCATTCTCACCTACTCTCTATCCAAACATTTTTGACACCTCATCTAGAGGCCATACAAAAGAAGTTAGCAAAGGCTAAGGAATCAACATAGAGTAATCCACATTTGTCCACAACTGAGAGCCTCATCAGTTTAGCTGCCGATCTAGAAGTGCAGAAAGATGTTTTAAACATTGCTTCAACAGGTTGGGCGAATGCACTCTACATGATCATGGTGCTGCATAAACCTTTTCTAGAGAAATTTTGTGAGCTACCTACTGATGAAGAGATTCATCATGTCAAAAACAAGGGGGAATCATCATGACATGAGTAAGGACAAGGACAAAACAGGGACAGGTAACAAAAATTTTGAATGTATATATATCTCAGGGGGAGTATTAGGCTAGTACAAACATATTTTTGTAATTGTAAGTACAAATGTCATGACAAAATGTTTTTGTCACTAATGCCAAAGGGGGAGATTGTAGATCTCTATAGTTTTGTTGACCATTAGTGCTTCACACTTAGTCATATATCTAGGCAATGATGGTTGGCCATCACTGCAATTATGTCATTTTGTAAAGGTCGAGCTATGTATTGTATACTTACTGAGTAGTAGTACTGTCGAGTAAAGTCATGGTCACTGTGTGTTTGTAATATGCCATGTATAGTTTTTGCCAAGTTACATATACAATGATTACTGAGCAACAAAGGATTAACAGATGTCAAGTACAGTTAATGCCGAGTGCCAAGAATAACTTTTGCTGAGTTAGCCAGGAATGACATACAAGTTTGAAATGGAACAATGATCAAGGTAAACCATTTTTGGTGATAGTGGTGTTTTGTATTTTGTTTGTTGAGGTAATTACACATCCATCTTATAATCATTGATCCCTATGTAATACCTAGAGCCAATAAGAAAATTGTATAGCTTAAGTGGCAATAGAAATAAATCTGAACCGTCAATCTTGAATCGGTAAAACATTTTGGTTATTATATAAGGTCAAGATCTAAGCCAAAAGAAGAGTGTGAATCAGAGAGAAAAAGAGATTGAGTGAGTATGAGAGAATGATTAGAGAGGTATATTCAGAATAGTCAAGTATTCAAACAAAGTCTAGTGACCGAGCTAAGCAGTGAAAGGACAAAATCAAGAAAGATCAGATAGAAGAGATCACCAATATACAGTAAAGAGGAGATCTATAATCTACATATAAGTGCAAACTGAAAGATCAGGTACTGGGGCATTTTAACTAGTGTATCAAGGTAAATCTCTTAACCGAGTAGTCTTAACAGACTTTATGTAATCTCTTTACCGAGTGCTTACTTTGATGTAAGTTAATAAATCCTCTAACAAGGTAGACTGTATAAGTCTTTTAGCTTTTAATAGAGCAGACCTCTCACATGGTAGATCATGAATTGATCACATTTTGTAAGCCTTAACAGGAAAAACTTATTACCACAGTAGTGAAGATTTGTGGGTGTCATCCCCACCCTAGTTTTACCTTTCAAGGGTTTCTAGGTTACCAAAATCATGGTGTCATGAGTGATTTCATGTATGCTACTTAATATGTTTAGTTGCTTACAATGATCAAGTTTTTTTTATGTCATGCATAAAGTTTTATCAGATTGAAAAGGTTAAAGTAGGTAATATCTGATTAACCCCCCCCCCTCTTTCAGTATTACTTTCCCACTTATATTTCCAACACTAGCTAGAGTGATGCATTTACTATCTACTTTAGTGCATTTTGTTTGGTGCTAGAATGACACGTATGCAAAGATGAGTACCACATTTACACTTTGTTCTGGCACATATGTTCTAGTGTATTTGAGACAATCATTACTTCTCGTGGGTCTATCCAAAAAGTTTTTGGTGTAATTAATTATTCCTAATTACACTTTACTTAATCTTACTTAGGTTAATGCATTGCATAGTAGTTTGTGATTGAGACACCTAGGAGTGTGCACATCTATTAAGCACATGGTGTAGGAGAAATTCCACTTTTGGTGTGATAGTTGTCATCACATACCTCTTTGTGTGTGAGATCCACCTTTCGTGCTCTTATCACATTATCATCCTAATCCATTGCACATACTTTATTGCATAATGGAGGATGATCCACATTTGGTGGACATGTGATTACACCTAGCATAGGTGATAGCTTATCAGCTCCTTATCATTGTCTCTTATCTCCTTTCCTATATAAGGAGGCCTATTATGTACATTTTAATCATGTCCATGATCAATAATATCATTCTTGCATCTTAATGCAATTGTCTTTCCAATCTCTTGTGGAAGTTATCTTGGTCTTGCATTCAATCCTTGGGGGTGTTGTAGAGTAACCTAAAACTCTAACATGGTATCAGAGCTCTCAAGGTGTGAAGAACTCTTCTCAAGAAGTGCAATCTTAACTTGATTCAATTGTGGGTGTAGAATAAAGGTATTTGGACATCACCATTGCATAGTCTATTTGGAGAAAATTTGGGGTTTTGTATTTTGTGGCTTTCTATTGCAGGTCAATATTGGAGCTTGCTGGTGCAAATCAAAGGTTGGCATCATATTAAGGAGGTCCAAAAACCCCTAAATCAAATTTTATTTCATCCAAATTGGACACCTGAGGCCAAATCTAGAGCTATTTGAATTTTGGAAGTGCAGCGGTGGTGATTCAGAAAAAATAATTTCAAAGGCGATTTTCAAACAGTGATATCTCAGTCATCTAGACTCCTTTTTTCGAGCAATTTTTTTTGTTTTGGCATATAATTTCATGATCTACACAATGGTTTAGGTGGTTTCTGATCTATGTTCCTGAATTTTTCTGAAAATTGCAAATCTCAGTTTTTGCATCCTCCAAGGCCTCATTTGAGCTCATATGAACTCCTTTTTAGGTGCAATTTTTTTTGAAAGTGCATAATTTTTTTTGTATTTTTGAAACACATCCTGCAATAGTACTTTTGGCTAAGGATAATTATGAGTCATGGGCAAAAGGAATCATCACACATTCTAGATGGCTTAATCTCTTGCCTCATCTTTATGGACTCATTCCTAAGCCAAAGTCACAGGGGAAGCAATATGTTTGGGGAGAAAAGAATGCTCATATTATAAATTTGATTATTAGTAGCATCAGTTTGTGTCTCTTCTATGACATCTACCCCAGATTTAGAGGTGTTCAATGTCCACACATAATTTGGACAATCATTTGGAAGATTTTTGGTGATCCACATGTTCCTCCATTCCTAGATGATCTTGCTTCAGATTGCCTCATTCCTCTTGATGATGCAGATAATATTCCCTATGATGATTATACTTTAGATGCAATTGAATAATTTGCAGCAATTGAGAGCGAGGATGATCCAGTGGCTCCTCCTGCAGCTCCTACTTCTCTAGTTGAGATCACACAATCATCTCTTGTTGGTGATTCCAGTGATTCATTACAAGAGATATCTATTTGTCTTCCTGATTGGGATTCTTACTTGCCAGATATTGGTTCATTATTTGTGGAGCCTCATATTTCAGATTTGGGAGACATACTTGAGGGGGTTTCTCTTCTCTTTGATGACAATTTCATCACAGTTGGAGATACTTCTTCACATTCTTTAGAGATTGACATTCTTGATTCTTCTTCTTCACTTGGTTTGTCACATGATGTGATAGATTCTTTGAGATTGGAGAGGCCTATTCAGTCTTCAAAGATGCATATTTGGAGACCTTCTTCCTTCTTTCATTTGGATATGGATTGGTTAATGGCATCATCATCATACTTCATTTGGATTCCACTTCCTAGTTCCTATCCACAATGGGAAGCATTCCTACATTTGTACTTGGTATATCTTCTTCCCAAGGGGAGAAATGTTGTTTTTAGTCATTGGAATATAATTTGTCTTCAAGCACTCACCATTTTTGTAGGAGATTATTCATTATGGGGGGGTTATCATGTCTCCAACTATCCTTCTTATGGGGGGATAATCATTTGTATATACATGATGTATGTAGTTCTTGGGGGTTCTTGAGTACTCCATCCATTCATGCATCTTGTTTTCTTCTCTCTTTTTGGGGGAGGGTTTTTCCCATGAGGTTTTCCCTCTTTCTCCACTTTATGAGAGTTATTCATTTTGTACATGGGTACCTAACATGGCCTAGTAGCCGGGACCCATCTTGCATTGTGAGTTTAAGTGCATTTCCCTAAGTTGCACTTAAGGGGGGGTGTTGGTGTAATTAAATATTCCTAATTAGACTTTACTTAATCTTACTTAGGTTAATGCATTGCATAGTAGTTTGTGATTGAGACACCTAGGAGTGTGCACATCTATTAAGCACATGGTGTAGGAGAAATTCCACTTTTGGTGTGATAGTTGTCATCACATTATCATCCTAATCCAATGCACATACTTCATTGCATAATGGAGGATGATCCACATTTGGTGGACATGTGATTACACCTAGCATAGGTGATAGCTTATCAGCTCCTTATCATTGTCTCTTATCTCCTTTCCTATATAAGGAGGCCTATTATGTACATTTTAATCATGTCCATGATCAATAATATCATTCTTGCATCTTAATGCAATTGTCTTTCCAATCTCTTGTGGAAGTTATCTTGGTCTTGCATTCGATCCTGGGGGTGTTGTAGACTCACCTAAAACTCTAACAAAAGTAATTTTGGATTTGGATACCTAGTATTCCCAAGATGGTTTTCAATTGTGTACTTTATGTTTTCAGATTTTTTTTCATATTATATTGATCAATTTTTTATTTGGTTTTTTAAATAAACCTTTTTTGGATTTTATTGAGGATGAACATGTCTCCTCCTTAGTGATCATCAATGTTGGTCTAGTCTTATGTCATGGGGCTTATGTACATGTTCTAGACTCTCACGTGGTGGCATGAACATGTTTGTCCATTCTAGCTAAGTGTTGGGTTATTATGGAACCTTTGGAAGAGTGAGTAAGACCTCCACTTGCACATGATTGTTGTTCATTATACCTTCACTTATAAAATATTGTTATGGTTATGAAATTATGTCATTGGTGTTATTTCTATTGACAAAAAAAGTTATTCAGTGCATGTTTAACCTTTCATTCCAAGGGTTCCATGGGAGGGCATTACATGACTGACTTAGGGAAAAAAAAAGTTTGATTGCAAAGGGATAAATTGAAAAAAAAAAAGATGGAATATGATGTGACCTTATTATTTGTGAAAAATATACCACCATTTAAGGTTTTTGGCTTTGGCAACACAAAATGGATGGAAAATTCATTATTTGGATTTTATAACTATTTTAATGTCGATCTCAAATAAATATTTTACATGAATCAAATTGAAGGTTTTACATAATTGAAGATTAAGGGCACAAAGTGTTTAAGGTTGTAAAATTATTGTATGGTTTAAACAAAGATCCATGAGAAAGAGTATGAAAAGGTAACCAATCACCTCTCAAGCATTAAGTTGAAGCACTTTGATTTTGATGAAACTATTGTCAAGATAGTTGATAAAATAATGGTGTCTCTAATTGTAAATGGAGATGATATGTTCATAACAAGATATAATGAAAGGTGCACTACAAAGTTCAAAGTACAACTTATGAAATATTTTGAAATGATAAATTTAGGTCATCTTCTCTAGTAGTTGGATATGAAAATTCATAATTTTAAATGTATTTCTATTTCATAAGTATAATAGTGAAGTTATAAGAAATTTTAAATGAAAAATTGTAAATTAATTAACACAACTATGAAACTTGTTGGCGTGTTTAATTGTTGCACCTAGTCATGCTCCTAGGTTCTGAATAGACATGTTAATTAAGTTTACTTAGGGACCACATAGGAATATTCCTACTTTAGATGATGTTGTCACATTATCACTTTTCCACCTTAAGTGGGACTTCCACCTTAAGTGCACTTATCACTTTATCACCTTTATAATTTTAGTGGATGTTTTGCACACACACCTTTCCACATGGAAACATGATCTACCTTTAGTTTATGTGTGGCACAAACATCTTTCCACTTTGGAGGGTGATCCACATTTAGTGGCCATGTGACACTTTCACTTTTCCACCTTATGAGGGTGATAAGCTATCTCTTTAGCTATCATGTCATAGGATTATGGTAGTTTTCATAATCTTGTGCACTCCAATGTTATCACCCTATCCTATTTTACCAATGGTTCTCTTTTGTAATATTAGTCTATTTGATTCAATGAAGTGAATTCAGTCATTTCAATTCAATTCATTTTAATCTAATGGATTCCTAGTGAGAATACACTTTATTTTTCTCATATTATTTCTCTCTTATTATTTTTCTTTCCATTGGGCCTCTAGATCTTGGGTAGCTACCTTCTTAGATAAATATTTTAAAACTAAATATGAAATTGACATCAAATGATACCAAAAAAAGTGAAGGTGCAACTATATGCAAGTGACTCATTATAAGTCTAATCTATGTAAGATAACTAAATAAAAAATAATAATTTGTTTTACTTATTCTCTAGATTAATGCAACATGACAAAGCATTTCATTGGGTAGAAACAAAAAGGGTTCTTTGTATTTGAAGCTAAATCAAAATTTTAGGCTCAAATAGTCCAAGGTACAAATTTAAAAGTAGTTAGAAATTTAGATTAACTATGCATGCAATCCTTAATATGGGAAATTTTCTCCAAGTATCTTGATGAACATATGATCAATAATCATTAGTTATAAATGAGATAAACAATAAATACCAACTCTTTCTTGAATATAAGTAGAATATATGACAACTTTAAAGGTAAGTAGAGAAAAACTATGGCTCATTCAATGATTCGTGAGGATTTGAGAAAAATAAATATCAATACTTCTCATGGTTGACAATATTTTTGTGATCAAAATAATATGAAATTCAATATTTTCTGATAAAACAAACTTAATACAAGAAAATACTTAATTTAGAATTATGTGAAAGATTATAGTGTCAAATTAATACATTGTCTAGTTAAAAATTAACCAATAGTTATCCTAACAAGAGTGTTTGGAAGATAAATTTTTGAAATAATTTAAAGACATGGTTGGTCTCTATAATATCCTTCTACGTGATTTCATTTTAGTTTATGTGGCTAGACACTTTCAGGACCTTGCTATGTGTGTTAGACTATTTATTATGTTTTGATGCTACCTTATGATGTTTGATGCTACTTTATGAAGGATACATTGACATTATTAGGACCATTGCTTATGTTATCTCATGACCATGTTTCCAATGATGATTATATTCATATTTATGACATATGATGTTTATTTATTTGATTATGATTTATCGAGGTACTCACCCGTATATCTTTAAATGCTTTGATTATATATATGATTATGTTATTGTTTGAAGTGTTTGTATGAAGTGGGATGAAGTTGTGTTACTCACTTGTGAGGCCCACATAATTTATAAATTCTCCTTCACTTCCTATTATTATTTGACATGATATGTATATATGCACATGTTCATCTTTTTTATTCAGGTTTGCAGGTACCGAGCATCGACTTTACCTAAATTAGTATTAAGACCCAAGACCTAAACCTGGCCTAAGCCATTGTCCTATGTAAGGATAATTATCTCATTTTATCCTACCTTATTGGATTCATCAAGATGATAGGTATCTGATTCCCCTAGTCGGTGTGTGTGAATGTTGGCTTGATAGTCTCTATAACTTTGTATTGGCATGATGGATATATTATTATGCATATTAAATATTTGTTGTGGTAATAGTTATATACTAATAAATATATAATATCATAATTTATTATATGTAATATTTAATATTAAAATGATAGTTATCAAATAAGGATAATTATATCTTTATGTGTATATAAATATTTATTTCATTTTATTTTATTAGTAATCACTTTTGACTGGATATTTGAGCCAGTGGGGTCACATTTAAGGGATCCCATCCCCATGATGATAGTATCTAGCCAATGCTATGACATTAACACCTCAAATATTTGACTCTTATGGATATCTATAAACCTCTCCATACCACTCAAAATTTACACCATCCAGACACTTTTTGTGGATGATCAACAACCATCTTAACACTTTGAATCTCTATCTCTCCCCATCGCAACTCCTTATCCATCTAATGCATTGAACATCATACTCCTTATAACTCCCATCCCCTTATCTCTCAAAATCTCATTATATCTCCCATACTCTTACATCTTTGATCAAACTCCTTGTTGAGTGGTCCATGTACTTTGTATCTGTTTGGGTTTGTGGCTCAAGGACTGGGCAATGAACATGGCAGTCTGCAACTTTGTTGACTATGACTCAACCTTTTTTTTTCCATGTGAGGGATTCTTTAGCATTCCACCATCGTTGGTTCATGGGTGCATGCAGGGGATTCAAACTTGAATTATCGTTTCAACACAACTTTGCAATGACATAAGCTATCATTGCATTATAGGGTTAACCCCATAAATGTTTGTATTATTAAAATAATATTAAGAAATATTTATTAATTGATGTTATATGATGTTTTGGATAATGAATAATTTATATTTATTAATTATTACTAATATTTTAATTAGAAAATATTAATGATTCTTTTTATTAATTATAGATATATAATGTGTGTAAAAGATATTAGGAATAACATTATTATATTTATAATTCTCAAATATTAATGAATTTAGAATTATAGAGTTTCTATTTATTTCAAATCTATGAGTTTCATATAAATGGAAAGTTTTCAATTCGAGGAATTTAACTATGGGAGTTTCTATTTCAAAGCTTTGTCTTTTGATTTTTGAAAGCTTCTGTGGATTTTTGGAAAAGTCTTAGAAAATAAGATTTTTGATATAAGGGGGATGAATGTGGACATTTAGGGAGTTCTTCTCTGGGGTGAAAGTTTTTTGTTTTGTCTCGAATAGGAGGTTTTAATTCTTTTTTTTTTTTTTAATTCTTCGCTTTGTTATTTCAATAAGTGGCATGTTTTATGTTTTATACTTATACTGTTCTTCACCATGCACTTTCTCATTAGAACCCCTCTATGATTGCATGCATTGATTTACGTTATACCAAATAAAAATATTTTCATATTATTTAAAAAATAATAGTTGTAGCCTATATTTGGCATCATGGTTTTTAGCCATTTCATATCATTTGTGTTTTATCTATATGTCTCCATGCTTATTTTGGGCACCAATGTGCTCTATTTTAGAGTTAATACTCTTGTGTCATGCTTATGGTGTGATTACATCACTACTTATTATGTTTGTGTTTTTGGTCTTGCATCCAATGATACATGATAAATTATGTGATTATAGGGATTATTGTTATTACATTAAATTATTATTTGATTATCATATATTTAATCTAGCGTAATTTTTCTATGATAACTTTATGTTGCTCATGTTGTAAAATCAAATGTAAGGTTACATGTGTACTAGGGTTGGTGTTTTGTTTATCCTTATATACCAAAGGTGAGAAGATTGTGGTAATTTTTATCTTGTATGCTCTTTTATTTATCTGAATGCATTGATCTCATAGATTATTTTATCTGGCTCATTATTATATGCTTTCATGGTGGATAAGGGTTTTTTTGTGTAATTTTCTATTCATAAAGATTCTATGGTTCTAAATGTTGGAAGAGATGCCGATGAGGTTAATTCATATTGGCATGTTACTTTTATCATGTATAGCCTATGCCTTTCTTTATTGATAGAGGTATAAGGGTGGGTTATCTTTCTACATTGTAGGGGAGTGAATTGTAATGGGGGTCTAGAGCCCTAAAGTGGTCATTCCAAGGCAACCCATTGTGGGTTGTAAAAAGTGACAACTTAATTAAAAAAACTAGGGATAACATTAAATAATATTAATATGGATGTCTTTCCCTACCTTGAGAACAAGTAAAGGATAAGGACGAGAATGCGATGATACCTACTAAGAAGGTATGATTAAATTTCCTTATCTTCATGAGTAGATTTGCTGGTTTTGCATCAGTCTCGCTTGAGGGTCCAGGGTAATTCAAGATGGGGGCCACATGAAGACACTATCCCTACATGTAGCCTAGGTTTCCTTTGTACATGTTGTAGTTGCCTCCAGTATCTAGAAATTAGGTTTTTTTTTGGTTTTTTTTTTCTGTGAGCCTTTATGTTGTATTATACCTTGAGTTGTATTACATTCTTGTACACATTTTTTATTTCTTATGTGTGAGGCTTGGTGTTTATCACCTTAGCACAATGAGGTGGGCCTTAGGGTTACATGTCATTGGGTAGTAGTGATTCTTCTTCCATTGAGGTCTAATAGATGTTTTCATGTTTTTAGAAGGTTAATAGTTGTTGTTATCATATTCATGCTACTTGGAAATGATTCATCATATTTTTACCACTTCATGTATACTATATCATTAGAATTAGAAATGTATTGAGATAATCCATCATAAATGATGTGAATGTACTCCTAGTGGTGTAATTGTAGACATGTAGTATGTTGTTGTGATAAATTATATTTCTATCAACTTGATGTATGCTAGGATAATGTAATAAATGGATTATGATAGATGAGATATATGTGTTTCTTTATGGTTATGTAATATTATTATTATGTTGAAATACAGAATTATGAACTTTTAATTTGGAGTTCTAAAATAAACTTAGAAATGTTATAATGATGCAATTCATTATTATTTCTATGTAATTCCTTATGGTTTTAGTTAGATAAATATGTTGTAATTATGTTGCTTAGGTCATGATGTCAGGATGACCTTTGATCACATAGGTTAGAGATAAGATTAATCTTTTCATAATGGTTTAATGATATTAATGTTAAGTGTCTCAAAATAAACATCAGAAGGATCATAGTGAGGAGAGTAGAGAGGAATGAAGTGAGAATCATAATAAGGAATCAAAGGATCCTCACACATGCCAACTTATGCAAGAGATTTGGGACCATTTAGGGCCTTGATAATGTAGGGTTGATAAGGATGAGTCCCATCATTATCAAAATGAAGAGAGGGTAAGATCTAAGAGTCCTAGAAGGAGAAACCATGTAGTAGAGGAGGATATTATTATATCCAAACATATGAGGGATCTAATCAGGTCATGTCCTCCTATATTTGATCAATATAATAGTGGATCAATAGAAGATACTTAGCTCATAAACTTGGACATGCATTTTGTGATGCACCCTTATGGTAGAATACAAAGGCAAGGTGTATCATTATGCAGATATGAGGATTTGCCTCTTCTTGGTGGTGTCTGGAGGAGCAAAAATTTCACTTGGATATAGCCAATCTTTCTTGGGAGTTATTTCTTGAGATATTTTATGCTTATTTCCATTGTGATCACTAGAGATAGAGGAGAGTAGATGAATTTCATAATTTGCGCCATCATAATACCTTGACAATTAAGTATTATGGTCACCTCTTTTTTTAGCTCAAGTAGTACACTGATAGTAGGGATGATGAGGTGATGATGGTTCAACACTTTTTTAGGGGGCTCAATGCATGTATCAGTGGTGATGTTCATGGATTTTAACCCAAGACTATGAAGGAGGTAGTCATAAAGGCTACCTTGGTTGAAGAGAATTTGGCCATGGGAATTGGTGGTTGCACAATTGTATAGATTGGGAGTACCCCATTGTTTTGGATTAGGGGCTAGGGATAGTTAGTCATAGGGAACTAGAAACTTTAAGAATCATCCTACATCTTCAAAAGGTGGTTGAAACCAAAAGAAGAAATTATTCCATGGTCATAGTTTAGTGGTTCACAGTTAGGGAACTATCACAATTGGAAGTACAGTGTGTACAAATATACTATTTAGCTAGCTATGAGGCCTCACCTTGACCCATCATACCTCAGATGATACACTTATTTTGATACATTATGATTTGATATTTTGGGACATTATATTTGATGGACTAGACATTATTAGTATTATTTATGTCATGTGATGATTACTTCAATATACTTTATTGATGATGTTTATGGTGTTTTGGGTATACACATGCATTATGATGATTATTTCAATATTTTAATTCAAATGGAGGAATATGTTATGCTATTTTGATTATGCAATCAATTATGGTTATCAGGTGCAGAAATGGGAAAAAGTTATTAAATGAAAATGTAGAATGTTCAGTCTATTGATTACGCAATTTGATTTATATATATATACATGTGATTTTATTGAGCTACTGATGTTCAATTTAGTGTGCAGGAAAATTACCATTAAAATTATCAGAGAATCAGTAACCAACCATATGTGCAAACTAAGACAATGTTGAATCTAATGAAGAGATTCAAACCTCGTTGTTAAGTGATTTAATTCATGACTGTAAATTGTATGTATTTATTAGGTGTTTCACTATGTAATTAGTGACATGTCAATGTTGTATTATGTTATTTTATAGTGTCACTTGATACTTGTTATGTATTTATGTAATGACATGTCTACTAAGGTTGGCAATGTAACCCTAAGCCTAACCGACTTATTAGGAACCTAATTAAACCCCCTTTGTTTGGAGATACTTGTAAAGTCCCACCATTTAGATTATTTAAATTTAATTCTTTTTGTTTCTAGTCACTTCTAGAGGCCAAAAAGTGGTCCTAAGAACCAATTTTAGCAAAATCCTGGTACCTTAGTGATAGGGGTATGGGTTAGGAACATTTCTAACACTTCTAGAACCCCCTAGTGGCCTTGGTGACCCTCTTAATAACCCATTTCTCACATGTTACGAAAATGGAGTGAGTCTTGACTTTTTACCCAAACCCACACTCCTTTCCAATCTTACATTTATGTTAGGGGACAAGAAAAAGCCATAGGACTTAGGGTCAATTCTGAATTTAATGTTGGTGGGTGGGTAGGATTTGGAGGCTTTTTAGAGGCCCTTTGTACAGTTAGAGGGTGTTCACCCACTCTCTACTTTTAGAGACATTAGGTTTTTGGATTGAAGGAAGCAAAAAGGGATTGGGCTCTTCTCAAGCATCATTTTACCATAACACTTTAAAGGTTGGTCTCCACCATTGCTATGAAAGTTTCTTTGTTTTTGTTGTAAATAGATTAGTATGTATTCCATTCTCTTGCATATGTGATCAATGTATTTTGTGTTGTTTAGATGTAAGGGAATGAGATTTTGGGTTTGATTTCATGCTTTTTGTGTTTATATTTGTTTGAATGAGGGGAGTTTTGTGAAGGGTGTAATGGCATTACTCACCCTTGGATAGGGAAGAAGTGGCCAAGTATGGGGGAATGGGTTAGTTGGACTCCATGAATGTGTAGAGTCTCTTCTCATGGAGAGAAGAGGGAAAAAATGCAAGGTGTATAGGCCCTTTCATGCCAATGTTATTGATCTTGATTTTGGGGGAGATAAGGAGAAGAATGTATGAAAAAATGTATGTGGATTCTAGCCTTGGAAAGGCATGGTTATTGTATGTATTCATTTGGAAATATCCTACACGAAAGTCCACCTTCACCCCTTATTATGGGTTCAAGGTGAATCCCATTGTGCAAGCCTTAGATGGGTGTATTTTTGTTGTGTTTTATGTTGTGTGAATGGTGTGGATATCATGTGTTGGTTATTGGTTCCCCTAGCTCAGGGGTGGTCTCTTTGAGACCTAGGATGGGAGGTGAGCTCTCTCCATGGTTTGTTTTATGTGTTTTTTTTAGATTTTGGATGGACCTTATGATGGAGCCATTTTGGATTTGTTAGCATGGAAGGTGTTCTTGATGTTATTGTGTTATAGTCATCTCCATTGTGTTATCACCTATTGTATTGTGCTTTCATGTTGAAGATAAATTTTGTAATGGAATGGATCAAGTGTTGTAGACTCTAATATTGTTAATAGAAATGTAATTATTTTGTGAAAATGAGAAAGTTATGTGTTCAAGTTTTTATTGGATTGCAAATCATATCTTGTCTTCAAATGTATTGCTTTGCATAACTTCAAGTTGAATACTCTCTATTTCCATCTTTGAAAATTTGGTTTGTAAAACATTGTGATCAAAAGTTCATGTTATAAGTTTGAGGAATGAATTATCTAAGTTATAGTTGCAACTAATCATCTTTAGGATCATGAATTTTAATACAATGATCAAAACATTATAATTAAACTCAATATTGCACCTTGAATCTTATTTAAGAAAATCATGATAGCAATGGATTACTTACCAAATTTTAATACTAAGTAATTAACTACCTATTATCAATACTTATGTAAACAATCCACTCAATAGATTGCAAACACAATAATTCATGATACATTTATTTTAACTCCAAAAATGAAATACATTGTTAAGGAGGAAGAGCAAATAAAATTACAACTTCATGTTATGAGAGAGCCAAAATAACTCTCTAGAAAATGTATGGGAAGGAATTCTAATTCTCATTTGTGACAGAGAATATTCTTCCTATTATCTCCTCACTAAGAATGTGGTTAGAATACTAAACCCCTCCTATTAACCCTTGCTAGTGCAAACTCAATTGTTAAATTAATGGGAAAGACATAACTATGCAATGAAGGGACACCCATGGGCCCCACATCCATATTACCTTTACCTTTTAACCCTCTGTATGGATGCATGCCTCTTGTTTTCAAAAAAAAAAAGAAAAAGAGGAGCAATCATCATTTATTTCTTACCTTGTGTGCTTTGTTTGGGGAGTTGTCTCTTGGATCGCCCATCCTCCTTGGAGATGGAGCCATCCACTTGACCTTTTCACCCTTCTTCCAAACTTACCTTTCTCCCCCACCATGCATACCATGTCTTGGCTCCCACTTTTGTTTCAAACTTGATCTCATTACACTTTGTCAAGGGTAAAATTTATTGTTGGCCCCCCAAACTCAAATCTGCACTTACTCTCCTTCTTGGCATTCAAACCCTTACCTTTTTTCAGCCCCTTTGACTTTTTTTTCCTTCACCTCTACCACTTGGAACGTGGGCCATGGGGAGGGAGAGGTTGATGGGATGGGAAGTAGGTTGGGGAGTAGGGTTAGGCTAGTTAGGATTAGTTTTATAGATCTAATTAGTTATTATTTGAATAGGTTAGTTTGTTTATTTAAATTTAATAATGATTAATGAAATATGGTTTTTTCATGTGTCTCAAAGAGTAGGAATTAAATAAATTTTATATTAAGGGGTTAGTGGGTTATGTTAATATGTGCCTAGAATTAATGTGTTTAAAGAATAGCTAGGAGATGGGATAAATGTTATTCTTCATTGTTAATTAGTTATTATTTATTTAATTAATGTGTGTTAGTAAATTTAGTAATAGATTTTCCTTCAAAAAAAAGGGGGTGGATTAGAACTTAATTATTGTTGGTACCAATTAGTTGTAAAATTATGATAATTTTTTAGGGAATTTTAATGCATCCTTTAGTAATATATTTGGATGAAATTATTGTGTTGTGAGGAGTTTAATTCAAATGTGTTAGGAAATCTAATGTGGATAGAATAATTAAATTGGGTTCTTGTTTGAAGGATTATAATAATAACACGGATGGGGTTAATTAATTTGATTGCAAATGCTAAAGGTTTGATAGGTTATTTTTTTCTATTGCATATAAAGTTTCAAAACAACAGAGTTATAAGTAATTACAGGGGGTTGAATAGTGCTACAACCAATTCAAAAAACTTGCTCAAAAATTACAGTTGAAATCTCGGTAGATACATTATAAACTAGTTATATTACTACTAAGGTGTTATGGATATCATTCTTCGGGAGCATCATGATCCGCATCCGACTCGTTGGAGTCTGGTGAAACAACCATGTAGCCTATGATCTCATGAGCACCAAATATGGGTTCAATCCTAGTCCCTGCAGAGTTGGTTGCCATACTTGCTCTCTCTTCTTCCACCTTCAGATGGAATTCTATGAGGTAGCTGTTGAAGACTGTACCCTCTTTCCTAGAGGTGTAACCATGTGCTATGTCCCCTTTCTCAATGGTGCCCCTGCCATCTTGGAGGATCTGGAAGAACATACTTTCCTTCAGTTTTATTACTGCCATGACTTGCAAGGAGATATCAGTATATGTGAGTCTCCTGAGAGACTTAGTAAGATTTCGATCCTTCCCTGAAAACACATCATCTTTCCTAGCCTTCCAAATAGCCCATAATATAATTAAAGAAAGAATAGTCCAGAAAGTATTGCAAAACTTGTTGTTGTTGATGTTTCCAGAAATAATGTTCAACACATGAAATTGCTTATTGAAGTTGATACCAAACATTTTCCAAATCTCATAAGCAAAGAGGCATTCAAAGAACACATGCGGGACATATTTTGGCTGCCTACAGACTGAACATGGATTAGGCTCTCCCCCTAGCTTCTTGAAAGGGAGCTTATGTAGGACTAGACACCACAAGAAATAGGTGATCTTAGGTTCCACAAGCCTTGACCAAAGGGCAGCAAAGTATTTGTTCGAATCGTGGGAGGGTATATTAGGTTCCACTTGCTATTAGTGTGGCTAATGATGGATGGGCTAACGGTGATCTACTAGTAACAAAGTTTTCTCTTGATCAAGTGGAGGAGGGAGGCATCAGACCAAGTGAGCTGATAGGAGCAATTTTCAAAGGAACCACATGAGGAAATATTTCCTAATGTTTGAAGGGCTAAAGTGAGCATAGCATAGGTTCTTTTTTGTGTATCTGGGAGATGAAAACTTACGATTAGGTGGTCCCATGAAATCATACTCCCTTCACAAAGAATATCACCAAAGTTTTTGATACCTTTATCCACCCACTTCCTAGCAGAGCATCCTTGGAGCAAGGCCAGAGGTTTACCATTAAGTGAGAGGTTCCACCATACAGACTTCTCGCCACAAATCCACCCACCTTTCTCCATAGGACTTGAGGTGCAGATAAATTTTTTAGCCACCTCCCATCTTTTCCATATGGCTTTGAACACATTCAATCCGTAGACCCTTATTTTGCACTTCATACCCAATACATCTGAATAGCATAGGCCAAACTAGTGTTTGTGTTTGGCAGGGTGTGCTCTTAGCAAGTTGTTCCTAATAAGTATCTTCCATAGCTCTTCACCCACTATTGCTTTAGCAATCCATTTCACTGCTAGTGTATATCCTTGAGTTTTCAGATCTTTGAGCCCCAGCCCACCCCAGATTTTGTTCATTGTGCACCATTCCTAGGAAATAGTATATGTTTTCCTATTCCCTTTTCCATCAAACTAGAGAAAGTCTTTGATGAACTTTTGGATTTGATTGAACTGGCATGTGGTTGAAGAGCCATGCAGAGGAGAAGTACACTAGGTAGTAGGACAATTTTTTTTGGCATGCCCACATGTCATTGATATTAGGGTCGATAGAAAAAGGTATGCCTAGGTATCTGACAACATGTTTAGGTCCTCCCCAATCAAAACCAAATTTATTCCACCAGCTCGAAGGATGTTCAGTCCAATCTAGCATTATGGATTTGGTGACCGAGATCTTACTGCCTGAGGCCTGGAAGAATATCCCTAGTTTATCCATGAGTAGAGTCATATTATCTTCATCAATACTGATAAGAATTGTTGTGTCATCTACAAACTACACATTTGAGACTTCTTGTCCATTGGGGAGGGAGATGCCTTTAATCCTAGGAGAGAGGGAGTCATCTCTGAGAAGGTAGTGAAGAGAGTTTTTTGCTATGACAAAAAGTGAAGAGGCTAATGGGAAGCCTTGTCTTATAGATTTGGTAAGTTCAAAGAATTATGATCTTACCCCATTAACATCTACTACTGCCATTGCCCCAACAAGTAGGGTAGAGACCATCTTGCAGAAGAAACTTTGGAAGCCTAGACTTTCCATCATACAGAGGATAAATTTCCACTCTATTCTGACATAGGCTTTCTCATAATCAATTAGTAGCATAGAGAAGTTTTGTCCAGATGCCTTGGCCCAATCTAGAGCTTCCCAATAGGTCAGCAGGTTCTCTAGAATGTATCTACCCTTCACAAATCCTGTTTGAGTGCTATTAACCACTTTAGGGAGGATGTTCACAAGTTTGATAGCAAGATTTTTGGCTATAATCTTATATCCTACATTTAGTAGGGTGATAGGCCTTCAATTCTTAATCAGCAAGCTGTCCCCTTCTTTGGGAATTAGTTTAATAAGACCTACATTAAAGGAAGGGCCAAGGGTGCCCACTTCAACTACCTCTTGAAAGGTATTGCTGAGATTCTAACAAATCTAGTCTATGTTGCACTTATAGAACTCAACAGTGAGTCCATCCGGACCCGTGCTTTGTCATTGGCCATACTTAGAATAGCACCTTTGATTTCATTGAGAGAGATCTCTTTCCCCAACACCTCAGCATCTTCATCACTTATTCTCCTTGGGACAATGCTCTTGATCTTCTGCCTGGCCACCTCCATGCCACTAGAATCCTCTGAAGTAAATATCTCTCTATAGAATTTAGAAAATGTGTTTACTATCCCCTCTTGTTCAGAGATAATTCTATCTTCATCTCTGATAGCCATAATCTTATCTCTAACTTCTTTCTTTTTGAGGGTTTGGAAGAAGAATTTTGAACCCCTGTCGACCAGATTAATCCAATTGGCCCTGGCCCTAATCTTGGCTCCTTTAGTTTTGACAGTCTAAAGCTATCGTAGTGAGTCTCTACAATGCATGACTATCTCTAGGTGTTGAGGATTGTTGGGGTTATCTTGGATTTGGGCCTTAGCCGCCTGCAATTCCTCCACTAACTTAACTTCTCTCCACCTGCCATCTTTGGCTTTCTTCCTCCCTACCACCTTAAGCATTTCCTGCCATGATCTCGTGGTCTAGTTCCACTTAGCAGTCTTCGAGTCATGCTAGGCAATATTATCATTGAACCAAGCTATAATCTTGACTGTTGCTATCACATCTGGGTCTTTTAGAAGGGAACAATTAAGGGAAAATCCTATTTTCTTATCAAAAGCAAGGGCTTGTCCATTTATAAGTTGAAATGTGGAAACAATGGGGTGGTGGTCTGAAAGGGAGAAAGGGTGAACTTTGACACAATTGTTAGCTAGTTGGGGGGGGCAGCTAAGAAGGTGTTTGTTGATATAAAATCTGTCTAGTCTGGAGTAAATCCTTTTGTCTCCTCTTTGGAAATTGGACCAAGTAAACCAAATGCCTTTAGAGTCGGTCTTTTTGCCTACTAGGGGATCAAATAGGTTCAGTTTGGAAATCATCCTATTCCAAAAAGTCATTTCATTACCTTTCCATTTAAATCTCATGCCTCCTAATTTATCTTGAGCCCTCTCAATCATGTTGAAGTCTCCTGCAATGATCCATGAAATGTTATCCAGTTCAGAAATCCAATTCCAAAGGTTGATCCTAGAGCTATGCTCATTGGGGGCATAGACTAAGCATAGAACAAAGGAGTGGTCTTCATCTTCCACAACTAACCATGTTTCTCTATTACAAGGAGAGGATCCCCACTTCTGCACCTTCTTCCTCCACCTAGGTCCTACTAGGATTGATGTTCCACCTCTCCCCTTTTGATGCTTGGTGGAGAAAGCATCTGCATCTTTCCAAATGCATTTAAGGGAAATGTCTAATGAGAAACCTACTGCTTTAACTTCCTACAACATAAGGAAGTCAATGGCCCTATTTTGGTGTAAAAAACTCTTAACAATGTATTTCTTGTCTGAGGATTCTAGTCCTCTAAAATTCCAAGAGGCACAATTGACTAACATGGGAACATCAAGTGTTGGGCTCCAAGGAAACCTTAAAATTCTAAAAGCATTGGGGGATACCTTTCTTTTGAATTTTGGATGGTTTAATGTTGCCACTGACATTTGGAGGCCTGCCTCTCTTCCTTTTGGTGTCACCTCTTCCATCCATATTCTTATTCCTAGCTTCCTTATCCAAATCAGAGGTAGAGAAGATAAACATCTCCAAAACTTCATTCCTCAACTGATCTAATACAATCTCTCCCTCTTTAAGTTCTAAACCTTCTTTCTATTCCACCTCCAAACCTGTCTCTGATGGTGGACAGGATGGTGGCATTTTCCCCCTATTCCTCTGAGAGGGAGACTTCCCATAGTCTAGGGGGAGGGGAGGTGGGGGGGGGGAGGGATCACCAATATTGAGAAATCTTCTGAGATACTTGAGGGAGAAAGAACAGTCTCAAGAAGAGTTTCTTCAATGGGGGAAATAGGGGGAAGTGAAAAACTGCTAGGGCTACCAGTCCTCTCCACCGGGGTCAACAGGGTGGGAGGTGGCACAAAAACAAGCTCTTTACCTAGAAGAGGGACATAATATATCTTCCACTTCTGCTTAGGGGTAGATTTCATCATAGAGGCCTTCGATTGAATCCTCTCTAGTGCTATCTATTGGGCATTTTTAGTTCTGGGTTTGTGAGCCTCTGGTCTAATAGTATGCTTTAACCCAAAATCTAGGTCTTTTGTCGGCGGTAAATCTTTGAGAACTTCAGAAGCTATAGAGGTGGTTGGGGGGGCATAGGGGGGGGGCTTGAATTTCCCTTTGATTTTGTCAAGGGTTGTGACAATGGCCATTGAATTTTGTTGCTAGCTGCCAGGAAGACTAATTTGCAAGTTATTAGATTCTCCTCCAATATTGTGAGTGGAGACAGACACAACATTAGGTTGGGGAGGAGAAATAGAATCAAGTTTAGAGGAATCAACCTTCTACTCTGAAGATTGAGCTCTCTTACTCAAAATGGGGCAATCCTGCTTCTTATGCCCTTCCTTTCTACACAAATAACAGTTGTTAACCCCTCATAGAAAAGTGACGGGGCAAATGCATGGAGAACCACCAAGGTCAAACTGTAGGGTTTTGGGGAAGTTAACACCTGGTTTGAGGGAAATAAGAACCCTAATATCCATGTGAGGGATAAGAACATTAGAGTGATCGACTCTCAATACTTTGTTGACTGGTTCAAGGGCCTACGAAATGAGGTTGAGTAAATACAGTGGGATATTCCCAACAAAAATCCACCTAGGGCTTGATAGGGTGAAGACTTCACTATGCGAGGCTTCCTATGACCACGGGATGGCTTTGAATTCAAAGGGACCGACTTTCTAGTATCTCTTATCCACTATAGCCTTTTGGGCCTTGGAATCACAAAAAAACAAAATGAATAAACCTTTCTGAATCATTCTATAATAAGATAATTGAAACCCTAGTCTATGGCTCCAAACAGGCTGAAACCAGTCATTAAGAAAAGCCCTAGAAGGAATTCTTGAAACATCAACAGCAGCAAAAAAAATTCCGGTGTCTCTTAGTCTACCTTTTTCCAATTCTATCGCAAAAAGAATTTGGGGATTAGGTTTGATAACCATTTTGGGGGGCACCAAAATCTTACCTCCAACTCCTGCGACTAGTTCTGTGGCTTTGCCGATGGTTGAGATGAAAAGCGCCCCCTCTGGTAGTGCCCTCTCATCCTGGATGACTTCTTTGAAGGACCTTGGCATCCCTAGGATTTTTCACTCTCCATCCACAATAGCGATATTCTCTACTACCTCTGGAGCCACCAAGTCAACCACTGCCTTAGGAACTATGCTGCAAGATTCAATGGCTTTGCTAAGAGAACTGGCATCGATAGGAGCCTTAATAGCCTCCTCCTTACGACCTCCATTAAGGTAGGGGAAGTTAATGTCATTAACTTCCCCAAGCGAGATGGATGCCATAAAGGTAGTCCCTTCCACACACGTGAGAGGCTCTGAGAGTAAAGTAAACTCTAAACCCTAGTTACAGAGTGAAAATTTTGCTATCGCCTTTTCTCCTTCTCTTTTCTAAAGGTTTGATAGGTTATTGAAGGGGTCTTATTCAGTCAACTTGGTTGTAATATAGGATCATGTTTAAAAGAAACATTGAAGGTCGTAAATGGCTTAATGATGAAAGTGTAATATGCATTAGTTCTAAATGGATCTTTTTATAATTAGGATTAAGGATTTAAGTATTGCTAGGTCAACCTATAATGTAGTTTAGTACACTCATGTGAATCATCTAGTGAAATGAAGTAAGTGTAAGAGTATCAAATCAACCTAACTTAACTTATGTTCTTAACAAATGATTTACAATCATGATGCCACACTTTGTTAAACATGAAATTATAGTTTAATCAACCTAACCCAAGTGTTCCTATAGCACTAAAACTTAGGGTCTCTAACCCGTGTAACGAGTTGGAATACCGACTTTGCATTTGCACGTGTTGTGACCCAAACTCAATCTATGTCTAGACCTTGCAACTTGAAAACTAACTTCACCTTGTTGTCACCATTCCACAATGCATTCAATATTAGTTGTGTCATCATAGTTGTTTATACTTAAAAAAAAATTTCTATGTGTTTTGCCCTAGTTTTGGGCATGACACTAACTTAGAGTTTATAGAAGAGTGATAGTAGAGAAAAATTTCTGTAGTCCAATGCTTTTCTTGCATGGAGAGGTTTTGATACAGGATGAGGTTTTTTTTATCTTGCAATCAAAATGATCACATTATTGTTAATTTCTATCAGTGATCAACACAAATTTCTAGCCAGAGACAAGAAACTTCCAAGCCTACAATGGGTGATGTAGGTAGATCCCACTAGGTTCTTGTAGCCATTGATCATCACAAAAAAAATCAATGAACTATTTTCAAGATGTTAGGTGTGTAATATGATGTTCCCATTTCTATTTTATTTGATTCTAGTTCTACATATTTATTTAATTCCCCTTCCCTTGTGGAGTATTTTGGGTAGGCAGTGGCAAAGTAGGATGTTAGGTGACATGTAGAACTAGGTTCAGGAGCCAAAATAGCTATAAATTACTTATTTGTATATGGTTGTGTGTTGGGTATTGATAACTTTGTGACTACTTTGGATCTACCAATCATTTCTTAGGGGTCTTACAATGTAGTGTTGGGCATGGATTGGTTGGGTGCTCATAGAGTCAATATTGATTTTTGGAGTAAGATACTTTATTGTGTGGATGATTCTAGTGTAGATGTGGAGATCATTGGTGTTTAAAGCCCTATTTAGCTATGTATGATTTATACAACATGGTTGAAGAAGTGCATGTGACAAGGATGCCATCCTTTTGCGGTATCAATAAATGATTTAGATGAGGGTGAGAGTAGAGACATCTCTTGACAATAATCCCCTTCTTTAACAATATGTTGATGTGTTTCCTAGTGATATCTTGGGTATGCCACCCAAATAAGATTTTGATTTTTGTATATAACTTGTTCCTAGGGCACAACCCATTTCTAGAGTCCTTATCAAATTATGACTTAGGCGTTGAGAAAGATAAGTTTGCAATTGGAGGAGTTTATGGCAAAAGGTTTTAATCATCCAAGTTTTTCTCCATGTGGAGAAATTTTTATATTTGTGAAGAAGAAGGATGAGTCTCTTTGCCTTTGCATAGATTACAGATAGTAAATAAAAACAAGGCGACTATTGAGAGAAAATACCCATTGTCAAAGATTGACAATATTTTTAATTAGATAAAGGGAGACAAAGTGTTCTAAAAGATTAACCTCAAGTTTGGATGTCTCCACCTATGTATACATGAGGTAGACATTCATTAGATAACCTTTCATTATAGATATGAACACTATGAGGTTACAGTTGTCCCATTTCATTTGACTAATGCACCATCAGTGCTTATGAGCCTGATGAATGGAGTCTTTTAAACATACCTTGATCTCTTTGTCTTGGTATTTCTCAATGATATATTGATCTATGTGAGGACTCTAGAGGAACACAAGGAGCATCTATGACATGTTTTGCAGTATCTTCAAGACAATCAGTTGTATTCCAATTTGGCTAAGTGTGTGTTCTTTCAAACTAAGGTAAGGTATTTAGGACATGCGATCTCAGGAGAGGGTATCTTTGTTGATCCCTCTAAGATTCAAGTGATTGTCTAGAGTGGTCAACACCCACTAATATGGTTAAGGTTTGAATATTTATGGGTCTGGTGGGTTACTACTATCAATTCCTAAAGTTTATTTCAAGGGTTTCTCATCCCATCACTTCCCTTCAGAGGAAAGGGAAAAAGTTAATGCAGTAAGAACAGTGTGAGGCCACATTTCAAATTCTTAAGGAGAGATTGACTAGTGCACCCATATTGGAAATTCCATATCCAACATATGACTTCATGGTTTGTGCAGATGCATCTTTAGAGGGTATTGGAGTAGTCCTTATGCAAGAAGGATGTTCGATCACCTATGAGTCTTGCAAACTCAAGGATCACAAGCTGAATTAGCCTACCCATGATTTAGAGTTAGCAACAGTGATTCAAACTCTTCAAAGATGGAGACACTTTCTTCTAGGCCATTGGTTTAAGTTGCACAATGACCATTGTGGTCTACATTTCATCTTTACACAACCTAATCTAAATGCCAATAAGCATCATTGGATCGAGTTTTTCTATGAGTATGAATTTGAGGTAAAATACATCTAAGGAAAGGAGTACACGGTAGTAGATGCCTTGAGTGGTCGGAGGCACATGATCTTAGCATTGACCCTCCGTATTGATTTGTGGAGTTATATTCTTGAGGAACTTCCTTCAGATACTTTGTACTAGGAGGTGAAATAAGAGATACACGCGGGAAGATATTTGGTGGGAAGATTTTTAGGATATTCCTTGGATTCATATGAGCTCTCCCATCACTTGGGTTGGATCTATGTTCCACCATTTTATTATCTACATATCTTGATTTTGATGAAGGCTTGTTATACACCCTATCTATTAAGGGGGGATGCAATATTATGTAAGATTGTTTTTGAATAATGCTTAGTTTCTTATCAAATCTAATCAATAATCTTGAAGATGAATTTAAAAGTTATATGGAGATTATCTTAGCAACCATTCTTATTGATATATTTACAAAACACTTCTCATTCAAGTCTATATTTTTAAAGTTTATATTTTATTTTATTATTTTTCCTAGTTTACTTTCATGGCCTAATAGTGTAAGCTCACCAAAATAAGCATGATTATAAGACCCATTTATATACAATCTTAAGGTAAATAAATAATTAATAAAAATAATAGTAAATGTCCTAGGATAAAGAGTTAGGATTGTAAGTTTTGAAAAAGAAAATTTAAAAAACAAGATAATAAAATTCTCTATAATTAAGATAAAGAAATATGCAATGAAAGATGTTTGAAAATAATCCTTAAAAAACAAACAAACAAACTTGTTAGATGTCTACCTTAGAATTTAAAATAATTGTTTGTATGTTTATATTACTTTTGTGAATTTACATATCTAAAGCTAACCTATAGTTCTAAAATTTGGATTGTAAATTTAAACTTTAAATAAATTAATTTTGACTTATGTGATTTTATCAACTAGATATTTGTGACATGCAAAAACTTAGTTGAGGTGCTGAGGAACTTCATTGGGGAGTTTGAAAAGCAAGGATTTTTTTTGTTGTCAAACCTCTAGAATATTGATTCAACTACTCTTGACATGATAGAAAAGTAGCCATGAGAAAACAGCTAAATGTTGTAAGTTGAGGATGCAATATCAATGCTTGTTGTTAGAAAAACCTTGACCAAAATGTAAGGTTTAGTATTTTTTTATGTAGTCAACCTTTGTGTGATGTAGTATATTTCGCACATTTTTCTCTCATTTATTTAAAACACATTATTCCACACATATTTTCACTCTATTCTACACTCATATCTCTCACTTTTCCCTCTTTCTATAGTCTCTTTATGGCTTTTCATAATACCTTTCCATCATATCATTTTATAATAACTCTTAATTATCTTATTTTCATCAATTTTCATTTTATTCTATAATATTTTACACTTTTATAACTTATTTAAGTACACTAAAGGTTCTTTGAGGCTATTTAAGGGTTATATAATGGATATATAGGTCTAGAAATGACCCAAATGACATATGTGGTGCCTCACAACCCTATCGCTTACCAATATTGCTCTAAGAAAGATGATGAAAATATGTACGAAGATTTAGATTACATGTTCTAAAATTAAATTAGGACTTGTCCTAGAATACAACTTCAAAAGGTTTAAATGAAACATTTTATGTTGCACATTAACACATAACATACACTTAGAAATCAGTCATCTTAGGCCCTAATTTGAATTTGACTAGTTAAGATAATTTTCACAAATTACAAAATTTAATTAATTTAGTTGCAAGCACAAATATAAATAAATGAATAGAAAATTGAAATTGATCCCTAAAAATAAATATAAATAGAATCAAACCAAAATCAAATTACAAGCTATTTTTATATATAATAATTGTGCTATTTATACATTATCATTACATAAGAATATTTGAAAATATAATTAACCTAAAATAAAAACAAAAATATAAAATATACAATTAATAAATCAAAATTTTAAAAATTCAATATGTCTATTATCGAAAAATAATAATTCAAACAAAACATTAAAATTTTTATTTATTTTCTCTTAAATTCGTTTGAATTATACTTATAATTTCCATATTTTAATTACCCTTTTAAAATCAATAATTGTTACATACTAAAATAAAATCCAAAACTTCTTAAATTCATTTAATACTTATAATCTCTAAATTTTAATTATCCTTTTGAAATCAATATTTGTTACATATTAAAATAAAACCCAAAACTAAGTATCTTTAATTTTTTACATATGGAGAAATCATTAGGAACATCCTTAATGAACACTTCCATTAGTTATTAAAATTTATTAGACCCACATTAGAAATGGCCATAGACATAATATGATAATCATGTTGTAAGAGTGTTTGGTAACCAACTACCATTGTAGATAGTCTACCATATATTCAAGGGAAATCATGGCTTTGCATTTTGCTACCTCATGCACATGTAAGCATTCAAGTTGGACGAATACTACAATTAGTTTATATATATATATATATATATATATATATATATATATATATATATATATATAGTCTAAGGTTTAATAATATATTTATTAGATTTAGATTATTTAAGTTGATATTAAGAAATATAAAAAAGAAGTTGAATTGTGTTTTATTATTTGATTATATTAGGTGTTCATGTTATTGATTTGGTTATGTTCAAGTGTTTAACTATTAGATTCTGATTTTTGTTGTTAAATTTGTTTCACATATTCTTTTATTGTTGTATCTATGTTCATTTTATTTGAGACAACTATGATGTCATATGGTTCTATCCACTTTGATGTATTTTTATCTTTCTATTACTTCACATTTCAAATAAAATATAAAACTTCCTTGATCTTGAGTTAAACCGCTTTGTTGTTTCTACAATATTTGAGATGCCAAAGACACAAATAAAGTATGGCTACGTGTAGTATATGTAAATGCAATATTAATACAATGTTGAGTACCTTAGTTATGATTTGATGACTATTCAAATGCTTTTAACATATGATTCTAAGATGGGTTGTAGTACTAAGGGGTTATCTTTAAATGTGACATCTTAGGCACTAAATTCAAATATTTTTGCATGTACACTAATGAGCCATGGTCCAATTTGATGAAAGACTCAATTTGAGATGAGTGAAAAATGAGTTTGAATTAATTAGATGCAATTGAAAATGGATATGAAGTATTTGTTCAATATTGTCATCTTATACATGCATGAAATTAGATCAAATTATCATATCTTAAAACAAGATCAAATTAAATGGATATTAGAAGTAAAAAGAATAAAATGTTAATCATTCAAGTTAACAAAAATAAAGCCTAATTATAATTAAAAACAAAAACAATATTAATATACACTACTTACTTTGCCATTTATTTAATATTTTATAAATAATAATGATAAAATTTAAATAAACTTAAAGTGGATGGCTTACATCAAAGAACAAACCATTTTTAATAATATCTTTAAACTTTTTCGAAGTAAAGATATGGCGATTTGATGTTGGGAGGTTAGTGAGGTGAAATTAGAATTATTCTCAATCTTAGTGAAGCTCCACGCTTCATATTTAGACAGTAAATTATATGTAATACTACATTTCTCTTCACGTTCAAATACATTATTATTTTTCATAATACTTATATGAAACAAAAATTAATTTGAACTATATCATAATTGATAATAATATTTTGTAACTAAATATTTTTATATTATATGGTTGTTCTTTATTTAAGATTATTGCTATTTTTTTAAAAGTTTATTTTCAAGTTATTTAAAATTGATTTGATGTTATGTAGAAATAAATTTAAAATTTAAAATTTAAATATGATTTTCAATATTGGATTTGATTGTGTAAGTATTTTTATTCTTAATATTTTGGATCACATTTTGTAATCCATCATGAGGATAAAAGAGAGTGCAAGATATTTGATCTTTGATGATAGATTTGCACTCTCTTTCATCCTAATGATGGATCATTGAGTGTTATCTAAAACATTGACGGTAAAAATACTTACACAATCAAATCCAAAAGCTGATATTGAAATTCTAATAGATGGTGGAAATCTGATTGTATTGATTTAAATATTTTATTTTTATTTTTATGTATTTATTATTATAACATGATTAAATATATGTTTGTGCAATATACTATTATATTTTGGTCTTTCAAAATATATAATATAAATAATTCATATGCAATAAATATTTATAAATCAAGAAAATTTAATAATTATAAGGTAAACTTATCAAATTATATCAATGTACTTTACAAAGAATCTTATTTCCATATAGATTATTTGTATGTTGACAAATGTATTTGTCTTTACTCCAAACCATAAATCCAACACATCTAGAGGTATAATCGAAGAGAACTTGACAAATTCACTAAAGATATCTATAGAAACCTCAATCCTTACAAACACATCACAAATTAGAGATTAAAGGAAGCAGGATTTAATAGTTATATTTTGATAAGTAGGATATAATTTCCACAGCAAGTCAAATTGTGATATTACTATACAGATTTAACTATGTAGTTTTCGATTCAAACTCATTGACCCATGTTTCATGAGTAGTGGTGCTCAAGAACAAATCTCTCATGAGAATGAACAAAATACTTAGCACTCATTGCATCTAGGTGATGCTCACAGAGGTGAAGCACTGTGACTTCCTAGTGTTGGAAACAATTGTCTGAAGAAAATTGCTACTCAAATTATGTATTGTCTTTGATGTCACACAATGTCATAGTCTGTAGCAATCAGTACCTACCGAGCTCAGTCGGTCTGCCTGTCAGTAAAATTAGTGCTTACCGAGTTCACTCGGTTATCAAAGAAAAATCAGTGTTTACCGAGTTCACTCGGTTGTCAAAAGAAAAGATAGCATTTACCGAGTTCAGTCGGTTATCGAAGAAAAAGGATTATCAGTGTTTACCGAGTTCCCTTGGTCTCCAAAAGATTGTAGAAAGTTATGGTCACTGAGCACTGTCAGCCCTTGAAGGATCTTTGCAAATAAAGTTTGCTTAATTCAGCCGACTATTATACTAAGTAATGCCGATTTGACAAATCTAAAATCATATAAATAAAAGGTCAAATGCGAAAGATGGATAACGAACATAACAGAAGATATATAGAAGAAAGATAGGAAAGGTGTGTGCGAAATTGTGAAGGATGATCAGATATCCTTGAGGAGTAGCAGAGATATATTCAATCAGGAAGGATCACACTTATACAGAACAGAGATCTGTAATTAGCAAGGTAGTTGCATTATTATACAGGTCATTTTCATTGTTACCTTTTTATCATTGTAACAGTGAATTCTAAATCTCTTAACCGAGTTGGTTTAACAACCATATTGTAAATCCTCTAACAAGGTGACAATTCCATTGAATTGTTTTCAAGACCTCTTACCAGGCCACTCCTAGCAGGGTGATTAAATCCTCTAACAAGGTCACACCTAACAGTTTGTTTTGTAACCTTTTACTGGGTTGGCTTCTAACCGGGCATCACTTCAGAAAAGTGAAAATCAGTATCTAGATACATTGGTGGTTTTTCCCATATTGGGTTTCCACGTTAAATTCTGTGTCTCTTGTGTTCTTAATTGTTATCTTAATCATATACAAGTGCTGATGAATATCTAAAGTTAATTTTACTAATACTTTCTACATCTACCGAGTTACGGCAATCTATTTTACCGAGTGTTAAACAGATAATATTCATTAAGATATCCTAAGGGATCTGGAAAGAAATAATTGTGAAGTGTTTTATAGTTGACTGATTCACCCCCCCTCTCAGTCACTTCATCCATATTCCATCACCTAGGAGGTCACCCATCCCAGTACTACTCTAGGTCAAGTGTGCTTAACTACAGAGTTTCCTCCATGGTTAAGCCCTCTTTTCTTGCAACCCCCATTTGCAAAACCTTCACTATCACAATTTGACTTGCTATGAAACATATATCCTACTTATCAATTGATGAGCTTAAGGGGCTTTCTAATGAATGGTTGATAAGGCACAACACTTGCTCAAGGTTTTGCAAATGGGGTTGCAAGCAAAGTGGGCTTAACCATGGAGGAAACTCTATAGTTAAGCGCACTTAAGGTAGAGTAGTATTTAGATGGATGACCTCCCGAAAAGTCTCAGTGTTTCACTTCCGTGAGCATCACCTAAATGCAATGAGTGCTAAGTGTTCCATTCATTCTCATGAAGATGGGTTCTTGTGAACAGTCATGAAACATGGGTCAATGAGTTTGACTCGAAAACTACATAGTTGAATCCCAATAGCAATATCATAGTTTACATTTTGTTAATTTGAATCTATGCTTAAAAGTGTTCAAATATGTGGAAATGGATATTGAACTTATGATGCTTAGAATTAAATCATACAATTTTCTATGTTTGTAGAAATTTAAAAATGTCATTTGATTTTTTGAGATGACAAATCACTTTTATACATCATTAACATCTATTTCTTATTATCAATTTCAAATTAAATAATTGAATTCCTCATTTTATTTTATTTTATTTTCTAAGTGGATTTACACTTAATTAGTTACAAACGAATAAGATCATAATTGAACACATCACCAACATGAACATATAACAATTTAAATTTTAATCTTAGTAAAAATATAAATAATATCACAACTTAACTATCATACTTTAAAATAAACTTTAATTTAAAATCTTTATTACAATAATCAAAATTTCTGCAATTGTATTTAAATTCATTTATACTTATTATTAATCATATATATTCAATTAGTTTATTCTCTTTTCAAAACTATATTCATTACTTTCATATTCCATCAAGTACAATTCTATATGACTAAATACATACAAAGAACTAAGCCAATAACCTTGTCATCACTAGTGTACCCATTCACACCAGTATGAGTGTACTCGTGCATGATTAGAAATAGCTTGTATGTTCTCATAATTCCTATCTAGTTGACAATTTAGGGTTTCAATTATTCATTCAATGAAAAAACTTTAATAATTTTTTAACAATTTTTAAAAATATTTTCTTTATTTTGACCATCTATCATAAATTGATGTCAATTTTCAAAGATATTAATTATCTTGTACAACTATTATTTTAATATTTTTTATTAAATAACATTAAATTACAAGAAAGTGAGCAACCAAGAAAACAAAAACCATCCTCCTTGTGGGGACCCAAGGGAATATGAAATTTCATTTATTTCCGTGAAGGGAAGGAGAAGAAACAAAAGAAAAGTCACTAAAAGAGACGGATACGTCAACACTCTTGAGATATTTTTTATTACTTTTTGAGATTCCTTTTTATTGAAAGTTAAATTAGCATACCAATATTTCTTTATTTTTTATTAAACACTCAACTTGATGAAATTATAAATTTGAGAAAAAAGAGTATTTTTTAATAATTATAAATAAAAAGTAAAATTAGCAGACCGAACATTTCTTTATTTATTAAACACTCAAATTGATGAAATTATAAATTTGAAAAAAAAAAAGCATTTTTTAATAATTATAAACTTTTGTACATTGGCATTATCCTTGTCGTGAGTTATGTTTTATTCGTTGAAAGATAACTTGTCGTGGGGAACACAATTATTAGTATAAATCATACACATCAAGTGATAGCGACTTTAAAGTGTGGGATGAAATCTAGTTCACATTTAGGAGTTAGTGGGAACTTGAATTGGGTATAATTATTCTTACTTTATTTCATGCAATGCTTGGGATGCACACATAAGGTTAATTATAGTAAGGGGAAAGTGCATTCCCTTGCGCTTTATATCATTTGCTTCAGTTTTATTCTGAATTTTTTTTAAAGTAATGATTTGGTATATAAATGATGTGTTCATTTTATATGGAAGTCGGTAATTAATTTGATTTTGATAAAAAAATAATTTTGTATATTGTAAAGATTATTCTTTATGTTCAACTATTTTGAAGATTTGTATGCCGAGGATCAATTATGAACAATAGATTGTCACTTTCGATTGATATGGTCAGGGGATGTGAACTAAAAGACATAATATTGCGATAGTGTTTTCCACCCACCTTCCTTACCTTCGAGCTATGATTGGAGAGTAGGAGATATCAATGTGTTATAATCTCTATACATGGTTGGGCCTAACTATAGTTGGGATAGATAGGTAGAGATGGGGTTGACATATATAGATAGGGTTGGGAGCAACTATGACTATAGTTGACACATATATATGTTGTTGGGGGGTCTCATACCTCTCATCTAACATTTATTTTGCCTATGTCATATCTCTATCCATGGGGTTGGAGGGCATTTGACTTGGGTGAAAGGTCAAAGTCGTGTCATACTTTTTATAAAGGAAATGAGTAATATTGATCTAACTTTTAAATTAAATCACTATAAAATCACATATGGGTTTTTTATTTTGAAATAATGTAGACTAATTAAATATAGATTTTTAGTGTATTTTACATTTTTAAGAAAAAAAATTGTTTGATTTTTTTTTTGTAAAAGTGACACTATAATTTAGTTACTAATAAAATCTAAAAATGAGGTCAAAATGACACATCCTTGATAATATAGTAAATTTTTATTTTTTATTTGTCTTCAACTTTTGTTTGTGCATCTCTCTCTCTCTCCTCTCTCTCTCTCTCTCTCTCTCTCTCTCTCTCTCTCTCTCTGCACGTGTATCTTTGTGTGTGTATTATGTGTTTTTATCTTTGTGTGTATATTATGTGTTCATAAACACCTATTTCAAATTGAAATTGGAATATTGAAAAAGAGAATATCTAACTTCTAGGTCCCAAAACATGTAAAAATAGAAAAATCAGGGAACCAAACCTATACTACTGCATAGTGCTCAAAACTAGCTTTCCAACAAGTATAAAAAAGTTGGAAATCTAACATCCTAGGTGAATGTTATGCCCATTTGAAAAAAAAAGCCAATTCCACTACACGGGCAATATAATTTTCAATTTCAAGTTTTTCCCCAATTTGGTCAAATTTCATTTTCTAAAGTTTTAAAAAAATATTTGGGAGGTTGACTAGTCGAACCTATCCAAACATCAAAGCTGATTTGATTTTGATGCTTTTTAAATCTCAAATCTTTTTAAATAATCCACATCTAAAAATATATTGGCAGATATGAAAATTCAAAGGCAAAATATTTTATTAAATATTGGCGATTTTTATAACCAAAAAATTATTTTTTTAATTTATTTTTAAATTGTGGGTGGTTTCACCTCTGCCAAGCCTGGGGGTGGCTCGCCAGACTCACCAATTGGCAAGGCCCAGTCACAATACTACTATGGTCCAGTAAGGTCATCATCTGCACAACTATAGTTAAAATATTGTGAAAGATTGTCGAGGGTGGGGGGAGCTAATCCCCACCCGCCTCCCTCCACCAAATGCTTTATTTTTTATTTTGTTATTGTTTTCAAGTAAACTTCAAAATGTCATCTAACATGAACATTTTTTTCTTTTGCAAGTAAAAGATTTTTCAAGGCTCTTGGCTTGTTTTCAGATATGTTGGGAGTTCACAAAACATATGGCCTAGGGTTTAAAATTTTCATTTTTTTCAATTTTCTTAATAGGTCAAATTATATGTCAAAATTCATTTCTCAGCCGACCTAGACCCAATTCTTAGATCCATTTCTTTCCAAAAGGCTATTTGTGTCCCCCACAAAACCCTCATTTAAATGCTCATCCAAATAACCCATTCGACCCCACATTTTTTGATCTCCAAATCTAAGAACAATCCATTATAACAACAAACCCAAAACCCTCATATTTTCAATAAAACAACCTATAAATGTGTTCCACACTTTGTAATGTCTCAAATATTGCATACATAGAAATCACTTCAATTGTGCACCTTGTCCACTCAAGCCAGGGTTACACTTCATGATGTAACCATGAAATATTTTATACCTCTTGTTAGAAAATAATGCTTCACACCCAATTGTATTTAATACATTTCCTATGTAACCCATGAGAGAAAAGTATGCATAAAAGCTTACAAAATAACTATTATACATAGATCAAATAGACAAGCATAAGATAACACAAGATGTGTACCTTGGGAAAGCCCTCGTAATATAAAATCCCAACCTCCAAAAGCATCCATACTCCATATTATTCAGTAACAAAGCAATACAAAACACTTACAAAGTTACAATGAATCCTCTTGAAACATCAATCCTATGCATAGCATGCATCCTCCATATGTCCAAGTATGAATCCAAACATCTCATGTCATGCTCACATATGCACTTCTCAAGAAGACTCAATAATGATGGCCCACTCAACCATCCACCCTAAAACACTAAACATGTGCTTTCTTTTATAGATTCAAGATCACACAAATACAACTAAGTAGTAAAGTAAAACCATGTGAATACAAAGCCATTGACATTATTTATTATCATGTACTAATCTTTCACTTTATTATATATCTTTCCCCAATATTAAATGAGTATCCCAATGTGAGCCCCACATTAAATGTATTTTCAATTTTACAATGCAACACATAAAATGGTCCCAAGAATGTCAACTCCTAGTGATGCACATCCATCTAGGTTTTTTCTAAGTGTACCACACACATAATAATAAATAATAAATTATAACCATTATGCAATGTGTACAACACCTTATCCCAAAAAATTGTACCCTCTATTTTACACATCTTTTGTAAAAGAAATATTCAATAGAATAAGAATTTCCAAAGATCTTTTGATTCACTCAAGAGTTATTTGGCTAATCCTCGTATTTTGATGTCGTTTATAAATAGATGATATTTTTCTTTATATTTCATCATCATCTCATGATTTATTAGTCCTATTGGCTCAACATGATGATGATGGTAAGGAAAGAGAAACATATTACATTAGTTGTATACCACTTGACTATGAAAGTAGGTATTTTGTATTGGAGAAAAAATGTCTTACTCATCATCACAACATAGAAGCTAAGACATTACCTTATCCATGTAAAAACTCATGTGATTTTAAACTTTGATCCTTTAAACATCTATTTTCTAAAATTAATTTTATAAGATGATTCTAAATGGTTCATCATACTAACAGAGTTTGACCTTAAGTTTATCTCTCAAAAAGAAATAAAAAGACAAGTTGTGGTTGACTAGATAGTTGATATCCCTTCACCATATTCATCTTCCAATCTAGAAATTTGTATTGATGAGTAGATTCTAGCCACATAATATGATACCACATGTTAGATGTATTTTAGTAGATCAGGGTGTAAAATTGGCTCATAAGTGAGAGTGATTTGGATTCCACCCTCTAGTAAGCCACTTCCCCCCCTCTTTCATTTTTATTTCTCATGTATAAACAACATCACTAAATATAAAGCCCTTACTGGTGGTGTAATACTTAAAAATTGGCACCTATTAATTCAATCAATTTTGGTGCATTTTCATCAATTTTACATCTCCAAAGTCCTAGTTTCCTAGGCAATTTTCTCTCTCCTACTTGACTTAATTTGACTTGATGTCAATTGCAAAGACCCTAAATTGCAGTAATCAAATATTAAAATTAATTCCTAAAGTCTTCGACTTTTATTAGCTAAATTACCCCTATCATAAATTAATTTAATCCTAAAGTCCTAAGTACTTAGAATTAAATTAAACCCACCCCATTTGGCTAATATACATGAAAAGGAATTAATAATTACTTGTTATTTGAATGGACACTCATTTTTGAATTAACAATTCATAATATTCGAAAGGTCACCCTGTGTGGCATTTTCTATTCTTTTATTAAGTAATTTATGTATTTTTGTCTCAAATGGGAATGAAGGGTCGGGAGTTTCAAATCAAGAACCCCTTCATTCTCTTCCCGGGCTTTTCTATTTAATGAGCCTCATTTCTTCATTCAAGGGAGCAATTTTTGAGAGTAATTGAACTATAGTATTTTTGTGTCTCAATTTCAAAGCTTTTAATTGCATTTTATTATAATTTTCATTTAGTTTGATAGTGCATATTCATATACTTAGTTTGGCTTATTTGTTCATAGCTTAGTCTAATCTCATATTTCGTTCAAGTACTTTAGAATAATCTGCACTTCATATTTCCTTTCAAGCTATCTAGATTAATGTCATATTTATTTCAAAGCATCTTAGATTAAATTGCACTCATTCTAGTTTAATTTCAATTTTTTGCTTATCATTATAGCTTTTGAAAATCCTCCATTGTAGCATTGGTCTTATGGTTGTTGGCTCTCCAATCTGAGAGTAATTAAACACCCCGTCTACATAGGAGGCAACAGGTCGCTTCATGATGGATTTCAAATTGAGTAATTCATACTCTCTCTTGTAATTCGATCATGTGAGTAATGACCATGTTGCGTGTGTAGTTGGATTTGAGGTCCACATTCGACTATATAAGGTAGCTTGTAAACTAGTTTATCATTAAACATTTAATATGTTCAACTATATAGTGACTCTTAATTAATAAAAAAAAATTATGGGGTCTTGTACTAGGATAAATAAGATAAAATATCTAAATATCATGATTTATCCTTATCTCTAATAAACAACTTCTCATCATTTACTATAGACACTATCCCATATAGAGAAAATCATAATGCAGATACAACATGACAATCATATCTTCCCTTGTGCCCTTTGATGACACAACAAATATCCCTTTATGATTTAATTATTCTCTTCACGCACTATTATCGATAACTCAAATCCAAGTAGTATATTCTTTTCTAATATAGACACTAGAGAATGGTACTCATATATTTATAAATATTTAAAGGATGGAACATTTTATCATAGTTCTAAAAGTATTCAAATTCATATTAGAATATTTCAATGTGTTATATCATTCTTTCAATTATTTTTTTACTAAAGATCTTATAAAGGCATTCTACTTCATTTCTTATCTAAGTCAAGAATACCCTTTGTTCTCCAAGAAGCTCATTCAAGTTCTAGAGGTGGATATTTTGGTTGTAACTCCTTATTTCAAAAACTTTGCATATTTGATATCATTGGCAATCAATGAAATGAGATTCCTTTTTTTTTTGTCAAGAAATGCTCTCAATGTCAACAACATATCAATCTAATATAGCTCCAATAGAGGAATTTTATGGCCAAGCTTCTCCTTATCGATATTTGTATGGGGTTTGGACATCATTGGAAAAATATGTCCACCTTCTAAAGGACATACATTTATGAAATCTTCCTGGAGAAGTTGTATTGATTGTTGGGTAGATTGTGTTATTAGATTCTTGACTATGATGGTCCCTCCTTTTTCTATAGGATATGTTTGTTATTGGTCACTTGGCTACTAATTGTTATAAATCTCACCATAGTGAGTTGACATGGTGGAAAAATACTCTTCGTGAGCATCTTATTGTGGGATTTTTTTTTTCCTGAGAATGACTTTGGGGATGAGAAATTTGTATGAGGAGTTGTTGCCACTTCTCTGACTCTTGTTGGTATCCTTATTTGGTTCCTAATGTGTTTTATCCTTGTATTCCTATTGAACAACAAGTGAATTTTAATTTTCCTCCAAAGCCTATTATGGCCTACCCTCACAAAATTTTAGCTATGGTTTCTACTTTGGTCTCTTTTCATTTTATGCACCTAGTGGGTTGTCCTCCTACCTCCCCTTTCTCTATACCTTTGGAGGAGGATATCTCTTGGATGATTTTGAAAATAAGGAAGACAGGTATTCCTAAGAATAACCAAGCCTCTCAATGCCTAGTGAAGGGTTCTTGTGGTAGTTAGAAGGTTCTAGGGGTGGTATATTTTCTATCTTCTTTTTTTTTTCTTGTTTCCCTCTATTCTCATTTCTGGCCTCATTCTCATTTTTTTCTAATGGGAAATTTAAGCTCTATTGTGCATCCGTACTGTCTGTGTATGGATTCTCATGTGAGATTCCAGAGTGTCACACAAATTTTCACTCCTTGTAGCACTCTCTCGCACGAGATGATGCATCCTCGCGTGGTGCCCTGTACTTTCTTGCACACTATGGAGTACTTCCTCGCATGAGATTTGGATACAGTGGTTTAAAATTTTCAATTTCTATCTTTCTTGTTTCAGATTTCTGATAGTTTCCTATTTGTTGTTTATTATTTCTTTGTTATTTTCACAGCGTAATAGTTTTTTGTAGGATGTTTGACCAAGAACATAAAACATGCTAATGGTTTGATTGCAGGACGATAGTCGAAGACTTGCTAAAATGTTGTGTTTATTTCTTGCTTTCATTCACATAGTCTAAATAGGGCTCCGTTAAAATTTCTTAAGGATTTTGATAGTGAGTAGGGAATTTGGCTCTTCATTACATGGAGGTGATGATGATGAATGAACCTAAAATCCTAATGATCTTACCAATATGACAAATTCTTGGGGAAGCGAAGAAAGGTAGTGAATCTTTACGCTTCTATTAGCCAAGGGATTATGCTCTTCTCTCTTTGAGAGAAATAGAAACCCAAAAGCTTGTAGTTGTGGTGGAGTGAAGCTAACTCGGTGATGAACCTTCTTGATGTGTTTGGGTGAAGTGATGAGGTAGACAAGTATGCTCTTCTCTCTTTGAGAGAAATAGAAAATCAAACCCTCAGATCTAAACCAAGTTGTGTCACCTTTAGAGGCCCTGCCAGAAGTTAAACCTCTGGGAACGACCCAAGTGAGTACACACCTATCGTCGATGATTCTGCCTCACTCTAATAAAGAACATTTTGTTGAGTCTAAAGACTCCAAAACCATGTTAGCTTCCTTCTCAAGACTTTGACTATCATCTTGAGAAGGCTCCATCTGTTATACTGAGTGGCACCACTCCTAGCCTTGCTTGCGAGGGTGTATGACTTTCAGGTGTTGGTGTGGCTGCGAGGCCTCAACCCTGTATCGGGGGCACCGAAGGTTAGTGTGAATGGAAGCCTATTAAAAAAGTTCCTTAGCTAGTGGCCTACTCGGTTCACCTCCAAAAGGACTCATAATCTTTGCATAGGGAGAGGGAAGAATCTCTCCCGTAGATTCCCATCATAGGCATACACCTGGATGCTTGAAGGTGGTTGTGACATTGGCCCTTGCTACAAGGGTAACCTTTGAATGTACACTATTGAGTCCTTGGAAACACCAAAAAGATGGGTGCCCTCTAGGGGGTGACATGGTTGTGTGAGGTGCATGTATGCGCATAAGCAATGGGGCAAAGGTTTTGTCTTCTCACCATTTTTTTTGTAGGGCTAAGCTATGTTTTTTTTATTGAGTCTTAAACATCGTCCAATCATTATCAAACAAGACTCCCCTAATGCTATCAAGTTGCTTTGTCCTTGATAGGTCTATTAACGACTGCTTCTTGTATCACAACTGCTTGATTTGAACCTTTGTGTCTTTAAACGAATGCTTGAGATCCTAAAATGAGATTGTTGATTAAATTGTTCTTCAAACCTGTTAGGAAACTAGATTTTCTGTCAGACATCAATTCAAGTTGTACCTCAAAATTCAACTTTAACCTTGAAAACTGTGTTAGATTGTCAGATTTTGCACTTTTCCCGCATGAAGTTTCACTCTTCAGAGCAAATTCTCACATGAGACTTTGTTCTCTCGTGTGAAGGTTGGTGTTCTCTTGCGCGGCCTGGTACTCTCTCATGCAAGACTGTAGCCTAGTTTTCAAAATAGAGACCTATTTGCTATTGACTGTTTGACTTTTTTATCTGATCTGCTTTTTGTTTGAGGTCTATTTTTCTTCTTTCCTATCATTCACTATCAGAAACTAGTTGTTTTGAGTTAGGAATCGATTGATCTTTGCTTTGAATCATTTCGTCTCTCATTGGTTTACCTTATCTCTTTATGCCTTTTGTATCTCGTGTTGTGATAGTCTTATCTCGGTTGTTTTAGCCACCTCTTTTGATGATTCGTACCAGGTCCATCTTGCATCTTGGTTGTTCTAGCCTTTATCTCCTTTGCGTTGTTCTTTGAGATAGAGTAGCATTATCTCGAGTCCTCTCTCGTTTCATCTTCATCTATGACTATCACAACTAGAAGTGGAAAGACTTATCCCATTCAGAATCTTGATCAAGGTAGAAGCAAACCTCCTAATCAAGAAATAGATCATCTTGAATCTGTTGTGAAATCTAAACTTTATGAGATATCCTTGATTTCCTCATTGAATACTTTGAAAGATAGTTCATCTCAACCATCACCTCTGGTGTTTCAAGAGTGTTTTAACCTATTGTTTGAAGTGCAACTTGGTTTCTCATTTCAAGGACAAGATAACTCATTCTTCCAAGAGAACTCACTGTTTCACAATTTTGGAAGACCTCTTCCTTAGACTAATCCTATTATCGTACCAATTGATCCTGCTAAGAATAGTTCTATCATTGAACCTAGTGATACTGTTGATGATATCTTCTCGCCTGAATTTGTTAAATCTTTTGATTTTGTTCATTCACCAAAGGTAACCATGGCCGCACCCTTTCGGCACTGGACATATTATTTCACTGATAATTTGTGTATTGCACAAGCCTACAGCAAGATGGGAGACCCATTTGACTTCTAACTAGGCAAGTACAATCAAACCTTTGATCAATCTCAAAACAATCAATATCATGGTCAATCCTCTAATGACCCACATCATGCTCAACCTCAGAATGAGTAACCTCATGGTCAATCTCAACATGACCAAAATCAGTCCCACAATGATGATCAATCTCGAAGAAAACCTCAAGACGATCAACAACCCGCCTATTTCTATTGTCCTCCTCCATTTGATCAAAACCAAGATGATCAGCAACAAGATCAAATTTTGAGTATTTATGAGATTCTTGGGAATGAAAACGAAGTGATAACTCAATAGGATATAGACACTGCCAAAGCTAATAAGGGTCTTATTAAAATGATGGAGATCCTTCTCCTAGAGGAGAAAGAAAAGTACTTCCTTGAGCTAGCTAAACAAGGGGCCAAGTTACCCCGAGACTATCAAGTTGAAACAATCGTAGCTAAGGAAGAAGAAATTGAGACTGCAAAGTTGCAAAAGATGGTCCAAGAAATGCAAGATCAGATTAGTCAACTTGTGAGGAACAAAGACAAACTCGCTCAACAATTTATGATGGAAAGTATTTGTCCTTTCCCTTTTGATAGAAGTCTTCATATGCCACCTTTTCCTAGAGGTGTAGAACTCCCTAAATATGACAAATACTTGGGTGCAACTGATCCCCAAGATCACTTAAGGGAGTTTGGTGCATTGTCTATGGAATTCATGCACAATTAGACATATCTTATGCGCTTGTTTCCTTGTAGTTTGGGCAGACCAGCTATGGAATGGTTCTCTAGATTGCCTACTGGTATTAAAACTTTTGACGAAATGGCTAATCTTTTTCTCCAGCACTACTCACATAATATTCAGCATCTGGTCAACATCTGGGATCTTTGCAACTTAAAATAGTGACAAGGAGAAAATTTCCTAACATTCCTCCAAAGGTGGAGACAATTATGTACGAAGTGTCCTCACGAGCTACCAGAGTCTGAAAGACTCAACATTTTCTTGGAAAATCTTGTCCCAGACTTCAGATACCAAGTACAATTGCAAGGTCCTCTTACTTTTGATAGTATGATCAAACAAGCAGTGTGGATAGAGGCCTTTATGATCAAGAAGGGAGAATTAACTTTGAATAAGGACAATAAACAAGGATAAAGGAAAGACTACCAATAAGAAAAAAGATGTAGTAAATGATGGAGTGGTGGATAATGTTACTGTGAAGCCTTCAAAGCCTACTTTTAATCTTACTTCCAGTATACAAGTGGCTAAGGCTCTTGAAAAGACCACAACGGATAATCAGCAAACTTCACAATTTTCTAGGAACAAACCTTGGGCCTCTCGACCCAAGCATGATTTCACCTCTTTGGGAGAGCCTCTTGATGTGGTCTATAAAACTCTTATAGAGAATCAGGTTCTTACTCCTTTAGAAAAGTGTACTTATGACCCACAACCATGACCTCATTGGTACGTGGAATGATAATGCTTACTGTGACTATCACCAGAACATTGGTCATAAGACTTCTACTTGTCTCCAACTAAAGCATAAAGTTCAAGATCTCATTGACAATGGTGACATCCTTGTGGAGAACCATAATAAGAATTCTGACCACCAAGCTTTTAAGGATCCCTTCCCTCTTCATGAGAAGGGTGAGTCTTCAAATGCCAAGAATACCAATGCTAAAGTCAATTACATGTACACTAATAATGACAATGTTATTGGTATGATTTAACCTATCGAGATAGAGTATTGTGAGGTGATCACTTCTAAAGGGAGTGGCAATGCTCCCAAATCTAAAATTCATTTTATCTTGCATAGCTCTGTGTCTCATTCGTCTGAATCTAAACAATCTCAAGACTGTGCTAATGTTGTCACTTGATCGTGAGGAAGAGTTGTTTTGAAAGGTCCTAATGCTTCCACGTCTGCTCCAAAGAAAACTATAGATAAGAGACCCGATACTCCCACATGCACTCCAAAGCAAATTGTGAATAAGACTGTTGTTGGCCCCACCAACAAAAACATGAAATCTATTCCTATAGCTAGCTCGGCTAGTTATAGCATCTTAGATCAACTCCAATGAACTAATGCTCAGATTACCATTTTTGAGTTGTTGAAGATCTTTCCTACTCATAGGAAAATTTTTGATAAGGCCCTTGGTGAGGCAAACATTCCCAAGGATCTTGATCTCAACCGGTTCCAATCTATGGTGGGTCATTTGACTTCACCTCACTATCTATCCTTCTTTAAAGAAGATGATCACTCTTTGAGTCACCCACATAACACTCCCTTGCATATAGAGGTCATGATAGGTCCTAAGCACATCCACTAAGTGCTCATAGACAATGGTGCTAGTCCTAATATCTATTCCACTAAGCTGCTCACTCAGCTAGGTTATGATGAGAATTGTATAGATGCTCGTAAAAAGATTACCATCAAAGCTTATGATGAGGAAGAATGCAAGTCCCAAGGATTAGTTGTGCTACCTATCCACGTAGGTCCTATTGAGAGAGATGTTACTTTCCAAGTGCTTGATATTCTTCTTGCCTAAAATATCTTGTTGGGTAGGCCTTGGATTCATGAGATGCAAGTTGTTCCATCCACGTATCATCAATGCATTAAGTTTCCATTCCATGGGGTAGAAGTCACTGTACCTACAAATACCAATTTCTCTTGCAACACTCTTGCACAAACTACAAATAGCTTTGTTCTAGAAAATAGAGAATCCACTAAGTTTTATGATGCTAAGCTGAAAGAAATGGAACAAACTTTGAGACTTAAGGATATAGGCATGGGAGAATACCGAATGGAACTTGTGCTATCACTGGTTGCTCTGCCTCTATCTCCATGCTCTTATGGGAGACGTTTTGAGGACAAAAAACTTTCTAATGCTCCTCCTCAAATAGTTTATGATGGCACCTTTGTAAGGGCCTCTACGCCTTTAGAAGATGAGGATGAAGAGAGTGCTATCAGAGAATGGATCTATAAAGGAAAAGAAATAGCTAAAACAACCATTCCACCTCCAAATTTAGAGCAAGAACCATATAGTGAAGCCTTCAAGATCATGAAGCTCTTTGGTTATAAGGGGATTGGTCCTATAGGGAAAAATTATAATGGCTTACTAAAACCCATTGAAGCTACAGGCTACCGCATAAAAGATACTAGTGGCTTAGGCTTTAAAAAGACTCCCTTTCATTTGGGGACCAAGAAATTTGTGTCAGCTCCTGAGCCTAAACCTGAACCTGAACAAGAAATTGAAGATGCCACTCCAAAAGTGAATCTAGAGGACAACTCTGATGAAGATACATTTCCATATCCTATTCCTCTGGATCTTGTGGCACTCTTTGCCAAACCTGATGAGCCTATCATACCTATTCATATGATAGAGACAGATACTGATACTGATAATGATTCTGATAAAACTTCTTCAGTGTATCAATTCACATATGAGGAATGGAAAGCAACACTAAATGATGATCCTAATTTTCAAGGTGAATGATATAGGCCACCCCATTTTCAAAAGTACTTTGAACAAGAACAACTTCAGCAAGCTATTAATGCCACAAGGGATAATAATGAGTCTGATGATGCTGCTAATGAAACTCCCACATCAAGTACTGACTCACATGAATATGAGTTTGACTCTTTGTCTGATGCTACTTATGATGTAGACATAGATACTATTCATGTGTATGAAAGACTCCTCAAAGTAGGTGAAGGGTCTAGCGCTAGGCCACACGAATTAGACACCACTAATGTTAACATGTCCTCTAATTCTGACGTAAGGTCTTATAGGGATTCAAATGCTCCTTTGGATGAGATCACTCTAGGTCTTGACTTGCTCATCAATGCTTTTGAGGGTTATATTGTGAATGCAGTTGAACCAATCACTACTTCCCTTTCACTTCGCCGTCCCGATCTGATAAACTGGAACTCCCCTTCCAAATCCAATGAATTCCTAACATTCCAGAATGATTATGATCTAGCCTGTTACCTCCATGCTATTGAACCTATGATGTCCTCCACCAGTGAAAGCAGTGTCAACATGACAAAGGCAGATATCAAGTATCTCAGTCAAAAAATTAAAAGAAGAAAAAATAGATGCTCTGATGGTGAAAACCACTTTGTGGCAGTATCAAAGCCAAAAATAGTAAAAATAAAAGATATATCCGAGGGTGAAAACCTCTATGAGGCACCCAAGGATGAGATACTTGATACACTTCTGATCCACTTTCAAGAGAGGTCATCAGTATTGATTGAGCCAACATAGCTGGTCAATTTGGGTATAGAGGCTGCTCCACAGATTATTCACCTAGCACAATCATTGTCTGCTGAAGAAAAATAAGATTTCATGAGCTTCTCTCAGAAAGAAAAAATAAACTTTGCATGGACCTCTTCTAACATGCCTGGATTAGACCCCAATCTAATCGTGCATCATTTGTCCATCACACCAAGAATCAAACCTATTAAATAAAAGCTGTGAAAGATGCATCCACACGTAGCGCTTTTGGTCAAAGCAGAACTAGAAAAGCTTCTGAAGGCTGGTTTCATAAGAACTATTGATTATGCAGAATAGATTTCAAACATTGTTCCAGTCACTAAACATGATAAATCCATTCGTGTGTGTACAGATTTATGAGATCTAAATAAGGCATGTCCAAAAGATGACTTCCCACTGCCTAATATTGATATGATAGTAGACATGACAACAGGATATGAGATGTATTCCTTGATGGATGGCTTTTTTGGCTATAATCAAATCAAAATTGCACTAGAAGATCAAGAAAAGACCACTTTTACATGTTCCTGGGGCACCTTTTTCTAGAATGTCATGCCTTTTGGGCTTAAGAATGCTAGAGCAACATACCAAAGAGCTGTTACTACTATCTTCCATGATATGATGCATAAAATGATGGAGGATTATGTGGATGATACTTTAGCCAAAAGCATGTAGTGAAGAACTCATCTCACAGATTTGGGTCCCATCCTTGACCACATGGAACAATTTAGTCTCAGACTCAATCCAAAGAAATGTGCTTTTGGTGTTACTTTTGGGAAACTCTTGGGTTATATCATTTCAACTAAAGGCATAGAAGTTGATCCTGAAAAGGTGCAAGCTATTATGGACATGCCTCCACCCAAGAATATCAGTCAAATGAGAGGATTACAAGGAAGGCTACAATCTATCTGGCATTTTATTTCATAGTTGGCTGACAAGTCACAACCATTTACTAAAACTTTGCATAAGAATGTGACCTATGAATGGAATAAGGAATATGACAAGGGACTTACTCAAATAAAATAGCAACTTGCTAATCCACCTATACTGATGCCTCCTATTCATGGGAAGCCGCTTATACTGTACATCTCAGAAACAAACACATCTTTGGGTTCTCTCCTAGCTCAAGAAGATCAGAACAATAAAGAGAGAGCCATATACTATATTAGCAGAACATTGGTTGCCTATGAAATGAATTACTCTATCATTGAGAAGGCTTGTTTAGTAGTGGTATTCATTTCTCAAAATTTGTGGCATTATATGCTAGCTCACACCATGAGGAAAATTGTAAAAATTGATCCACTAAAGTACCTACTAAGCAAAGCTGCCCTCGCGGGTAGATTAGCGAAATGGGTGATGATACTTAGTGAATTTGACATTGAGTATGTGGAGAGAAAAGCTATTAAGGGACAAGAAATTGCTGACCAGCTAGCGGAAGCTCCTTTGAAAGATCATCAGCCTTTGAGTATTGAATTCCCAGATGAATCCATCATGCTTCTCACACATGAATCTTGGAGCATGTTCTTTGATGGGTCATTCACTCAGCAAGGATCCAGTGCAGGCATTTTGTTTGTTACACCTCAAAGATACTCATTGCCAAAAGCATATAAAATGTTGTTTCCCTACACAAACAACATAGTTGAATATGAAGCTCTCATTAATAGAATGAAGATAGCCCTTGAATGGCATCTGGATGAGCTCAAGGTCTTTGGAGACTCATAGTTAATCATCAATCAAGTCAACAATGTCTACCAAACAAAAGATGACAAGCTAATACCTTACAAAAGGATGGTGGATGATCTCAAACAATACTTTGCACACATTTCTTTCCAGCAGATTCCAAGGGTAGACAATAAAGCAGTTGATGCTATGGCCACTCTCACCTCAATGTTACAAATGTCAGAAAATGATTTCAGACATGAATTCCTAGTGGAGGCATTACGCTACCCTGCCTATGATATTCCTGAATCCTAGATGATCTGTTTAGTCATTGGACATGATTCATCCCACTACCACCATATCTTTTCCTACCTTTGTGACCAAATCATTCTAGACACCTATACCTAGAATGAAAAGTGTCACCTCATTCATACTGCTTCACAGTATGTCCTCATAGAAGATGACTTGTATAGATAGGGTCTAGACGGTACCCTCCTTAGGTGCTTAGAACCTGATGAGTCCAAACATGTGCTAGTTGAGGTACATGAAGGTATCTGTGGGTCTCATTCTAGTGGTTTGACGTTAGCTTGGAAACTTATTAGAGCTGGTTATTACTGGTCGGACATGGAAAAAGAAGTTGTTCAATATGCCAAGACTTGCAAGCAATGCTAATTTCATGAGAATTTGATTCATGCTCCTGCTCATGAACTTAGTCCTCTCATTAGTTTATATCCATTTTAGCAATGGGCCTTCGACTTGGTTGGTCAGATACATCCTTCCTCTTCAAGAGGGCACAAGTTCATCATCACAGCTACTGATTACTTTACCAAGTGGTTTGAGGTAGTGCCTCTAGCTGTAGCTAATGATAAGACCATTGCTATGTTCATACTAAACTATATCATTTGCAGATATGGTATACCCTCATCTATTATCACTGACAATGGGGGACAATTCAAAAATAAGGACCTAACAAACTTATGCACTAAATTCAGAATTATTCAGCATTGGTCATCCATCTACTATCCTCAGGGTAATGGACAAGCAGAGACTTCTAATAAGACAATTTTGAAAATCTTGCACCGAATAGTTCATAAATCTACTAGAGATTGGCATCTCCAGATTAATCCAGCTTTGTGGGCCTACAAAACAAGTATCTGAACACCAATGGGGGCCACTCCCTTTGCCTTGGTTTATGGAGTAGAGGTAGTATTACCTATTGAGGTTGAGATTCTAACATTGTGAATCTCTCTGAGGGTCCTCATCACTGATGAAGAAAATAGAATATCCCAGCTTCAAGAGCTTGAGTTACTTGATGAACGTCAGAAGGTGGCATTCGATCATCTAAGAGCATACCAAAAGAGGATGTCTAAAGCTTACAATAAGAAAGTTAGACAAAGAGAATTCCAAGTGGGTGATCTCGTCCTAAGAGAGAACCCCAAAAATCAGCAGCAGTGAGTCTAGAAAGGGAAATTCAAACCAAACTGGCTTGGTCTGTATGTCATTATTGCAGCATTTGGGTCTGGTGCTTATAGACTCTCCACCACTAAAGGAGAGCAACTCAAAGAGCCTATCAACACTCTTCATCTGAAGAAGTTCTATAGTTGAGACATTCTCAGCATGCTCATGTACATATTTATTGGTCCTAAAAAAATCCAAAAAAATGATATATTGCAAAAATCCTAAAAATTGCAAAATGTCCTGAAAAAATGATCATCTTAGTGAAAACCTGGTAAACGGGCACTTTGATGTATCTATTATCTTGGTGAAAACCTGGTAAATAGGCACCTTGATAATAATAAAAAAAATACAAAATACAAAAAATACAAAAAAATCAAAAGATCAAAAATACGAAAAAAATGAAATATTCAAAAAATACAAAAAATAAAAAAAAGAGAAAAGTACAAAAAAATTGAAAAAGAAGAAAAATGTGCCATTGATGAAAACCTAGTAAACAGGTGTCATGGTAGCAAAAATAGAATCTCTGCCAAGATGGTGAAAACTTGGTAAACAGGCACCTCTTATTTCCTGAAGCTACATCTCATCTCAGCGTCGCTTGGCTTTTAGTTTCCTGCTTTAGTTCGCTTTCCCACTTTCCTGCTTCTAGTTCGTTTCCTACTTTAGTTTGCTAGGTCATGCTCTTGCCTTCAATTGTCTTCAAGATTTTCCTTGACTCTTCATGGATTGGAACTGGTTCACACTTGGGGGCATCTTCCTAGTCTAGGGGGCATTGTCCTATCACTTTTGGAAGTTTTGTTCGTGCATTAGTCACCAGTGATTCCCTCTACATCTGCCTACTGATGCCTAGCTACTTTTGAGATTTCTCTCCTTGAGGATCTCTCATGTATCGGTCACCAATGGTTCTCACTGTGCCTGCCTATTGATACTTAGCTCTCATTCAAACCTCTCTCTTTTGGGATCTCTTCCTTACATCAGTCACCAGTGGTCCTCACTGTGTTTTCCTGCTGATGTTTCACTCGCGTTTTATTCTCTCTTTCAAGAATCTTCCTTATATCAGTCACCAATGGTTCTCGCTATATTTTCCTGTTGATACTTGGTTCATGCAACAATATCTTCTTGATACTTTGTCTCTCACGATGGTCACTAGTGGTCCTCACTACGTCTGCCTGTTGTCGCTATCCCGTCTAGACTTTGAATGTTGTTTTCTTCTGATTTTGACTTCAATCCGCTTGAACACAAACGTAAACTAAAACTGAAAACTGACTTTGTGTTCCTTTGAAGCATGCTAGGCTTTTCCTTTGCTTGTTTTTTTGTTTTCCTTATCATGTCTCCTCAAGCGAATCTAAGACATCTTTCTTGACTCAGAAACGCGAAGACTTGGGTCATGATCTTTTCTTTGCTTTTTGTTTGCTGGTTTAGTTCCAATGATCCAAAGAATCTATCTAAGAGGGGTGTCTATCTGTAAGAGCCTTCATTTCATATTGGATGGCCATGCGTACCTTGACTCCTTTTATATGGATGCTTTGGTGAGGTTGGTTCTTCTCCTTGTTTGTTTTGAGTGACTTCTTTCTGCTACAAATAAAATTGCTAACGCTCATCCTGCTAAGTGAACATAAGGGTCACTATGAGCACTCTTTGGAAAAAGAAGGAACTCTCATGTTTTTGGTGTGTTTTTTCACAAGAAACATTCAAGTCATTCTAGAAATTGTGCTTTGATGCTTATGTTAACTTGCTAAATCAAAAGGAATAGGTGTTCAGGTCATTCTGGCTTCTTGTGCCTTAATGCTTAAACCTCATTCTGACAAATCTAAGACTTATGTCATATTCATATTCTCATAATTGCAATGTTAGTGAGGATTGTATGACATCTTGTGATCATCTTGTGCTTAAATGAACTCGATGATGATAAATATGGTGAGTCCAACAACCAAGTCCTAGGGCTTGCATTTAGCATAGGCTTGCATGTTCATGTTAAGCTTGCATTTGAGATGATATCTTGTTGCTCTCTTGATTTATTTCCATTCATCAAAGGTTCTCATCTTTTGTCCAGGTTCCATCTTGGCTACACACATGTCCATTCGTCACTCTCGATCTTTAGAAAGTAATCTTTTTTATTAGTACCTGTCATATATTGCGACAATCCTACAGGAGATGATTAGTACCATATACATTACATATTCATTGCATTTTCATTTCATTTCCATATGTATCCATAAATTCATTTGCATCTACATATACATGTGCATCCACTATAAGCATAACTCAAATCATACATTACACATATGCATACATTCTATCCATCTATCACTGCATCATCATAAAAATAAACCATGTGCATATTCATATTCATAAAATAAACCATGTGCATTTCATACATTTCTATCCATACATCTAAGCATATAAAAACATCTCATAAACATCAATATCAAAGCAATATAAGAACAAGTACAATGATATCAAACTATCGATCTCATATATATATCTCGAATAATGTCATGTACAAAAGAAAATGTGCTACTCGAGCATAGTATAAAAAATGGGCTAAAATGTACAAGTATATCAAAATGTGCTAGCTAGGTCCTGCACCACCTGGAGGAGGTGGTGGCAATGGTCTCTATGGCAGATGCATTGGCCGCTATGGAGGTGCTTGTTGTGGTGCCTGTGGAGGTGCTGGTGGAGGTGCCTGTGGAGCTCCAACATAATCAGAAAAGGGTGGTACCTGCTCTAACAGATTTGGAATGACCCCACAATAAGCTGCATAGTAATAAGCTTCCTGAGTAGCCTCATATCTAGTCTCAATCCTTGATTGTGCTAGCTCCTCCTATAGCTACCTAATCTTGGCGTCCCTATCAGCTACCTGGGTCTCCTCCCTGATGACTCAAGTGTGGTAGTCATCGCACTCCCGCTGGACCTATCGTACCCTCTCATGACTCTTCTTGAGAACCTCCTACAACTGGGATGTACCTACTCCTGCCAAAATGTCAGGCATGTCAGTATCATCATCCGGAGGTGCCTGCTATGATGTATCACTTGTTTGCTGCCTAATGGACCTCTTCTAGGCCCCACTGCTCCCAGCTCCTGCATCTGAGCCCATCATCCTAGCAGGGATGCTAATCTGTCCTACTCAGGGGTCTCAATACTCTCTGCTGCTACTGTCCCTGTTGTGCAGCCTACTAAACTAGTGGCTGCTAGGCTGGTGGCTGCTGATCTAGTGGCTGCTACTACTATGTAGGCTACTGTTGTGCCCCTATACCAATAGGATCTGTGAACCTTGGATGAGGACATGCAATCAACTGATCCCTATATGCAGGTGTCACCCCTACATTGGTGACACCCACCATGTAATCCCATCGCACTATTGGAATGCATGCCTTTATAACACACCACCCTGGATCCAATCTAGCATGCCACCCCTTCTTCTCCTCATTGAATAAGTGGGTGTAGGGGTAGTACTCCTGTGATATGTCTTGCTGCCTACCAAACTGGTGCAAGATGCATGTAACAAGGAATCGCTCAATGATGGTGACACTACGTCCAATCAGTGGATGAGATACAAACATATGTGAAAGCTCTCTCCAAGCATCATCCCATGGCTCAGTAGCTACCCAAGCTCTCCATACTATAGCTACCATGTCATCCAGTTGTCCTCTCCACTGTTCCATCTTACCTAGTAGAGGCTGGGTCATCGGACCTGCGTACCTATAAATATATAGCTCAAGCTACTACCGTGTGTCATGGAAGATAGGCCTGCAAAAGGGGAGATGCTCCCAGGCCCAGATTTGATGGATGAAGACACATGTCACCATCATCCTCATGCTGCGATATACTATCTCATGCATCTCATGATACATGTGAGCTAGCATGCACTCACCCCATCCGAACCTGACAGCTGGCATCTCCAACATCCTCCATAGCATCGTGCCCCAACCACACTCTAGACCATGCTAACCTTGATCTAGAACAAGGTAGTAGCTCATAAACATAGCAAGAATAATGGAAAATGGGTGAGCGTCACCATGCCTACTGATCAAATTATCCCAGGAGATGGCTCGGCCCATCACTAGATCATCCCTGAAGATCATCCTCAAGGCTATTGTACCCTGTTGTGGCTGTGTCTCATACTCTACTTGAGCACCATGGACTGGTATCCGTAGGATCCTGTATACATCCTTGGGAGTCACCATCATCTCCCCCATCGAAAAGTGAAAAGTGTTCATCTCCAAATGGAAACGCTCTACCAATGCACAAAGAAGACTATGATTTACCTGAATGTCAGGTAAATCACACAAGAATCCAAAACCGAGTCCCTCAATGTGAGCACTCTCTACATCTATCAGTCTCTGCACTAGGGTGGTAATCACAAGATGGTGCATCCTGAAGGTGACATCAGGGAAGTCAACCTGAAAAGAAAGCAACGACATTGGATCAGTATCTTGGTATGATGGTTTTCAACACAATGACAACAAATGCAACAAGGCATCTATCCTAGACATGGCTTTGTGACACTCTACTTGGCCAATTTTACGCAAATTTGATGAATTTTGGCAAAAGACTTCAAACTCTGCAGCAGCTTTTCGCATGAGGAAATTGTTTCCTCACACGTAATAGGACTCGACATTGTGCAAACTACTACAATCTCGCATGGGAGCACCTTTTAGCTTGTGCGAGCTTCCAGACAGAGCCCATGCGAAGAAGACCTAACTGGCACAAGGAAACTACTTCCTCATGTGAAGGGAGACCTAGGCTGGCGTGAGGAAACTACTTCCTCATGTGAGATTGGAAGAACATGACCTAAAAGTTGTCAAATCTACCCTAAATTGACCTAAAAAGTGATACAAATTGAAATGCAAGGAGGTTTATCGACTACTTACAAGTGCGTCATACTCTGCTGGCCAGGCGTGTTGTCAGGAGTGCTCAAATCAGTGTGTATGTAGTAGAAGACCCTCCATTTCTCTCTTAGAGCTCAAAATCACAAGAAGATGAAGGTGAATAATGAATTGAAAATGACCCCTTCGAGCCATATATAGCTTTTGACCTAGTTTTCAAAAGTGCTCCATTTTGCGCAAAAATTGCACCCTTGGCTAAATCAACTACTCTGAATCCATTTTTGGGATTGAAATCAAAATTTGACATCTCTAGATAGCTTGAAATCACATTCTAAATTTTGGGACCCTTTTGGGATCGGACGCTTGTGCAGTTAGCCTTCTAGCATCATCTTCCTACCAAACCCTTATCTTTGCATCATGTTCTCAAGATCTTTTCTCTTTTCATCAAAGTCAACCATGGTCAAACTTGGCTAACAGCACCTCTGCTTTTCTTTGATTTGCTTCTACAGTTTCTCAAATCTAGTCTAATTGCTTCTACTCTGCAACCTCTTGTTGTCAATCATCCCTCTTATGTCATCTTTTGATTTTGCTCCCAAAGGGGCAAGATGATTGCATCATTTGAATCTTGTCAAATCAATTCTTGAATTATTCTAATCTGAATCATCAGTTCTCATTGCTAGGGGCATCTCGATGCCTCACATCTTGCTATCTGGTCATCTATCTTTTAGGTATCTGAGCAACCTACCTCAAATCCTCGGGAATCAAGCTTCATTCTGGAGATGGTTCTTGAAACCTTTTAGGTATTGGGGCAATCTAACCCTAATTCCTAGGAGTCAAGCTTCATTCTGAAGATGGCTCTTGAAATCTCTCTTGGACCATTATCTGGGCAATCTAACCCGAGTCTTGGAGGGCTAAGCTTCAAATTGGACCAATTTAACCCATGATTCTAGAGACAGTCCTAAGTTTGCATCTGAATCTCATTCTGGGCATTGGGGAAACCTAACCCTGATTCTTGTCTTTTCTCAAGGCCGTTGTCTTTGCAATCTAACTTAGACTTTGTAAAATCATGCTTTGATATGTTCGGTGTCTTGGCAACCTAACCTAGACTCCCGAATTTCTTGTCATCTATCACTTCACACTATTCTTTGAATCAACACGCTGTTGGCACATCAATTCAAAGAGGGGCAAATGTAATACCCAAAAATTGGCACCTATTAATTCAATCAATTTTGGTGCATTTTCATCAATTTTACATCTCCAAAGTCCTAGTTTCCTAGGCAATTTTCTCTCTCTTACTTGACTTAATTTGACTTGATGCCAATTGCAAAGACCCTAAATTGCATTAATCAAATATTAAAATTAATTCCTAAAGTCTTTGACTTTTATTAGCTAAATTACCCCTATGATAAATTAATTTAATCCTAAAGTCCTAAGTACTTAGAATTAAATTAAACCCACCCCATTTGGCTAATATACATGAAAAGGAATTAATAACTACTTGTTATTTGAATGGACACTCATTTTTGAATTAACAATTCATAATATTCGAAAGGTCACCCTATGTGGCATTTTCCATTCTTTTATTAAGTAATTTATGTATTTTTGTCTCAAATGGGAATGAAGGGTCAGGAGTTTCAAATCAACAACCCCTTCATTCTCTTCCCGGGCTTTTCTATTTAATGAGCCTCATTTCTTCATTCAAGGGAGCAATTTTTTAAAGTAATTGAACTATAGTATTTTTGTGTCTCAATTTCAAATCTTTTAATTGCATTTTATTATAATTTTCATTTAGTTTAATATTGCATATTCATATACTTAGTTTGGCTTATTTGTTCATAGCTTAGTCTAATCTCATATTTCTTTCAAGTACTTTAGAATAATCTGCACTTCATATTTCCTTTCAAGCTATCTAGATTAATGTCATATTTATTTCAAAGCATCTTAGATTAAATTGCACTCATTCTAGTTTAATTTCAGTTTTTTGCTTATCATTATAGCTTTTGAAAATCCTCCATTGTAGCATCGGTCTTATGGTTGTTGGCTCTCCAATCTGAGAGTAATTAAACACCCCATCTACATAGGAGGCAATAGGTTGCTTCACGATGGATTTCAGATTGAGTAATTCATACTCTCTCTTGTAATTCGATCATGTGAGTAATGACCATGTTGCATGAGTAGTTGGATTTGAGGTCCACATTCGACTATATAAAGGTAGCTTGTAAACCAGTTTATCATTAAACATTTAATATGTTCAACTATATAGTGACTCTTAATTAATAAAAAATTTTATGGGGTCTTGTACTAGGATAAATAAGATAAAATATTTAAATATCATGATTTATCCTTATCTTTAATAAACAACTTCTCATCATTTACTATAGACACTATCCAATATAGAGAAAATCATCATGCAAATACAACATAACAATCATATCTTCCCTTGTGCCCTTTAATGACACAACAAATATCACTTTATGATTTAATTGCTCTCTTCACCCACTATTATCGATAACTCAAATCCAAGTAGTATATTCTTTTCTAATATAGACACTAGAGAATGGTACTCATATATTTATAAATATTTAAAGGATGGAACATTTTATCATAGTTCTAAAAGTATTCAAATTCATATTAGAATATTTCAATGTGTTATATCATTCTTTCAATTATTTTTTTACTAAAGATCTTATAAAGGCATTCTACTTCATTTCTTATCTAAGTCAAGAATACCCTTTGTTCTCCAAGAAGCTCATTCAAGTTCTAGAGGTGGATATTTTGGTTGTAACTCCTTATTTCAAAAACTTTGCATATTTGATATCATTGGCAATCAATGAAATGAAATTCCTTTTTTTTTTGTCAAGAAATGCTCTCAATGTCAACAACATATCAATCTAATATAGCTCCAATAGAGGAATTTTATGGCCAAGCTTCTCCTTATCGATATTTGTATGGGGTTTGGACATCATTGGAAAAATATGTCCACCTTCTAAAGGATGTACATTTATGAAATCTTCCTAGAGAAGTTGTATTGATTGTTGGGTAGATTTTGTTATTAGATTCTTGACTATGATGGTCCCTCCTTTTTCTATAGGATATGTTTGTTAATCGTCACTTGGCTGCTAATTGTTATAAATCTCACCATAGTGGGTTGACATGGTGGAAAAATACTCTTCGTGAGCATCTTATTGTGGGATTTTTTTTTCTTGAGAATGACTTTGGGGATGAGAAATTTGTATCAGGAGTTGTTGCTACTTCTCTGACTCTTATTGGTATCCTTATTTGGTTCCTAATGTGTTTTATCCTTTTATTCCTATTGAACAACAAGTGAATTTTAATTTTCCTCCAGAGCCTATTATGGCCTACCCTTACAAAATTTTAGCTATGGTTTGTACTTTGGTCTCTTTTCATTTTATGCACCTAGTGGGTTGTCCTCCTACATCCCCTTTCTCTATACCTTTGGAGGAAGATATCTCTTGGATGATTTTGAAAATAAGGAAGAGAGGTATTCCTAAGAATAACCAAGCCTCACAATCCCTAGTGAAGGGTTCTTGTGGCAATTGGAAGGTTCTAGGGGTGGTATATTTTCTATGTTTTTTTTTTTTCTTGTTTCCCTCTATTTTTTGGTGATTTGTCCCTTAGTTGTTTGTAAGGGGCTTTGGCATCCCTTCAAAACCTTCTTTTATTTATTCATGTATGGTAGTTGGTTTGTAGAAACTACATTTCTACCTTTTTTCTAATGGGGTTGTTGGTTGTTCTTTGGCAACTCTTGTCCTGTTCATTAGTTTTATTTATTTATTTCATGGGCCCTTCAAAACCTATTTTTTAGTTTTCTATCATTTCCCTATGAGTTAATTCTTTTGGCCTTGGATTTATTATGTTTCTACATTCTCATTTCTTGTAGAAAAATTGTTGTAAAACATTTTGAGGTCCCTTAAGAAACTTCTTTACCCTTTAATAAAAAATAATAGACTACCTCATGAAGTGAGTTGAAGATATTTCACTTTTTTTCCATTTTTATTGGAGCAATATATAGATTTCTCATTTCAAATTATAATTCATTATTATTTTTTATAATTGTAGACTAGGTTATCTATATTTGTTAGGAACAAGTGTAGACATTCAAATGAGTTAGCCTACTTTAATAAATCAATCAGAAACAACATGTGTTCTCTAACTACTTCAGATAGAGCTAAATGAGAGCACCCTACCACTGTTTGATTTTCTCTCACTTTAGGGATGTGGGTGTGCTCTCAAAACACATGGAGAATATCCCCAATGATGATTAGGGAGGATTACAATGGATTAGGGACCATGAGAACCCCATAGTGGCACAAAATCAGGTATAAAACACCCTTTTTTTCCCCTAGAGTCCCAAAGAGCCTAATGATGCAAGAATGATTAAGCTAGATTGATTTTAAACCAAATGAAGCATGATATGATGTTGAAATGACTATAAAATCTTAACAAAGAACTAGATTCAATCCATTAAGCTATTCTAGAATGATCTTTGAAAGCTCAAAATAGAGTTAATCTAACAATTTATGCTAAATGCTATGATGATCTAGATATAATTTACCATTATAACAATGCATGAAGATAAAAACTAAGCTAATGATTTTCTCTTGGAAGATAGACTATTTATAGGATTCAAGCCAAGGGCTTGGGTTAGGAATGAGAGTTAGGGTCAGAGTCAAGGTTTGGGGTAGAGTCTGATGTATGGTTTGGGGTATGGTTAGATTAACCTTGGTTAAGGTTGCTCACACATGTGTGAGCAACACTAGGGAAGTGTGAAATGGGAACAAGGGTGGAAGAGAAGACATGGGTCCATTTATGAGGCTGTAAGAGGCCTTAAAGAGTGTGTAAGAAGCCATTAATGAGTGTGTAAGGCTCATTAATGAGGGAGTTTGACCCAAAGTCAAAAGAGACTTGGATTAAGCTAAGAAGGTTAGGAAACACCTTCTAGATAGGTTTAGGAAAGGTTTAGGGAAGTTTAGGAAAGATTGGAAGGGAATTTCTTGAAGTTTCTAGGGTTTTGAGGGTTTTTAAATAAATATTTTATTTATTTAAGGGTTTCGATCAATTTATTAAATAATTAATACATATTGGGGGGAATGATGTTTAAATTAGATTTAAACATTTCTGGAAGGGATCCCTTAATTACATGTTTTTAATTAAGGTAGGAAGAATTAATGGCATAAAAATCAATTAGTTAAATAATTAATTAATTAATTAACAAATGATGATGTCATCAGGGGTTTTTGGAAAATAAAAATACTTTTATTTACCAATGAATTTTTAGGTGTCTACAGTTTGCCCCTCTTTAATGTGATGCTGCAAGTGGTGTGGTGTCAAAGACAAGAAAATAAGATGCCCCAGGCTAGAATAGAAGATAAAGGGTTGTGCCCCCTCGAGAAAATAACACAAAGAGGAAACGTTGTGGAATTTTCTTGAAAAGAACCTAGGTAGAAAGGAAGGAGTAAGGGGGAATAAATAGATGAACTTCCAAGAGAAAAGATGCATGAATACAATATGATACTAAATGATGCAGGATGCAAGATTTAATCTATATGATTCAGGAGGAGGGATTTGGGGAGCTCCTTGTGTTGGATTTTTTGAGAGTGCAACCTAGTTTGATATAGAAATGCTAGAGACCTGCCAAGGTTACTAGGAACCAAAGGCCTTATCAGCAGTGTTGCATAGGAATGACGCAAAAAACAAGCATGCAAAGGGTTTCCCTAGCATCACACATGAAACTCGGAGGAGGCATGGTGGAAATGATGTTGGAGAAACCACAAACACACATCTGACTCACAGGAAGAAGAAAAAGATCAAAAGGCCTTACCCCAAATTGTCCTCATTCACAGCACACCATGATATAAATGATCATGGAAACTTTGAGGAGAGGAAAAATGAGAAACCATAAAAGATTAACAAGATCCAAAGGACAAAATCCAAGATCAAAATGCTAACTCCAAAAGACATCCTTTGCTAAGGAAAGACTTTGATGGGCTGATTGATGGGGGGAGATTTGGTCTAAATGTGAAGAAGGATACATCGACATGGACCTGGGTTGATTGGTGGAAGATTAGGTCAGACAATATAGAAGTACACATCTATGCGGACCCATGATTAGGCTTAGACTAGACAATACAGAAGTATACATCTATGCAGACCGGTGTTGATGGGGAGAATGTTGTGTTGATGATTAGAAAATGATGAAGTTCAAAGATAGTCAATATGATCAAGGATAGTCGACAAAAGATTGTTGCTGAAGTGCAAGGCTAGGTGGGAGTACAAGATATCTGATCAAATGTTGCTATAGGATTGATGAGGATATGCACAAGGAAGCTTAAAATATGAGAAAGGATCCAAAGGAACAAATGAAACAACAAGTATCTCACAAAACCTTTTGCCATAGGTAGGATGATGGAGGATGACTGATTTATTGAGGATTGAGTTGGTGGAGGATGACCAAGTGTCAGGGATGAGTTGTTGCTTCCTGATGTAGGATCAGATAGGATAGGATTGGATTTGTCAACCTAAGATAGACTGATGATCTTCAAAAGAAAGGATTCTTTCTAGTGCATGCCAATCTCTTGCTCAAGATGATGAGGCCTACAAAGACAAGTATAAGATTCCCTAGACAATGCTCTATCAAAGGTTAGTGTTGGGATGGTTTTGATTTAGGACAAGGATTGAGAAAATCAAAGGATATGACATGAAGCAGATGGTTGGATAACTGGATAAGGATTCCTATGAAAAGAGATAGGAAAGACACTCAAACCTCAAAAGGACCAAGGGATGATTGATGAAGTGCTTAGTTGGATAGGTCATGACGACTCAAGGGCTAGCTGACACAGAGGATGGGACCTAAAGACACATATGTATAAATGAGCTTAGGTGGAGACACGGCTGACGCTATGGTACAAGACTCAGGATAGGATGTACAAGGGACTTGTGGATGAAGCCAAAGCTACAAAGATATGCAAGATGATGCCCAAATTGGGATGGAAAGCGGAGATGGATGGATGGTAGATAGGATGATGATGGATGATGTGGTCTAAAATGACATGGATCTAGGAAGGACACATCCCAACAATGATGATTGGATTGAAATCAAGACTAGGAACAAGACTAAGGATGTGATCAGATTGTTTAGCTTGATCTTGGATGTTGGATGGCTAGAGGATGTGGATAGGATTCACAGATGTTGGAAGATTTCTAGGAATGATTGGATATGGATGGGATGGCATTGGATTCCATGGGGGTAGCCTATAGCTAGATACCAATGACAAGGGAAGTACCAAGTGATTGAAAGATGGAGGAAATGGTGAGGGATTGAGGATAGAGGAAATGCTTAGGATTTGGGATGGAGGAAATGCTTAGGATTTGGATAGAGGAATTGTTGAGGGACAAGATAGAGGAATTGGTGGGGGATTTGGATAGAGGATCTATTGAAGGATTTGGGTAGAGGATTGGTGGGGTATTTGGATGGAAGAATGCTTAGGATTAAAGGATTTGGATGGGGGAATATTTGGATTGGAAGATGGAAGATAAGAATTTGGATAAAATCTCCAAGGAATATGTCACCAAGGAACAAGATGTCTCCACTTAGGATAGTTCATGCATTCATAAGTATTTGGCGGGGGGGAATGATAGGATGGAAGAAGATTGGTAATGGATGCAAAAAGGTGCCCAAAAGCATGTATACTTGGTGGTCTCTATTTTTTTATCAAGGTCCAAAGGAGGATGAAGGAGGTGAGAGACAAATGGGATGGAGGGATGTTGGATAGGATGTGATAGAAGGGAATTGCCCCCAATTGCAGAGAGGAACTGGGGGGATTACACATGATGCCTATTTTCTAGGTTTTCATCATGGTACTTGTCTAAGGTGCTTGAATTGCTAAGTTTTCACCATTGGATAAATGTTTTTCTCTTTTCTTTTCTTTTTTGATATTTTTCTTGATTTTTCCATTTTTTATGGATTTTTCTAATTTGTTGCTGACTTTGTGTTGATCTTCTAATTTTTTGTTGTCGTTGTGTTGATCTTTTGATTTTTTCTTGTCTTTCTGATTCGTCGCTGACTTTCTAATTTGTTGTTGAACTTTTGATTCTCTAATTTTTTACCAACCTTCTGATTCATATGGATGTTGGTACATCCTTATTAGGATGGATAGATTATACAAAGACATGGATTGGATGGGGTAGATGGGAGATATGATGGTAGAAAGTGTTTGGATGGAATGATGGAAAGTGATCATGATAGGGAGATGATGTCAGGACCAACATTGGCACATGTTATGAGAAAGGTGGATGAAGTGGATGGGATGTGGATGGTAGATGTGAATGTGATAGAAGATTTGTACTGGTAGATCTTGGGATATAAGGGCCCAAAATGGATTTAAGATATGGGGGAGAAGACTAAGTGGCTGGTGGATTAGAAACCTTGCATGCCATTGAGGATGTTTCTTTTAGATGCCTTTCATCTTTTTGCTTTGGGATCCACATAGTCTTTTCTTTAGCTTTAGTGGGCCTTTGTGGCTATTGAGATGCATAGGATTTGTCTTTTTCTTTGATGGGCCTTTTGTGGACATTGGGATGCATTGGATTTCTTGATTGGATTTTTCTTTGTTTGAGCATGTTATTTAGAGTGGACATGGAAATCTTTGGATTTTTGTAGATATTTCCCTTTATGCATTTTTTATATGGCATCCAAATTTTGAGGAGAATTGGAAGGAGAATGAGGAGATGTGTGGGATGGAGGAGATATGGATGTAGAGATGGAAGGAGATTGGTAGATAGGAGATGTGGGAATGTGCCTTTGTTGATCCTAACTAGGGATGTTTGGATTTTGGATGAAGGATTGAGTAGGATAAGATGGGGGATGAGATTTTGAGATGTAAGGGCCCAAAATGGATTTGGCATGTAGAGGATATGCAATGGTATATTTTGGGACATAGGGACCCAAAATTCATTTAGAGGATGAATGAGGACTGTGATAGGTTGTTTTGGTTTGTAATGATGGAGGAGGAGGAATGGCGTTGTATGCTTTGAAGGGATGATGAGAAGATGCAGTGGTGCTTTTGGAAGGTTGCTTGAATTTTGCTTTAGCTGTACCAATATTTCTGTAGGAAGTGCCTTCTTTAGATGTGTGACCAATACCACATGATTTTGGATGTTTCTTGTCTTGAATGGGCTCCATATTTCCTTTCTCATCAGAGCCTAGGCCTTTTCCTTGATAATTCCATTTCTTGAGCATTTTATCTAAACAAGGATATTTCTGACTTGGGGAATAAGATAAACATCTAGTTTCTGGTGCCATGGTGGAAGATATGAAATTGATCTCTTCTGCTTCAAGTGGGATTCACTTGACAATTGTAAATGGACCAAGGGGATAGAGTGATGGAAGTGGGATAGTTTGAATTGGAGGATCCTTAAGTGGAGAGGATAAGATGATGGGATTTTGACTAGGATTGGGAGATGGTAACGGATCTTGAGATGGAGGAATTAGGATGATAGGATCTTGTATTTGAGGTGTTGGGATGGTAGGATCTTGGATTGGAGGAATTGGGATGATAGGATTTTGATTTTCATCTCCGGGTACTTCAACATGCTTTTGGACAAGATCTGGACTGGATAGGATTGGTGTGGATATAATAATGGTGAATGTATGGATGGATTCTTTAGATGGTATGGATGAAAAGATGGGAGATTCTATGACTATGAAGGTAGGAGGAAGGGTGAACTCATGAGGCTCATCAGATGTGCTTTGGATAATGCTAGGAGGAGGATATGTGAATGGGGATTGGATGGAGTCATCAGATAGATAGGACTCAATGATGCTAAGAGATGGAAGAAGATCAATAATGCTAGGAGATAGAAGAGGACCAATAAGTGGGGTATATGGAAGAAGGATAATAGATGGGAGTGATGGAGGAGGAATGATGGATGTAGGAGATGGATGGGAATCATCATTGATGGCTTCACATGAAGGATTAAGATGACATGGCTTATCAACTTTAGGAAAGGGATTTGTTGCTAGCTTCCTTGTGAAAATCCTTGGAGACTTGCATGGTAGAGGTTGAGGTGAAGAATTGGAATGTGGAGGAGATGGAGATCTAGGATAGTCCTCACATGAAGGTGGGGTGGAAGAGTGTGAACTTTCTTGGGGGATGATGGTATAGAAGAGGAGTTGGAGGATGGAATGACTAGATAGCTCACAAAGGTAGTTTAGAGGAAGTTTGTGACCTGGTTTGGCTAACTAATAGGGTAGGGATGATGGATTAAGGTACGGTATATGAAGCAGATTGAGGGATGCATTCTTCTTTTAGGAGGGTATTTGTCGCAATGTAGTTTGGAATATGAGATTGTGGGTTGGGATAGGATGGAGGATTGGGGTAATGGATTGGAAGACTATGATTTTGGATTTGAAAATGGTTTGGAGGATAAGGAGATGGCAGATTTGAATAAGGGATGTAGCTTGAAGTGTTGTTGTGAAAAGATGGTGATTGGGATACGACCATAGAAGAAGATGGAGGTATGAAGGATGCATTTAGAGGATAAATAGGCTCAAGATAGGAGGAAGGTGTGGATGTGTAGGATACATGATTTCCCTTGTCAAAGGTATGATAGGGAGTGCTAGTGGATATGCATGAAGGCATGATAGGATAGTTAGGAGGAATGATTGGATTCTAGAAGGTGCTTGGGGAAAGCTTGCTAAGATTTTCAAAGTATTCATCATGATAAAAAAGACTTTCATCATCATCAAGATAGGATGGAATGAGAGGAGAAGCATAATAACCATACTCATCATAATAGCTTTGAGACATGCTGACTTTGCAGATGAGTTAGATAGGGATGAGGGATGAAGATGGATTAGAAGACTAAGGCTTTGGATTGAATTGACTGAGAAGATCAAACTAGGATTGGATTTGGCTTAGAATACAAGGAAAGACTGATTCTATAGAAAGATAGCAAGGGGATGGAGGATGACCAAGATGACTATGCTAACTTTGGATAGGGGGAAAAGACTGGATGCAAGATGACTGGAATACCATGATTAGTAGACTGGGATGACAAGATTTTGAAAGCTTGGATGACTTCTAGATTTGGATTTGATTTGGACTGAAATGGAAAAGGATTTGGTGTAGATTTCTTTGTTTATGTACGTTCAACAAATTTTGTACACTGAGCTTGAAACTTCAAAAAACACATCAAGCAAAACTACCTAAGGATGGGCTAGTATCAAAATCTTTTCCCACAGCTTGATATCCCAAAAAGGAATACAAATGGTGAGTATCTTAAGGTGATCCAGGAAACCACTTGGATCGGTCCTTACACAAAGATTTGGATACTTTCAAGAGTAGATCAGGAAGCCTCTGATTAATAAGTATCTGATTTGGTCCATGGTGTCCTCCCAATCAGTTTGTATGCATGTGACTCACTTAACAACCTAGTTGACCATGCTAAAATAGTAGGGATATTCACCTACCTTAGGCTACCATCAACAGACATCGCCCAATCTTGAGGGGATGAAGTGATATTTTTCTCAACGGTTTATTTCTATACTGGCTGGGGAAGTACCAGTTTGAAGTCGTTCTCCAAAGAGGAAGCACTTTTCTCTCTAGACAAGCTTCTCTAGAAGTAAAACAAATGAAATTGTCCGAGTTCAAGTGTTTCACATCACTTAGATTTAAGATGATTTGCAAAATAAGGGAAACTCCTAGATGCACATCATGAAGAATTATTTTCCCAATTTGATTTTAAGTGTTTTTAAATGAATGCTTGCAAACGCATGTGATTCAGATTTTGATTTGTTCATTTTGAAAGCTTTTGAAAGATAGTGCAAAAAAATTTTACCCTTTGCATTCAAGATTGAGTTTTTCTTTTAGGATCCTAATTTAAGCTTTTGAAGTGAAAACAGAATGAAGTTCTTTTCTTACAACTTAGGACATTCAAGATTTGTGCTTTTTGAAGAAAATAAACATGACTCTTTGATTTGAACTTTGATTCCTTTAAAGGCATTCAAGATTGTGTTTTTTAGATTTTAGTTTTATGCTAAAAAAGAAGTGTTCCTAAATTGTTTGATGCATGAAACTTAGAAAACATTCAAGATTTTGAAAAATGAAGCTTGTTTTAACCAAGAATAAAGGATTAGGAATAATTAAAGAACATTTAGGATGTATTAGGGTTGATTAGGAACCAATTAGAAAAGATTTGTAGATTTCCCTTTAAGGCATTCAAGAGTGCATTTGATGTTCTTTTTAAGCCAACCAAATGAAAGTTTTAAGTCCTTAATTACTCAAAAAAGTTAATGAGCCTTAAGGATTTATTGTTTTGGTGATCTCCTTGCCCTCCAAGAAGTACTTGCAAAACATGGAGTTTAGAACCTACAAAAACCAAAGGCTAAAACTCAATAAAAATCATGAAATTACCCCTTATTGGTATGAATGCGCAGCTCCAAGTGATAAATGCACAAGTTTTCAATTTTGCACATATACGTAACATTAGAATATGTATGTGCAACTATACTTATTTTGCTAAAAAAGTGCTTAAATGAAAGTTTTTTTCCAAAAAAACAAATGTGCAACTTTACTTCACATATGCGCGGCCAAAAGTTATGGATGCGTTGTAGAATTGCATGGATGCACAATTATGGTGAACAAATGCACAGTTTTACAAATTTTTGCACAAATGCTCATTTGTGGACAACAAATGCGCAGGTATGACCCAATTTTTTTTTAAGAAGGCCCAAAAATTTTCAAAATGACTGAGTTTTGATCTTTTCAAAGTAGAAGATCAGGACAGGGGTCCCATTGAGCATGCCAGAATGTAGACTAGTTATCTGCATTTGTTAGGAATAGGTTTAGACATTAAAACTAGTTAGCCTACTTTAATAAATCAATCAAAAACAACATATGTTCTCTAAACTACTTCAGATAGAGCTAAAACGGGAGCACCCTGTCACCGCTTGATTTTCTCTCGCTTTATGGATGTGGGTGTGCTCTCAAAACACATGGAGCATATCCCCAATGGTGATTAGGGAGGATTAGGATAGATTAGGGACCATGAAAACCCCATAGTGGCACAAAATTAGGTATAAAACACCTATTTTTCCCCTAGAGTCTCAAAGAGCCTAATGATGCTAGAATGAAAATTGATGCAAGAATGATTAAGCTAGATTGATTTTAAACCAAATGAAGCATGATATGATGTTGAAATGATTATAAAATCTTAACAAAGAACTAGATTTAATCCATTAAGCTATTCTAGGATGATTTATGAAAGCACAAAATAGAGTTAATCTAACAATTTATGCTAAATGCTATGATGATCTAGATATAATTTACCATTATAACAATGCATAAAGATAAAAACTAAGTTAATGATTTTCTCTTGGAAGAGAGACTATTTATAGGATTCAAGCCAAGGGCTTGGGTTAGGAATGAGAGTTAGGGTTTTGAGGGTAGAGTCTGATGTATGGTTTGGGGTATGGTTAGATTAACCTTGGTTAAGGTTGATCACACATGTGTGAGAAACACTATGGCAGTGTGCAAGGGGAAAAAGGGTGGAAGCAAAGACATGGGTCTCTTTATGAGGCTGTAAGAGGCCTTAAAGAGTGTGTAAGAAGCCACTAATGAGTGTGTAAGGCTCATTAATGAGGGAGTTTGACCCAAAGTCAAAGGAGACTTGGATTAGGCTAAGAAGGTTAAGAAACACCTTCTGGATGGGTTTAGGAAAGGTTTAGGGAAGTTTAGGAAAGATTGGAAGGGTTTAGGAATTTCTAGAAGTTTCTAGGGTTTTGAGGGTGTTTAAATAAATATTTTATTTAAGGGTTTCGGTCAATTTATTAAATAATTAATAAATATTGGGGGAAATGATGTTTAAATTAGATTTAAACATTTCTGGAAGGGATTCCTTAATTACATGTTTTTAATTAAGGTAGGAAGAATTAATGGCATAACAATAAATTAATTAATTAATTAGCAAATGATGATGTCATCAGGGGTTTTTGGAAAATAAAAATACTTTTATTTACCAATGAATTTTTAGGTGTCTACAATAATAGTATACCATTTAAGAACATATAAGTTAAGCAATTCTTCAAAAAAATTCACATTCAACATTATGTTCCAACTCATTATTTAGAGTAAAATGGTCAAGTTGAGGCTTCTAATACAATAATAGAACAAATTCTTGAAAAAAATATGAACAAGCATGGTAAGGACTGAAATACTCATTTAATATAGGCATTATGGGTCTATCACATGAATTTTCATACAACCACTACTCCATACAATCTCATTTATGACATTGATTCTATCATGTTTCTAGTGTTGGAAAATCCATCTTTCTAACTTCCCTTTATGGAATTATTGATGATGGTATTTATCATGAATAATGTCTTCATCACCTTGATTTCTGTAATGAGAATCATTTAAATACTCTCAAATACCTCTAATTTTACAAAATATCTATATGTTTTCAATATAATTAAAATATTATTTCTCAATATTTTAAAGTAGGTGACTTGGTTCTTAATGATAATCAATGCAATGCACATACATCTCATAGACATAAAATTCTATAACTAACTAGTTGGGTCCTTTCTTTATCAACTCTTTTTATAGTTCTAGCGGTTATGACCTCTCCACAATGAACAACAAGCCACTTAAAGAACTCAAAAATATTGTTCATCTTTAATATTATCATTCATAAAAAAATAATGTGACATATACATAACAATACTAGTCACTTGAAAATCGATTGTTCTCTTTTGGTTTGTAAAGGCATTGATACTTGGGAGAAGGAATCTAATGGTGAGCATTTTATTTTCATGGATTTAGACTCTTCTTCAAATCACTCTTCACAGACTAGTGATGATTCCCCTCGAGATGATTCTCCTACTACTGATTTTTCCTTCTCAAACCTTATGGATCCTACCCCACCTCCTATTGTTGTTGTGGCCCCCTCTAGATGGAAGAATCCTTTTTTGTTTGTTGCTCCTATTCTACGTCAACCTCTTGTTGATGATGTATAACCTTGTTATAACTCTACCCATTGTTCTGACAGTCTTGCAAAGAGGATTTCCCCACTTAATCCTCCTTTTCATGGGGATCCTAGTGTTTTTTTTCTTGGATAATGATCTAATGATGTAAGAAAGATCATTCTTTTGTTTCTCATTCTCCTCCCCACATTCTGGGGGAGTTGTCTATATTCTCTTGATTTGTGTTACTATTTGTTATGCTAGTGTGTTGCTAAGAAAATTTTATTGACCTTGTATATGGTTTTTTTGTCTATCTATGAGCCAACACCCTTTCTTTGTTTCTTTTTCATATAAAAAATAATGCACCCTTCATAGGATGAATTTATCTATCATATGTCATCTAATCACTAGCACAATCTATTTGTGTTATGATTTACATGTGTGTTTTATAAATAATATATTATCCACATTCATGAAAAATAAACCTTTAAGTCTTTGTCAGTTTCAAATAATTATCACTTTCTTATTTCTTTCATTATTAAATTGCAATAAGTTTTTTCATTTACTTTTGAAATTTTATTTATAAAATATTTTAGAAAAATTATAATAGTAGGATGCATTTGAAGTATTTAAATCCTTATTTAAAAGAATTATTGTTCACCTAAATGATCAATAATTTATTTAATATTAATATCTTATTTAGAAAAAAAATCCATTATACATTATTTATTTTAGGTATTATTTTTGTACCAATTAGCCTTTTTAGTTTTCCTTTTCTAGCATAAATTTATCAATTAGATCAGCATAGCTATAAACCATGAGTTTGTCCTATACATACTACATTATGCATCTTGTGTACCTTTGATCTCATCCCTCAATCTATATATCTCCTCCCTAAGTATTTTCTCACACTCTCTCATCACTCTCACCTCATTAAGAAATTGGTGTACCCTCACATGGTCTAAATTAGTAGGATCCACAAACTATGCCCTCTAGAGGTCTCCTCATAACTTATCAGCATGGCTCTAAAGAATGTCAAGTGGCCTCTCAACACTCTGGTCTCATCACTACCTAGTCTCACTCTCCGATGAATGTCATGATCTCAACTATAATTGTTCCCTCTTTGTAGTCAATGTCTACACCTTTTCTACCTATCAGTCTCATTCTTATATAGAAGTCAAAATATTAATAGCCTATTGAATCTCCTAAAACTAAGACTCATCATTGTAAGCTATGTAAAGGGCTTGAAAACATCTAATTTTTGGCTAGAAATATGATGTGTCCTATAGGATGCTCAAAGTATGTCAGGCTCTAACTACACAAGAGGGACCATCTCATACATGAATCACACATAAAATTGTGTCACTCTTGTGTTAGCACTACAAAAACAAAATAGTCTACATCAATATCTCATCATAGCCATCAAATAAACTATCAATCAAATTCTATTCTAAAATAATTTTGTATATTTGGATGCATGTAGAAATAAATAACATAGATATAATATCATATAGGTCTCTAATATATCAGTGTTGATCATAGAAAGTAGGAACACTTGCATGAACTCCACTTGGATTCCTCAAGGCATGGAGGTGGATCTCGCAATAAGAGTGTAGTGTCTTATGTGGTTGCATTTTGTTCCATGTGATTTTGATCTGAGATTGTACTCTATTTTATTATTTTGGTTATTCACATGATGTGACTAGACATGCACTTATTTTGGTTATTCACATGATGTTACTAGACATGCACTGAGTTCTGCATTTGGATTATGGTACATTATTTTGGCTTTACCTATATCATAGCTATTTTAGATGTTAGATAATACTGTTGTTTACCATTTTGATCATATTTGTATGATGATGCTATCTTGATGTGACATGATGTTTTATGATGATATCTAGTGTATTTTATATTTGACAACAATAGATTATGTTATCATGATGATTATATTTGATTTCCTATTATATTATGTTGTTATTGGTGTTGGGAGTTTCATTAAGATTTTCATTGATATATGCTCATATTGTTGTAAATTATTATTTTAATGATTTAATTTTTAATTTAAATGACACGTAAATTGAGGATGAAATATGGAATAACCAATATCATGACATTCTAATGTATATGACTAATCACATCACTAGAGCATTAGTGTTCTATCAGGTGTATTTTATTATTCATGTATATGCTTCAACTATTTATACTATGAGCAAATACACTTGATGTTTGTGTGTTTTAGTGAATAGGTACCTGACACTATTTCACATGAGCTCCAAGTTTGAGTGTGTCTCATCCCCGACAGTGACATATGAGATATTTTAATTGACCTTTCATGTGTTAGCCAATATTTTCCCTATATGGGTGATGTGTCTATAATTGTTTATCATACCTCCAATATGTATCGATAAATCTGGATTTCATTTGCATATTGTGATAGACTAGTATTATGTATCTGTGCATTTAGTATTCCCGTAGTTGACACAGATGTGTTAGGATTTAAATGTTGATTTAATTTTTTTGGGTGTTTTTGTTTATTTACCGGCTAATTTGGCATACTTGAATTCCATTCAATTGGAATTGATTTGATTATTCCTAAGGGATTTCTACGAAGTCTTTAGTTTAGTTTTAATTTATTTAAGTGTTTTTATTTTAAAGCTCTTTATGAAAAGTGACTTTGTATTTAGGAAAAATAGTTCATTCCCTCAATCTTTCTTTTGGTGAAATTAGGATTTTGCTCCAAATTGTTTTGGAGAAAATTAATTTTTGCTTGTTGTGCTTGATTCGTCCATCGGATTTTTAAGGGTAGTGACTCATTGGATTCGTGCCACCATTGTTTGCATTTGTGTGGAGCCATTTTGGTTTTCTCAAAGGATTTTTTTTCTTCCATTTGTTTTCATATTTTCCACTTTGTATGAGGTAGGGCTATTTACATCTTTTTTTTCACTTCATATTTTATTTTGAAGTAAATTTCTTTAGTATCATGGGTTGAGAATTAATATTCCCCCATTTTTTATTTCTCATTACCCGATTGGGATTTTATATGCATTCCATGTTTTTACATTTCAAAAAATGTGGGTTTTGAGATGTTATGTTGCCCATTTTTTTGTGTGTTCCTGAAACAATAATTTTATTAGATAAATATGTTTTTGGGTATATTCGAGTGAATGATTTTTAATTTCGGCACTTGTTTTTGAGTTTGATTTGTGTGCTTTCTACATTTGTATGTTGTCATGTTTTGTGTGATTAGATTATTAGATTAAGTAGTACTCCATGATTGTATTAGGATCATGCTATAAGAATGGGTTGACGAAATTATAGGTAATGGCAATCGTGATCCGTACTCACCCTATTGATGCTAAAATGGTGATTTTTGTACCTAGCCATTTTTTGTCCAATTTGTCTTTTAAGTAAATTTTGTGTCTTGTTGAGCCTTCCTTGTGTTCTAAAGACATGATTGATGGATTTTATCAAAATTCATGCTCTTGGAAAAGTGGCCAATTGAGAAACTTATTATTTGCACCTTGTCTTGCTTTTTCTCAACTTGCATGTCTTGAGTGTTTGGGAGTTGATTTATCCTTCATTGATTATTGGCTTTTGTTGGTGCTTTTTGATTTAAATCATTGGTGTAGAACAACTAGAAGATATGTTTTATTCTCATGTACTTAGTGTAGACTAAGTGGAAAAGTTGTGATGTATCATGTCCTTCATGAAGACAAAGTGGGTACAATCTCTTATTCACATCCTTGGTGTAGACCAAGTGGATGAAGTGTTTGTTTATGGCCTCTATGAAGACCAAGTGGACAATATTATTTTATTGGTCTCCTTCTTTTGATGATTGATCCATAAGAATAGGTGTGTTGAGTAGGCATGGAGAGTAGCTCCTTATGTGGACCATGACCTAAAAGTGGTCACATAGTCTGCGTCAAGGAGTTTCTTAATAAGTGAAACGTAATGAAATGAACTAGGTATAAATATTAAAAAAGATTAATTGGTATTGTGGAAACCATTGAATCCTCAGATTTCATGTGTGACCCAAGTGTGAGGTAGATGGTACTATGGAAATCATTAAATCCCCATATGTAATGTGTGACCCATGCATGAGGTAGATGCTAGAGACCATTGAAACATCAGATGTCATGAGTGATCTATGTGTGAGATAGATGATATTGTACCCCAAATTTTAGTATTAGTCTATGTGGGTGGTGATACTCCCTATGGTTGGTGCTCTCATGTCTAGGTTTAGTAGCAATGATTAGTACCCTGATGTATTGTGGTTATGTGGTATCATGATTGTTCTTTAGATGTTGGTCTACATGTTGAGTGTTATCTATGTGTTATTATATTATACATTTATGTGTGTACATTGTATCATTGCACCATAGTCTGAGTTATGCATTTTCTTGGCATGTGTGTTAGCCACTCCCTTTGTGTGTGTGCCTTGTGTTTGTGGTCAAGTTACTATCTCTACAAGAACAATGGGGTGGGCTTGAGGGTTCTACATGGTAGAGTGGCATTACACTTTACCACTTCTAGGGACCAAAGTACAGGTTGTGGACATCTTCCAAAGATAGAGTATAGAGCATGATGTGCTCATTCCTTCCCTTTCTCACATGATTTTAGTGAATTTATACTATACCATGTATTGACATGATCGGTAGATTAGATTTGATTTGATTCTTATAGATGTATCAAGTGTTTATGACCTTGAATTATGCTATCTAGTATTCCCCAGTATGAAGCTAGTTATTTAGTCGGAATACGTTGGAGTCAGATTAGGCATTTGAGTGTTTTCCTTCAATTTTGGCCAAAATTTTTGGATCAGCGCCTCTTCCTACATCAGTGCCTACACTAATTAATATTTTTGCATGATAGATCAATGCATGTGATTCACTAGTCTAAGACTTTTTGTATCAAACTTTTACTACTCAAATCAAAATTTGCGCTTTCTAGATCAGTGCCTACACAGACCAATGTCTCTACCTACATCAATTTTTGTGCCCAATTTGGTTAATTATTGGTTCTTTTTTGGTTTATTGTTGGATCTTTTTTGGTTTATTATTGGATCATTGCTAGTTTATTGGTGGGTCTCTATTGGTTTATGGATGGTTAGAAAGTAATGAACTTGTATGCATAATCATGTTAGGAACATTTACCTTGGGTTTAAAATAAATATTTGTTAGATGGATTATGAGGATGGATTAGTCTTCACTACATTTAGTCTTGGGTTATTGATGGCTTAACGTCTTGCAATTTGTGGACATTGTTTGAATACTTTTAGGGTGTTGTCGTGAACATTTGTACTCTCTTATGAGTATGTTATTGGGTTGTCATGGAACCCTTGAAAGTACTTATTAGTATTCTAGTTGTGCACAATTATGTAATGATCATAGTTTACTTCCTTGCATGTTTATATAGTTTTCTTATGCTTATGAATTTTGTATTACTTATGTACATGATGTTTATTCCATGTTAAAAAAAAATTGTTTAGTGCAAATTTGGCCCCAATGTTCTAAGGGTTCCTTAGCGGGGCATTACATCTAGTATTAGAGCCTATATTCACACATTGGTATATCTAATTATATGTACCCATTATGATTGGTTTGAGTGATGTATGGTTGTTTATTCTCTGATGGTTATTGTTATCCTAGTATGGCTTGTTATACATGTTTTATGTGATTCTAATTGATATCTTGTTTTGTCTAAAGGATGTCTCCTAGGGGTAGAGGTGGTTGATGGAACTTGCATTGAATTGATCATGAGGAGGAGAATCAAGAGGAAGAGCATCAGGATGAAGGGAAGCATGAGGATCACCATGAGGATAGAAGAGAGGTTCATGGTGGTAATCATGGGAATGGCCAATTGGTTTAGTTCTTATAGGAACTTATTACTTGGATGGAACCTCAGAAAGAGGAATCTAATCATGGGGAGTCTCAGTTATCTGATTGAGGTGATTGTAAGGAGAGGAGAGTGTGTGAGTGTTCTCATACTCTACCTAACTTTAGAGTATAGCATAGGAGAGATAGGTAAGGGGTGGATGTGTTTGCATGTTTGGAAAGTAAAGATAATTTGTTGTTGCCATTCATGTCAACAAGGTAAAGTACATTGTTAAAGGGGGAGTTAGATGTTGGTGGAAATAGTTAGCATATTCAAGTTTACATATTCATGACAATGTTGGTATGTGTTGGTTAGCCTAGTGGAGACAACTGAGATGGTGTGGACATGATATTCAAGTGGACTCTTTATACAAGAACAAGAATAAGGACTTATATGTTCATACATGGTAGTAATAACGAATATGTATATGCATGCGAATATTAATGAAATTGTTTTTTTTTTTAGGTACAACATGGTATGAATTCATATGTTTATAAAGGTTGGATTTATGAAAGAAGATGAGTTTAATGCTTGCATAGTTTCTAAATTTTTGCATTGTGCATAATTGTTGAAGATATGAGTATTTTTCAATAAGCTTGATGGTTGTCAAAATGAATTGAATACTTCACCATAATGTTTTCTTGAAGCCTCAATACAACAAAATCAATTAGAGTTTGCAATAAAGATCTTGTAGCTCAAAGTTATCTTCATGTCACCAGAGTGACAAGAACCTATACAGAACTACGCAGCTCATGGCACCAGTCTAACATGGACCTATAACTGTCTATTTACAAGAATAAAATGACTTGAACTTTATTTATTCAACTTGACTAAGAAAAGTGAAAAATATTAATGACATTTTTTCATTGAGGAATAGCAAATGTTGGTCTTTACTTTCTATTATATATGGGAAAGATTATCTTATGTTTAAAAATAATTATTTTAAAAAAATACAAGTACCTTGCTGGAGAAGTTGTAACTGAATCAAGGAGATATAAATAGATTTTTTTTTAAGATGAATTGAGAGATATAGTAATGAAAAATCAAATAGAGAGGTTGTTGAATGCATGTGGTATTGAGTGATAATCAAGAGACATTGTTTGTCTAAAAAGAAAGAAGCATGATTGTTGTGTTACCCAAATTTTCCTGCCCTATACAAATTTGGCCACTAGCTGGGAGGTCCAATTTTCTACTTTTTAACCCTGTTGTGCCTCAAAAAAATTTTATGGCCCCGTGTCTTATTTTCTGATCCCTGCAATCTCTTTTAGCCCCTAGAATACAAGTTTGAATTTGAAAAAGTAACCGTTGGCCCCAAAAAACCCTACAGCCTTTCTATTTCACAGTTACCTTTTCGGCCGCTTAAGTGATCCCTTTTCCCACATGTGCTTTATAGTTTAAAGCCCAGTCACTAGGTTTCCAGAATATGGAAGCAGTTATGGTTTTTGCCAATGACTTGGTGATTGTGTTCGTAGAATCTCATGATTCTAGTAGTTTAGCCCTTAGCAACCTACGACTCGGCGAGCGGTCATCTTTTATTGGTAGTCTTGGTTGCTGGTAGTCAAGTTAGATCTACAGCTGGCGCATGATCTGAAGGAATATTTTGAACCCTTCAAATCATGTGATGACCATTGATCTCCATTCTAATGCAGTGCTTCAATGTGTCAGTGGGTCCACTGCCACATAATCTGAGGTGTCTAAATCTTATTGGTCAGTGGGCTGTGATGTGGAATTCTGTCAGCGGGCCCAGTGGGTTGTCTCTCCTTTAAGATCTAATGATTATCATATGATCATGTGGAATATTCCAAGCCCATGCGATCATATGCCAGCCATTGATTTTACCTTTTTCCAGGGCTCTGTCAGGTGGGTCCTCAGGTTTTGACATGCTCGAGTTCTATTGGTTGGCCGAATGACAGCTAGGACTTGTCAGTGGGCCTGCAGTCTTTTGCTTATGTGGTAGGTTAAAGCTCGTGCGAGATCGATGATCGTCATTATGTCATTCAAGTAAAATGCATGAACTTTAAGGGGGTAGTATAGCAACAACCATCTGATGAAGATTGATGTCGTGGGTCCATGTTGCCAGAAGGCACTGATGCGCTTATTTTTGATTGGTCGATGGGTGGAATAGTTGGCACTTATCAGTGGGTCTGGTTGTTACAGGATTCACAAAGTCAATGAAGATCTATGGTCATCGCATGATCTGATGGAATATTCCAACCCCATCAGATCATGTGACCAACGTTCGATGTAGATTCAAAGATTCTTCCACTTGTTGAGGTGTCAGTCACGCTAATGTGGTCACTTCTCATTGGTTCTGATCGATGAGTTGGCACTTGACTTTTCAAAGGGTCTCCTGACTATTATAAGGTTGATCTAGGCCATTTGATCTACCAGGAAGGTGTGATATCGATAGCTACATTTTAATCTTGGTCAACTGGTCATTGCTTTTCAAATTTAAAATATATTCTCGAGGGTTTCTTCCTAGTTCATTACAGTTGGTCAATTGCATGGATTTGGGTAGCTCAGAATTGATAGTTCCAAGATAGTTACAATTGGGAGGATGATGAAGAAGATCTGATGACCATCGCATATGATTTCTCATGGTACCATATCAGTGTTCTTGCACCAAAGAAGCATTAAAGGTTGGCGCCACCTGTGGCCTCCTGTACTTCAAAATACAAATCAAACCTAGACTAGATTTGAGCATTCATGGCAAGGCCGAGTTGCAGAAGGGTAGATAGGTCAAGGCAGCTTGTCTATAGGTAGATATAGTACAGGGATGGACATGCAAATATAAGATCTAATCAGTCAAGATACTTTCAAAGACACATTTATGATCAAACATGACAGAATTAGGGTTTTTGATCATTTTATGTCAAATCATATGCAACCCTAATTAGGTTTTGATTCATGCCTACGTGCAAAGGGAGATGTATCTAATGTTTTTGGAGCTTTTTAGAGCTCAAAGTTGGCAATTGTAAAAGAGAATTTTCTCTCTTAGGAGTTATCCATGGCATTCTTTCTGCCCTCTGACTTTCTACAGTTTGTAACTTTCATTGGAACTTTAGATATTGCAAAGGTATTTTGTGACATTCTTTCTGTCCCTATGCCTTCTTGTCTGAATTTTCTCTTATTAAGTTCAGTATAAGCATGTTTTTAGTGATATCTTAGGGTTCCTGATCCCTCTTTCTTTCTGCAATTCTTGTGTATTCCTGTGGATGCTTTGATTTGAATGATCTTGTGGGTATTCTTCAACCCATGATAGTCAGTTGCAGAAGTGAATGTCTGTTTGCAGACCCTTCTATGAAGTATTGATGCAAGCCTATTCAGTAAGTTGTGATCTCCTAGACCTAAGTTCAGGCACTGACTTCATCCTCCATACTACAATTCATACCATATTTTCAGTGTATCACCTAGTAGGATAATTTTCTTTCAGTTATTTTCCCTTTCATGCACTCCTTCTATCCCTTTTCCCCTCAAAGAATTTACTTTCCTGTCAAGAAGAAAATTAAGGTGATTATCTAAGAGGAACCAACCTAGAACTTGGAGGTCTCATCTTAGTTAGCATAGGTCCCACAACCTAGAGATGATTCTCATGTTATACTAAGTTATCAAGACCAAGAGAGCTTGAAACAAGGGTGCAAACTTAGTGTATAACATGTTGTTAAAGGGTATTAAAGATAGAAAATGTATACAACAAGATTGGATTTAATAAGAGGATAATTTATAATAGATTAAGGACAACATAAAAAAATTGTAAGTGGTGAATCTAAACATTGCATTCTTGTAAGGGAAATATTTGTTTTCATATTTTTGTACACATGTTTTTATTTGTTGATTAGGGATTTAATGGCTGTGATTAAGAAACTTATGGGAGTGTGGTTTCAATGCATTAGAAACTTGTATTACAACAATTTGAGTAATTTTTGAAGATACAAGGTGGCTACACAGATTCAAATTGTTGTAGAAGATAATCATTGTCAATATTATTTTCAGTTTCATTATGAAATGATATTCATTGATACAGTGAGGGTTTGAGAAAAACAATAAGGAATTTTTTGACAAGTATTGCATAAGTGTTTGAGTATTAACATTATACTTGTAGATTTAACAACAAGGTGATATATTGGTTCATGTCCATAGCTAATCATTGAAAGATGGATTTATGACTCTAAGTTTGCAGTGTTGATGGAAAATATTGGTGTTGACATGTTTGTCATTCTTGATAAAATATTTTGTTAAATGTTTCGTATGAAACAAAATAACTTGTGTGGTCTATGAATCATGATGATAAGATTTTGAGCTATTATCCTTATGTATATGTAGATATATATCAAAATATTAATGATATGCTTCCAAGTGTAATTGTGGAGTGATATGTTTTGAATATTGTCATATTAATAAACAAGTATTTGTATTAGAATACAAAAAGTTTTTGATAGAATTATGATTGCATATTTGAATGAGAGTGGAGGGTGTAAGGTCACAAAAGGAAGATTATGAAGTGGAATTTATGGAATAGAGACAAAGACCTTTGTGGTAATGGTTTGTATCAAGTGAAATACATGGAAATAGATTATCCCTCAGAATCAAATTTTGTTCTAAATATTGTAAGGTGTTGGTTCTCCTTGAAGTGGGTGCTTCTAAAATTTGTAAGTTGTTGGTGCTCCTTGAAGTGGATACTTCTAAAATCAATAAGGTGTCGGTGCTTGTTAGAGTGGTTTCTCCTAAAATCTTGTAAGGTTTTGGTGCTCCTAGAGTGGGTGGTTTGAATTTTGTCTAATGAGGCCTAATAAAAATATTCATAAAGTGGTTTTTTTCCCTTAGGGGTTTGTTAGGAATGAATGCTGAATATGTCCTATGGGGGAGTATTCACAACCATTCTATAGTATTTTTTGTTACATTCATGACTGTGATTGTCATTGATGTCAATGTTGGAAACTGCAATTGAAACAATTATTTTATTGGCATTGATGTCAAACCTTACTTGGTAAGACTGTTACTACTTAGGAAAGTACTATATCTATTTGAGTGTTGCTAAGGGTATAGGCAAGGTTGGTAAAAATAGCACCTAATGAAAGGTTGAGTTATCTTGATACTACAAAGTGTACTTGACTATGTTGTACAATGATGAGACAATGTATTGTTTATACTAGTAAGACTGAAGACTAAACTGGTAGGCTTGACCAAGCAAAGAATAGAAAAATCATGTTTAAGCCGAGTAATGTTAGTGTCGACTGAGTCAGTGTATGCCGAGAAAAATTCTAGTGTCGATCGAACAACAGTTAATTGCCAAGGAAGATAGTGTAAGTTGAGGAAATATTTTTAGTAATGACCAAGCTTTCTACATGAAGACCGAATAGTTGATCACAGTATTGACTGAGCATCAGCAATTTTATATTTGAAGAGAATTTAGTTTTGGAGCTGACATTGTTGAATTCTTGGATTATGTAAAATGTTTTGACTTTATTTATTAATTGTTTGAAAGCATTAAATGCACTATAACATGTTTTATTGTAAATCTTTAAGAGATTTGAGATGATTCTAGAAAAGGAGCCGAAGAACATGAAGCAGGTAGATTCAATGAATTTGAACTAACCCTAAGATCTACGAATGAGATTGAGTGGCATAAGATAAGTTAACCTAATTGAGGAGAGTATAAAGGGAACCTGAGCATTTGGATATGCATGTGCATGGGTGAACAAAGAATGCTAGAAGATCAGTAAATTTTTATTGACTGTATAAGCAGAAAAGGCTAAGGGAGAATTGTGATGGTTGCTTGACGAAAAGTTCCAAGCAGATCAAAGATGGAGATGGAAAAGTTTCAAAGTCAGTAAACCAACATTAGTGTATGGAATCGGATCTCATATTTGCAAAGTGAGTTGTATATTTTTTAGATAAATATCATTGCTACTTTCTAACCATTGTAACAGTCAAAATCCTTTTAACAGAGGTTGACCTAATAGTCATATGTTAAATCCTTTGAACAAGGTTGCATTCTAATGGAGTGTATGTAAGTCCTATGACTAGGCTCACTTTTAATAGGGTGATTGAAATCCTTTAACCGGGTCACACCTGACAATGTGCATTGTAACCTTTGACAGGGTTGGTTTTTTACCGAGCTCACTTTAGAAGAGTGAAAATAATAGTAGCATGTTACAAAGTGGTTTTTCCCAAATTGGGTTTCCACTATAAATCTTGGTGTTAATACTTGTGTGAATGTTTTTCTTTGAACATTTTGTGTTTTACAAGTTAAGTTACAGCTAGGTAGTGGACTACATTGTTATATATTTCTATTATTTGAATCAGTGATTACCGAGTTTGTTTTGGTTATTGGATCTGATTTAGGGAAAAGTTTGTAAGTTTGTTTTATACATCAGGACTTGAGAACAAATGATTCACCCCCCCTCTCTATTGTTCTAAATCATATTAACAATTGGTATTAGAGCTTTCTTTCTTATTATTAGTGTTGACAGAAATCAAGTTTAAAGGGGCTTGAAGCAAATGATCAGGATGTATAAGAAGGAGGTACCAAAGTTGAATAAGGAAAACTTCCCTGCATGGTAAAGCTTGATGAAGCTGCATCTAGCCAGTATTGGTGACTTTGAAAAGTACTACATTGAGAATAGTTATGTCTCACCTATCGCACCTTTGACTGCTGAAGAAATGAGAGATAAGCAAGAACATAATCAGGCAATGCTGGAAATTGCATCTGCCCTAAGCTATCCAGAATTTGAGGACATTAAGGATTGCACAACTGCTAAGGATATGTGGGACACACTTGCAAGGATCTATGGTGGTGACTTAAATGTACTAAAAGCAAAGGCCGAGAGTCTTAGAGGTAAGTTTGATGAAATGAGAATGCAAGAAGGTGAAAACATTGCACAATATTATGGTAGAATAAAAGAAGTTGTGAATGCTATTAGAGGAGCAAATGGAGCTATTGATGATGAAACTATAATTGGGAAAGTACTAAGAACCCTGCATCCTATATATGCTATTAAGATCTTAGCTATTCAGGAATCTAGATGCAACTCTACTAATCTGCTTACTTTGGAAAGTTTGGTTGGTAAGTTGACTGCTTTTGAACTCTCTAACTATGATAATTTCACTGTTGGAAGCATTGGTAATGTTGAATCTACTTTCAAGTCACAAATAGTTCTGAACAAGCCAAAGAAAGAAAAAGAAAGATGCATCAGTGAAAGTGAAAGTGATAGTGAAATTGAAAGTGATAGTGACACTTCTGATGAAGAACTAGAAGATCTAGAAGCTCTTATGGCTAGAAGACTGAGAAGGGGAAAAGTAAAGTATAAAGGTAAACTCCCTATTATATGTTTTGCATGTAATAAAGTTGGTCATATAGCTGCTAGATGTCTTGATGGGAAAGATAAAGATGATGAAAGAAAAAGCAAACACAAAGACATAAGAGATGACAGAAGCTACCGATGGAACAAAGACTACAAAGGAAAAGGTAAGAAATCTTGTTACATTGCTGAAAAAGAAACTAACATTGATAGTGATGATTTTGAAATTGAGGTAGTCTATGTTGCAATGAAAGATGAATCTGATGAGGATGAGAAAACTGCATTGATATCTTATGTGAACAAGAATGATAAATGGATTATTGATAGTGGTTGTTCACATCACATGACTGGTGACAAAAATAAATTTGAGACCCTACATCATTACAGAGGTAAAAGTGTAAAATTTGGTAATGATGCACCATGTCCTGTTAGAGGAAAAGGTTTGATTAAACTGACTGATAAGATATCTTGTGAGAATGCATATTGGGTTGAAGGTCTTAATTATAATTTGTTAAGTGTTGCTCAGCTTAACAAAACTGGTTACCAAGTGGAATTTCATCACAAGCAAGCTAAAATATTTAATGCTACTGGAGAACTAATTGGAAGTGGAGATCAGACTAGAGGTAATTTGTTCTATCTTGACCTATCTGAAGAAATATGTTTAATTGCACAACTTGATGATATTTGGTTATGGCATAAAAGGCTATGTCATGTTAACTTTGACAATCTGGTAGATATAAGTAAAAAGAAAAAGGTAAGAGGACTACCTAGATTGAAGAAACCTGAGAATGTGATGTGCAAGGAATGTTAGGTAGGAAAAATGACAAAGTCAAGTTTTAAGAGAAAATTCTTTACTTCTGAAAACATTTTAGATTTAGTTCATACTAACCTTTGTGGACCTATGGGTGTACAAAGTTACTGTGTGCTAGATGCTTTATCTTATTTGTTGATGATCATACTAGGATGATGCATGTAATGTTTCTAAAAGAAAAATCTAAAGCTTTTCAATTCTTTAAGTGGTATTTGGCTAAGGTTGAGAAGGAGACAGGCAGGAACCTGAAATGTCTTAGATCTGACCGAGGTGGAGAATTTACATCAAATGAATTTAATCTATTTTGCAATGATAGAGGAATTAAAAGATAGATGTCTGCACCTATAACACCTCCACAGAATGGTATAGCAGAAAGAAGAAACAAATCTATCTTGGATTGTGCAAGGAAATTGTTGATTGAAAAGAATGTGGCACAGAAATACTGGAAAGAAGCTATAAGCACTGTTGTCTACACTCTTAACTAGGTACAGATCAAGAAATGTACAAATCTGACACCCTATGAATTATGGCATGGGCATGCACCGAGTGTTAAATACTTTAGAATCTTTGGAAGTAAGTGCTATATATGAAAAGACACTAGGAATGGAAAGTTTGATGCTAAGAGTGATGAAGGCATATTCCTAGGGTATTCCACAAAAAGTAAAGCTTATAAGTGTTTGAGCTCTAACACTAACAAAATTGTGGAAAGTGTGAATGTCAAAATTGATGAGTATGCAGAAAGAAATGAGGCTGACAGCAAAAGAGAACCAGAAGATTATAGATCTTTTGTGTACATTAAGGAAGAAGAAGAGGCAAGTAACAGACTTGCACCTAATGTCGAGTCTCAGTTAAGCAATGTCGAGTAATAGATAGATGCTACCGAGCATCAGGAAAATAGTGCCAAAAGAGAACAAGAACATGTCGAGTTACAAGAAAATGCTACTAAGTATCAAGAAGAGGTTGCCAAGCATTCAAAAGTTGAATCTGACAACCTTGTTGGGGAACATGATGAAATAGAGGAGAGAGGAGCTGAACCTATTTTGAAAAAATATGTAAGAAGACATCACAAGCTTGAACAAATAATTGGAGACAAAAATACTAGAATTCAGACCAGAAGTAAGACTAAGGATCCAGAATGCCTACTGTGTGAATTTGAACACAATTCAACTAGAGAGGCATTGGAGAATGAAGACTGGATACAAGCAATGAATGAAGAGATTGACCAGATTGAGAAGAATGATACTTGGACTCTGGTGCCGAGACCTGAAAACAAAAATGTTATAGGAACAAAGTGGGTTTTTTGGAATAAGATGAATGAGAATGGTGAAATAACTAGGAACAAAGCTAGGCTGGTATGCAAAGGCTATGCACAAGAAGAAGGAATAGATTATGGAGAGACATTTGCCCCTATAGCTAGATTGGAAGGAGTAAGAACTCTGCTTGCATATGCTGCTGATAAAGATTTCAAGGTATATCAAATGGATGTCAAGTCTACATTTTTTAATGGTATACTAGAAGAAGAAGTTTACATAGAACAACCAAAAGGTTTTATTGATCCAAACAGAAGACACATGGTGTGCAAACTAAACAAAGCACTATATGGATTGAAGCAAGCTCCCAAAGCATGGTATGAGAGGTTGCACAACTACTTGATACAGATTGGATTTTCAAGAATAAATGACACAAGCAATCTGTACATGAAAGATGAAGGAGGTAAAGGTATCTTGTTGGCAAAAAAATTTGTAGATGACATTTTTTTCGTGGAAAAGATGCATTGTGTAAAATATTTTCAAATGAAATGCAAACTAAATTTGAAATGAATATGTTTGGTGAGATCAAATTCTTTGTTGGTTTACAAGTATATCAGAGGAAGAATGGAATTTTCATTACACAGTCTAAGTATGTTAATGAAATACTGAAAACTTTTGGGATGGAAGATGCTAAACCAGTGAGTACTCCTATGGTTACTGGACAAAAGTTATCTAAGAATGATGATGCTGCAGAAGTGAATCAGACTTTGTACAGATCCATGATTAGAAAATTATAGTATGATGTACATAGTAGACCAAATATTGCACTAGTTGTTGGGATTGTGGCAAGATTCTCTGCCAATCCTAAGGAAACACACATGATGGTTGTGAAAAGAATTATGAGATACTTGAAAGGAACTACTGACTTTGGTCTATATTATAAGAAGGATGACAAATTTGAACTCAAAGTTTATACTGATGTTGATTGGGTAGGAAATGTAGATGACACAAAGAGTACTAGTGGTGGGGCTTTCTTTTTTGGATAGAGATTAGTCTCCTAGACAAGAAAGAAACAAAATTGCATTTCCCAATCTACTGCCAAGGCTAAGTATGTTGTTGCTATAGTAAACTGTTCAAACTTGGTATGGATAAAACAATTGTTGATAGGCATGAAAGAAGAAATCACTGAACCTTTTGTTATTTTCTATGACAACACAAGTGCTATCAATATTTCTAAGAATCTAGTGATGCACACTAAGACCAAGCATATAGAAATCAAGTATCACTACTTGAGAGAATTAGTACAAGATAAAGAAGTATGAATGGAATATGTGAATACAAAAGAACAATTAGCAAACATATTCACTAAAGTTTTACCCAAAGAAGCTCATGAGTATTTGAGAAGTCAATTAGGGGTCCTTCCCCTAACTGAGGTTGCCTAGACAAGCTAGGAGCACTGCATCAAATGTGCTACAGCAGAATATTTGACAAATTGATGTAGATGATTGTCACACTTTAGGGCTGGCCTAGAGTTATGAAAAGAAGCAAAGACAAGGAATTAATCATAAGCAAGATGACAGAGGGAGAAACACTAAGCTGCATAGATATTATCTACATCTGATGGATGTATGTTTTAGTTGCTGCTTTGGCATTTTTGTCAAAGAGGGAGATGAACTGATATGATAACACATGAAACTGAAGCTAAGGATGATGAACTGAAATGAAGGATCAGGATAGAGGGAGATCTAAATACTTCGGATGGTCACAGAAGTGAGGCTTATATTATTATGAATCAGAATGAAGCTAAGGATATTATAAATAATTCTCTGATGAACAGATAAGTTTTTTGGATTGATTGGTAATCCATGTGTTATTTAGGTGATATCATATAGTGTTGCCATCAATGCCAAATAGGGAGATTTTTGGAAACTACAATAGAAATAATTGTTGTATTGTCATTGATGTCAAACCTTAACTGGTAAGACTATTGCTACTTAGGAAAGTACTATATCTATTTGAGTGTTGCTAAGGGGATAGGCAAGGTTGGTAACAATATTACCTAAGGAAAGGTTGAGTTATCTTGATACTACAAAGTGTACTTGACTATGTTGTACAATGATGAGACAATGTATTGTTTATACTAGTAAGACTAAAGACTAAACTGGTAGGCTTGACCGAGAAAAGAATGGAAAAGCCATGTTTAAGCTGAGTAATGTTAGTGTCAACCAAGTCAGTGTATGCCGAGAAAAATTCTATTGTCGACCAAACAATAGTTAATTACCGAGGAAGATAGTGTAAGCCGAGGAAATATTTTTAGTAATGACCAAGCTTTCTACATGAAGACCGAGTAGTTGATCACAGCATTGACCGAGCATCAACAATTTTATATTTGAAGAGAATTCAGTTTTGGAGCTGACATTGTTGAATTCTTGGATTATGTTAAACATGTTGACTTTATTTATTGATTGTTTAAAAGCATTAAATGCACTGTAAAATGTTTTATTGTAAATCTTTAAGAGATTTGAGATGATTCTAGAAAAGGAGCTGAAGAACATGAAGCGGGTAGATTCAATGAATTTGACCTAACCCTAAGATCTACGAATGAGATTAAGCGGCATAAGATAAGTAACCTAATTGAGGAGAGTATAAAGGGAACCTGAGCATTTGGATATGCATGTGTATGGGTGAATAGAGAATGTTGGAAGATCAATAAAGTTTTATTGACTGTATAAGCAAAAAAGGTTCAAGGATAATTGTGGTGGTTGCTTGAAGAAAAGTTTTGAGCAGATCAAAGATGGAGATGGAAAAGTTTCAAAGTTAGTAAACCAACATTAGTGTATGGAATCAGATATGATATTTGCAAAGTGAGTTGTATATTTTTTAGATAAATATTGCTGCTACTTTCTAACCATTGTAACAGTCAAAATCCTTTTAACAAAGGTTGACCTAACAGTCATATGTTAAATCCTTTGAATAAGGTTGCATTCTAATGGAGTGTATGTAAGTCCTATGACTAAGCTCACTTTTAACAGGGTGATTGAAATCCCTTAACCGGGTCACACCTAACAGTGTGCATTGTAACCTTTGACAGGGTTGGCTTTTTATCGAGCTCACTTTAGAAGAGTGAAAATAATAGTAGCATGTTACAAAGTGGTTTTTCCCAAATTGGGTTTCCACTATAAATCCTGGTGTTAATACTTGTGTGAATGTTTTGGTTTGAACATTTTTGTGTTTTACAAGTTAAGTTACAGCTAGGTAGTGGGCTACACTGTTATATATTTCTATTATTTGAATCAGTGATGACCGAGTTTTTTTTGGTTATTGGATCTGATTTAGGGAAAAGTTTATAAGTTTTTTTTATACATTAGGACCTAAGAACAATTGATTCACCCCCCCTCTCTATTGTTCTAAATCATATTAATAGTCAACACAGTGATCTACTGAAGATTAGCAGAGAACCAGACAGTGTTTGTATTAGCGCACGTGGGATATTGAAGATCAAGCTATGCGGAGTTGAGGACTTAATCTATGATGTTTCCTAAGATCGTAGTCAAGAGCACATATGAAAATTCAACTATTCATAATAGTTATGTGTAATTCAGTGGAAGCAGTGTTCTTGAGAAGCGGCTTGTGGAAATTGCATGATATCCCCTAATCAAGATAGAATCTGAGCATGCGAGGTTGTATAGATGATGAATAAATTATTATAGTGACATGGAAATGATAGCAAGGTTAGAGGTTGCATGAGTGAAGAATTATCTTGATTGGAAGCCAACAATTTTATGTAATTGTGGAATATTGTGTAACGTGTGGAAGATTTTATTTTCTAAATTGTATGTCGACTCATTTGTAATTATTTGAGTGTGGTATAAATGAAGGATTTATTTTCTTTATTTTAAGAATTTACATGAGACATAGTATGAAAGTGAATTGCAGAATTGTGCAATTTTTGTTGTAAGAGGATATGTGAATTGCAGAGATCTGGTATTGAGATCTGATGAAGCAATTGGTGCGGTTTGGCATAGTCAGAGGAGAAGTGATAATTTTTTGAGGTTAGTAATATTTTGGTATTATTATGTTGATTAATATAGAGATCAGTTGGACAATGTGTTTAGTTATCTTTCCCTTGAAGCTGTTTGGATAGTGGGTCCTTCTATCTTCCATAACTCCTAACTGGGTTAGAATCTTCTAACAAGGATTCAAAGTCTCCTAATAGAGATTCATATGTACTAAATGTATTTCATAAGGCTCCTAATAGATTCCATCCTCTCACAAGGAATTTTCATATTAGTGCATCTTTTGTGGTCATCATTCCCACTGGGGTTTACTCTTTGATCAAGAGGTTCCCTAGTCAACATATCTTGTTGTTAGGAATGGGAACATTGAGAGGGGGGGTGAATTAGTGTTCACTGTATTTTAGTTTTTCACTTTAATCTTTATACTGAACTTAAATGCTTAAGTACTAAATTAAACATTCACATAAACATGAAACATGAAATCAACACATGACACCAATATGGTTACGAGGAAACCCAAATAGGTAAAAACCCCGATGGGAATTGACACCCACTAATATTCTACACTAGTGTTTTGTGATCCTTGTTAGAAGATCCTTAACCCTATTAGGAGTTTCTTTACAATGCTTTAAGTACAGTAGACCTTGTTAAGGGTCAGACCCTATTAGGATTCTTTTACAATAGTCCCTGTTAGGGGAGAGGATGCACTATCCAAGAGCTCATTGCTCAAGTGGTGAAGGCTACAACCTTCTGATCTCAGATACACACTATATCTACACGATGAACTATCACTGTGACACTACTTGTCAGATCAATTCCTTTGATGCATTGATGCTTTGACCTCTTGCAAAGCTCTAATACATCTTATAGTGTCTTCACACACTTTTTCTCTTATTATCACAACTCTCTATCAACTTCCATGTTAAATAAAATGGGTGCACCTTATATTTATACGCTCATACAAAATAAACAACTAGGTCAACCCTTAGACCTATTACATACAACACTTCCAAATGAATTGGCTTAAGTGTGCTTACAAAAAAATAAGTATATGTTTCAGCAACTAAAATACAATAGGTGCATAGCCTTTACAACATTACATTATAACTACAAATCAAAATACTAATTGTCGGCTTCATGCTCTGTTCTTCTATGGCACATACTAGCTATGCAACTTCAACTGACTGTATCTTTCTCATCCTTGCACATCTGATCATGTGCTCATAGACTAAGAAAGAATATAGTCTAACCAACTTATCTTCCAGGGTGAATACCATAATTATTTCATACACACGTGTGCTGATGCTTTGAGCTGTAGGAACTCTGTACACTATCCAGTCTTCAACACTTAACCGATTTCTGATCTTCTCATTAAGTGTGCTGACTCCAAAATTCTATATGACTTTGTTGCCATAATAAAAATACTATATCAAGTCATATACATTAGTATATCCAACTTGCCAAAAATCTCCCCCTTTTTCATTGATGGCAACAGAGGAATATGGCCAAGTTGCTAACTATCCTTAATACAAAAAACTTTTTGTCATCTATACATATACTTATATCTCCCTATACATATTATGATCCATATTCTATACACAATCCCCCTTTGACATTAATGACAAAGGTGTGCCAAAAATCTTTATCTACACATACTCACTGAAGGAAAACATCCGGATATGCAATCTTTAGGTTTTGGATCTCCTTCTTCCAAAATGAGATTAGAGAGTTTACTATCTAGAGATGGGCACATAATCTGTACTAAAGCTTCTCCATCTTCCTCAAATCTATGGAAGGACCTTGATCATATGTCACCATAGTGGCATCAATCTCCTTGATATTCTGATTAAGAATGTCTAGTGAGGGTGCAAGATCATTCCTCAACTGAGTCTGTCTAGCCCTTAACTTTGTCATCTCTTTTTTTGCCTTCTCAATTTTTTCTATCTGACATTGGTAGACATTGTTGCACATGTTCACATCTGTGGATGTGTCTGTCACTAAAATCTTCACCTGCTCAATCATAGCTTCTACCTCTTTTATTTTCTTGAAATGAGCATCAGTTAGCTTGTCTTGATCCATGCATTCTGCAATGATTCATCTTCCTTGATCTGCAAATTCTTTCAAGGATGCTTGACCAATCTTGAGGGAACTGAGGTCAAGTGTAAATTTTTTCACCAATTTATTCAGTCTCTTCTTTAGATACTTTTCTTCTACAACTAGGGATGCAAATTCTTTAAGGCTTGAGAAATTTCTTTTGAACTATGAGATGATTGTACTCACATCATCAACCGAGTGTATCTTTGACACTTTCTTATCTTCTGGCAATAGATCATTCAAAATGTTTACTGATTCTACTAGGAAGGGATTCCTCATCACTTTCTTTTCTTTGGCTTTCTCCATAGCTAAGATGATGAACTTAATTAGGTCTTCTTCTTTCCATGAGTCCAAACTGGATGTGTCAGGTGTCAAACTTGACAAAAATGCGATAGAGGGAGTGATGGGAGTGCTATCCACCACTTCTTGCTTTATTGACATATCATCCTTTTTCTCACTTTATTTTATCTTTTCTTCTTCTTTCTTTTCTTCCTCTTTTTCTATTTCTATTTCTTATTCTTTCTTTTCTTCTTCTTTTTCTATTTCTTTTTCATCACCAGTCAATGCTTCTTCTTGATGAGTGGGCAGTGTGTTGTTGCATAACATTTCAGCTTCTTGTGTGCTCACAAAAGCTTCCTCAAACTTGTCCAACTTAGTGGTAGTGGCTACCATGGCTATCTCTACATTATCAATGATAATGGTGCTATCCTTGAGTGATTCTATTATGGGCACAGACTTATTTGCCTCTTTTTGTGCTTCCACTATAGGCACTGAATCTTGAGGACATGTGGATTGTATCTTGATGTTCTATGCTACTTTGACTTGCTCACTAGGTGCTTGAGTGATGGGCACAGACTTAGGTTTCATGTGCTGCTCTAAGAATACCTTCTCAAAGGCCTTCTATGTTTCCTTAGATATCAGCTCATAATCTTTGTTCATGAGGTGTAGTGTTCTCATCTTTGTCCTTAAGTGTGGCTTCACCAAATTCAACAATAGTGACTTTTCTTCAACATAACATACTAGAAGAGTGGAATCAAGTGTTTGTTCCCTTATTCTAAAGTCTTCTTCAGTGGCTTGTCTCTTCAAGGTATCCATAATCTCCCATACCTTATCTAGGATTTCTATCTTCAATTCAAGAACTATCTTCTTGAACTTTATCATGTGTTTGATCAGCATCTCATGAATCTTTGAATTATCAATTTTATGATATTTTTCATAGAGCTTAGCTATCTGATCTAGCCTTCCTTCATCTACAACTCCAGTCCTTAATACTTGAAGACTAGGTATGAATCCTACTTCTAGAGGTGACTGCACATTTTTCAATTTGCTTCTTGTGGCTGCACTTATAGCTGAAGGGTGATTTGTGGTAGTTTGTTTTCTCCTCTTGGGCATCTTAGGAGATGCATCTGTGGACTCAATATCAATTGTAATAGTGGGCGCAGGACTGATATCATCAATTTTACCCTGTTTATCCTTTGGATCATCAGTCTTCTCAATATTCACCTTTTTCAACTTAGGATCATCAGACTTAGCATCTTCTATGGATGCGCTCTCAATTTCCAAAGCAATATTTTCTTCCCACACTTCTACAGTCTCAATTTCCAAAGTAGTCTTCACACACTTTTGCTCTACTTATCACAACTCTCTATCAACTTCCATGCTAAATACAATGGGTGCACCTTATATTTATACGCTCATACAAAATAAACAACTAGGTCGGCCCTTAGACCTATTACATACAACGCTTCCAAATGAATTGGCTTAAGCATGCTTACAAACAAATAAGTATATATGTCGGCAACCTAAATACAATAGGCACATAGCATTTACAACATTACATTACAACCACAAACCAAAATACTAACTGTCAGCTTCATGCTTTGTTCTTCTCTGGCACATACTGGTTGTGCAACTTTAACTGACTATATCTTTCTCATCCTTTCACATATGATCATGTGCTCATAGACTAAGCAAGAATATAGTCTAACCAACTTAGCTTCTAGGGTGCGTACCATAATTCTTTCATACGCATGTGCGTTGATGCTTTGAGCTGCAGGAACTATGTACATTGTCTAGTCTTCAACACTTAACCGATTTCTGATCTTCTCATTAAGTGCGCTAACTCCAAACTGCTATATGACTTTGTTGCCATAATGACAACACTATATCAAGTCATATACATTAGTATAGCCAACTTTCCAACACTTGTGTTATTATGTTATTGTGTATGTATATCTTTCTATGGTTGTTTCTCACATTTCTTACATTATTAAAACCTATTAAAGGTGATAAAGGTTGTATTTATCTAATAGTTGATTCACCCCCACCCCCCTCTCAGTTATCTTGGTGGATTTTACTTTTTAACAATTGGTATCAGAGCAGCAGGTCCTTGAAGGAAAATTTTAACAACTTAAGGAGATCCATGGTGAGTCATTTCAGGAAAGAAAGCCCTAAGTTTGATGGAGTGAACTTTGACATCTGGAAAGAAAAGATGAAGACACATTTTACTTTTTTAGGACTAGGATATTGGTTAATCACAAAGAACAAGAAGACTATCATTGAAGAAGACAAAATTGAAGAATGTACTAATGAAGAGAGAGATCTATTCATGTGTAACATACTTGCTAGAGAAGCACTCTCGTCAGCCCTTCTGAGAAATGAGTACAGCTAGGTAAAATATCTAAAAACATCTCATGAAATTTGGTTACCTTTACAATCTACTTTTGAATGTGATGAACATGCAAAGAGAGTCAGATTACATAATTGGATATGTGCATTTGAAGATATAAGAATGATGTAAGATGAATCTGTTAGAAGCTATATTGGTAGAATGTTAGAAATTGTTGTAGGTATCAAATCTTGTGAAGGAATCAAGACATAGAATGAAGTGATATGGAAAATTCTAAAGACATTAAATCTTTTATTTAAGCAGACAATGTAGTTGATTGAGCAAGTTATACAAATCAATTTCTAGATTCGATTATGTAAAGTTTTTTTACCATCAACGTTTCGGATCATACTACATGATCCATCATGTAGTATGATCTGAAACGTTGATGGTAAAAAAACTTTACACAATTGAATCCAGAAATTGATTTGTATTATACATGGATTGTGGAAATCTAATAGATTTGACCAAGTTATACCGTGTACTAAGAACTTCACCAGAGAAACCCTTCTTGGAAGACTAAAAGTAGCAGAGATAAGCTTGAGACAGTTGGGAGATTTATCTAGAATGGAGACAACATTTAGCACACTCATTATTCATCCTACTTTTGTCAAGAAGCATTAGTCTAAGTGGAGATTATGCTAGTGGCAGTAGATCTAAGAATGAAGAAGTTAGGAAGATTGAGGAAGGAATTGCCTTGCTTGTGAAAAGAGAACCAGAAGGTAAGAAAATTTTTAAATGTTGGACTTGTCAAGAATATGGTCATTTCATATCTAAATGTCCTAAGAGAGTAAAGAAGTATAGAAAGAATTTTAAACCTAGAAGATCTAAATAATGTTACTATGCTAATGATGAAGAATTTGAGGCTAGTGTGGAGAAAATCCTAAGTGAAAGTGATGATGAGAATGATGATATAGGATTTGTAGCAATAAAAGAAGAAAACTCTGAAACAGAAGTTAAAGAAGAAAAATCTTTAGTTTCTCAAGTAGAAAAGAGATTTGATTGGATTATAGACAGTGGTTATTCACATCATATGACTAGAGACATGAAGAAATTCATAAAGTTTACCAATTATGATGGAAGAATTGTTAGAGTTGGAAAAAATGCACCTTGACGTTTGATAAAAGGAATAGGATCTATTACTCTTGATGGAAAGACTAACACTAATGATGTTTACTTTGTGGATGGATTGAAACATAATCTTTTGAGTCTTGGATAGCTAGTTGATAAGGGATATCAAGTTTGGTTTATCGAGAAAACTTGTGTAATCAAAGACAAGGATGGAAATTTGATTGGAATTGGATCAAGAACTAGAGGTAATGTATTTTAGTTGAATCCTACTCGGATGACATGCTTGATTACTAAGATTTATGACAGTTGGTTATGGCACAAAATATTTTTTCATATAAACTTTGATTACATTATGAAAGTGAGTACTACACTTGTAGTAAGAGATTTTCCTAAGATTATGAAACCTACTAACATGATTTGCAAGGAATGTGCTATGGCTAAATAGAAGAGAAGCTCATTTCCTAGCAAGAAGTTTACAATAGCAGAGAAGTTGGAAATTGTTCATATATATTTGAGTGGTCCCACAAGGACTAGAGGATTCTATGGTGAAAGGTATTTTATGATTCTTGTTGATGATTTTACAAGAATGATGTGGATTGCATTTCTTAAAGAAAAGTTTGAGGTATTTGATAAGTTTAGAGTAATTAAAAACAAAGTTGAGAATGAATCTGGAATGAAGATTAAATGTTTAAGATCAGATAGAGGTGGAGAATTTACTTCAAAATAATTTAACACTTTTTGTGAAGTGAATGGATTTAAGAGACAGTTTTCAGCGCCTAGAACACTTGAACAAAATGGTATTACAGAAAGAAGAAATAGGTTAGTGACTGAAGTAGCAAGATCCATGCTATTTGAAAATGACTTGGCGAAGATGTTCTAGAGAGAAGTAGTGAATACAATAGTATATACAATGAATAGAGTATAGATCAGATCAGACACAGACAAGACACCTTATGAACTATGGTTTGGACATGCACTATCAGTTAAGTATTTCAAAATTTTTGGAAGTAAATGTTATATTAAGAGAGATGATGACATTGGAAAGTTTGACCCAAGAAGTGATGAAGGTATATTTCTTGGTTATTCATTGAAAAGAAAAGCTTATAGATGTTTCAATAAAAGAACTAAAACTATTATTGAGAGCACAAATGTTAAAGTTGATGAAAAGTTCAAAATTCAGGAAAGAATGCTTGATTATGAATTAGATGAAGGAACTCATCCTAGAATTGATCAAGAAAATGTTGAATTATTCTATGAAACTGACAGTGATTTGCAAAATGAAAGCTACATTGAGGAAATCAGAGAAGAACCTACAGTTGAAGCAAAAACTGAGACGGTGACAACTAACATGAATCTAGCAAGAAATCATCTTGATGAGCAAATTATTGGGAGCATAGAAAGAGGAGTTCAGATAGGAAATAAGGTACAAGAAAAATTGTGTTTAGTTTCTCAAATTGAACCTAAATCTACTATTGAAGCTTGTGAAGATGAAAATTAAATTAAAGCAATGAAGGAAGAACTAGATCAAATTGAAAAGAACAAGACTTGGGAGTTGGTCCCTAGACCTAAAGATAAGAATGTTATAGGAACTAAATGGGTATTCAAGAACAAGATGAATGAACAAGGAGAAATTGTAAGGAATAAAGAAAGATTGGTATGTAAAGGATACTCACAACAAGAAGGAATTGACTATGAAGAAACTTTCGCACCTATATCAATAATTGAAGTAGTAAGAATTTTTTTGGCTTATGCAGCCTATAATAAATTTAAAGTATATCAGATGGATGTGAAGTTAGTATTTTTGAATGGATAATTAGAAGAAGAATTTTGCATTGAGTAGCCTAAATGTTTTCCCTTAACTCATGAAGGAGACATGGTATGTAAACTGAACAAAGCTTTATATGGACTTTAAAAAGCACCTAGAACTTGGTATGCAATATTGGATAAGTATTTGATAAAATTAGGATTTACTAAAGGCACAACAAATAGTAACTTGTATATGAAAGAAATTGAAAATGGTTTGTTGGTTATAGTTATTTTTGTTGATGATATTATCTTTGGAGGATAAGATGAAGCCAGTCATAAATTTACAGATGAAATAAAGACTGAATTTGAAATGAGTATGATTGGTGAGATGAAATATTTTTTAGGATTGCAGATAACACAAAATAGTGATGGTATCTTCTTATGTCAAACAAAGTACTTGACTGAATTATTGAAGAGATTTGGAATGGAGAATTGTAAGCTATTTGGCACACCTGTGGTAACTGGACACAAGTTATCTAGCACAGATGAGACTCCTGTAGTTGAATAGAAAAGGTACATATCTATGATTGGAGGATTGAAATATTTAACTCATACAAGACCAGACATATCACATGCTATTGGAATCATTGAAATATTTCAAGATGATCCTAAAGAATCACATTATGCAGCAGTAAAAAGGATACTAAGGTACTTGAAAGGCATAATTGAATATGGATTGTGGTATGAAAAATATGATGACTTTACCCTATGTGCATATACAGATGCAAATTGGGGAGGCAGTGTTGATGACAAAAAGAGTACAAGTGGTGGATTATTTTTCCTTGGAGGAAGATTGGTTTCTTGGCTAAGCAAGAAACAAAATTCTAGTTCATAGAGCATAGTAGAAGCAGAATATGTAGCAATAGCAAACAATTGTAACCAAATAATATGGATGAAACAAATGTTGAAGGATATTGGAATAAAATTTGATGAGCCTATTGTTATACACTGTGATAACACCAGTACAGTTAGTATGTCTAAGAATCATGTACTACATTCTAAGATAAAACATATAGAAATAAAGTATCATGTAGTAAGAGAGAAAGTTACAGAGAAAGAAGTTAGACTTGAGTATATAAGTACAAAAGAGAAGATTGTAGATATATTTACAAAGCCTTTGCCTAAGGATACATTTGAGTGTCTGAGAGGTATGCTTGGGGTTATGACCTAGCCTAATTTCGAGAAGTGATGTGAATTGTTGCATTAGTCCAGTAGTATATGAGCCTTATCTTTTTCTGGACTAGATGTTGGTACTTCCTCTATTCGGGAGTATGTGTTTCTGAGCTGAGTCATGAGGACTCTAGTGAATGTATTTTCTAAAAAGTGTCTTTTGACATTGAAGTTGTTGTTGACATAGTCATGCATTATCTTTGATTGATGTCAATGGGGGAGAAGGATACATGAAAAATCATCTATTAAAGAGAACTTAAGGGAGAAGGATACAAGAAATATAAAATGCAAAACTAAAAGAATTGAGAAGGAAAACAAAGCAAGATTTGATTGATGAAGAGGATGTGAAAACATTTCAGAGCAATAGTATTGCAGTGTTGGTATTCATGGAACTTGGATATTTTTTCATCTATGTTGCCATCAATGCCAATGGGGGATATTGTTAGGAATTAATGCTAAATATATCCTATGGGGGATTATTTGTAGCCATTTTGTAGTATTTTTTGTTGCATTCATGACTATGATTGTCATTGATGTCAACATAGTGATCTACTAAAGATTAGCAGAGAAGTAGATAGTGTTTGTATTAGCGCACGTGGGATATTGAATATCAAGCTATGTGGAGTTGAGGACTTAATCTATGATGTTTCTTGAGATCATGGTCAAGAGTGCATACAAAAATTTAACTATTCATAATAGTTATGTGTAATTCAATGGAAGCAATATTCAAGCAGTGTTCCTGAGAAGCGTCTTGTGGAAATTGGATAATATCTCCTAATCGGGATAGAATCTAAGCATGTGAGGTTGTACCAATGATGAAGACATGATGATAGTGATGTGGACATGATAGCAAGTTCAAAGGTTGCACAAGTGAAGAACTATCTTGATTGGAAGCCGACAGTTTTATGTAATTGTGGAATATTGTGTAATGTGTGGAAGATTTTATTTTGTAAATTGTATGCCGAATCATTTGTAATTATTTGAGTGTGGTATAAATTAAGGATTTATTTTCTTTATTTTAATAATGTACATGAGAGATAGTATGAAAGTGAATTGTGGAATTATGCAATATTTGTTGTAAGAGGATATGCGAATTGCAGAGATCTGGTATTGAGATCTAATGAAGCAGTTGGTGTGGTTTGGCACAGTCAAAGGAGAAGTGATAAGTTGTTGAGATCAATAATATTTTTTTATTATTATGGTGAGTAATGTAGAGATTAGTTGGACAGTGTGTTCAGTGATCTTTCCCTTGAAGTTGTTTGGACAGTGGGTCCTTCTGTCTTCCATAACTCCTAACCGGGTTAGAATCTTTTAATAGGGATTCAAAGTATCCTAAGAGAGATTCATATGTACTAAATGTATTTCATAAGGCTCCTAACATATTCCATCCTCTCACAAGGAATTTTCATATTAGTGCATCTTTTGTGGGCATCATTCCCACCGGGGTTTACTCTTTGATCAAGAGGTTCCCTAGTCAACATATCTTGTGTTATTGTGTTATTGTGTATGTATATCTTTCTATGGTTGTTTCTCACATTTCTTACATGGTTAAAACCTATTAAAGGTGATAAACATTGTATTTATTTGATAACTAATTCACCCCCCCCCCCCCCCCCTCTCAGTTATCTTGGTAGACTTTACTTTCTAATAGGGTTTTCCACTATAAATCATTGTGTCTAGTGGCCTATTTGTGTGCATATGCTTTGATGTTTATTTTATTTTATATCTATTATACATGCATCTAATATTGTTGATGCTCTCATGTAATCTATCTCATATGCTAATGATTTAAAGTTAAAGTTTTAAATGGTTAAGAATTTTCTTGTTAAAAGAAAAAACTCTTAAAGATAATATGATCATAAATTTGAAAACAAAAATTGAAGAATTTAAGAGGATAGTAGATGTAGGAAAATCTAACTTGGAAGTGAAAAGGATTGAATTTTTTAAACTTGAAGGAGAAGTAGTTTCATTAAGGAAAGAGCTTAAAAGTGTCAAGTATCAATCAGAGGAAAAAAAAGTTTTACCATAGTACTAATTTGTTGAATGAGATGTTAAACATGCATAAGAATTCTAAGGATCCTATAGGATTGGGATACAAGGTTGGACAAAGCTCTATAAAATGATCTAAACATGAAACTATGTTTTCTACTATAGATGGAAAGAATTTCATAGTTAGGGAAACACCAAAGAAGAAGGTTGATTTGAACTTTCATACTGCAGCTCCTAAGGTTAAAGAAAATAACAATTTCAGAAGCATTCACAAAGAAAGAAGAAGTAAAAACAAGTCTACTAGATTTCCACCTTCTTGGAAAGACCAAACAACAAGGTATCTGATACAAGAGCATGTTGGGTGTAAGGGAAATCTTGCATCACCCAAAAATATTATCCGGTTTGTCCATAAGGATTATCTTTGTGCAGTGTTACTCTGGATTATCAATAAGGGTCATCTTAGTGCATAATTACTATTTATAGAAATTTAATATATTTAGTAAGTTGTTCGTTTGAGCTTAGAATGTTCTAATTTCTTCCCTGGAGGTTTACTTTGGTTTATATCATCCTACCAATAAAGTTTCATTGCAAGATCAAGTCTTGTTTTGAAGATATTGAATTTTTTTGGATTTGGCATAAGGGTACAAAAACTTTGAATTCAGTTTTGAAGGCTTTATAGGCTCTGAAAATGGGTCAAACCTTGGCGTGAGTGGCACTTCTCAACTAAATATTGTAGAGAACTTCATGTCATTTCCAAAATGGGGTTATAATAGACAACCAGGGCAACAGGTAAATAGTTCTAGTCTCTGGAAGTTGCGCTACTTAGGATGGAAAAATAAGATTTTTTCAAGAACTCATTTGAGTTTCAAAAGTTGTTTGGGGCCTATTCCAATGTAATAAAAGATAAATAATAATATCTTAGGGATGATCAACCTATAATTTTAGAGTTAAATTTCTAGAACCTTCTTGGCCGATCAAAATTCCCTGCATATAATGAAGGCATGTAGGGTTATCTAGAGTAGTTCTGAGGATGTATATGGAAGCTCTGGCTTAAAAAATATTGTAATAAAAATTCCTATGTGGTTGTGAATGTTATATATTTTGGATTCGAGTGGGGAAAGGTAAGTACTGAGAGGGGAGGGGTGAATCAGTACTCTAAAAAACTTTCAAACTTATATTCACATTCATTTACTGATTCCTTAACATTTGCATGCATCACATGAAATAAATAAAACATATAATAATCAACACATAACAAAATTATTTTGGTATCACAGAAATCCTCATTAGAGGATAAAAATTGTGGTGGGGATGACACCCACAACACTTCACTACTACAGAATAAAGTTTCTTGATTAGAGCTACAATGCTTAGCTATTTTTGATAGCTTACCCTATTAAAGGTCTTAACCTGGTTAAGAGTTCTAAAGACTACTAAGTCTACTCTGTTAAGAGATTTCACAACTCTAATCAAAGAATTGTGCATGGTTAAAGGATTTACAATTAAGATCTATTAGGATCTAGTCAGTTAAGAGACTTATACAATTCTTATTACTCCTTAATCAGTAATAAAAAAATGTCTATCAAACTTGCATCAACAAATGCTATTCAGACTCTGTGGTCATCAATTCATTACCTCAAACTATTTATCCATTACACTATCAATTCAGTACTTGGTAGCTCTGAATCTCTGGTTGTTCCTTAATACTTTGTTATTCAGTAGCTTCATTGTTCATTCACCTTCTTCTCTGATCTGCAATCTCCAATTTCTCTTCACACATGCATATGCCACCTTATTGATCTTCATACTTGGATCTTCTTATATACAAAATTTAAGAGGTACTAAATGTTCTAGAATCTTCATTTCAAGCAGTGCTAGCATTGGGTACACTTCCAATGCATATTTCATCCTTAATTCTCATTGGTTATTCACACATTGTAATCATGTATAATCATTATATTTCAATCTCCAACATTTTGTTATATGATCTCCTCGAGATTGGTAAATTGTTTTCTAATCGGTGTCTAGGTTTAATGTACTTATAAAGCATTTGGTGTCGGCCTATTCTGCTCGGTAACACATTTTCTTTAACTTGGTAATTGATTTCTCTTCTCGATTAGGTTCTTGGTAGAACTTGGTTCTTGGTGCTTGGTTCTGCCTCGCTTGGCGCCTATACTTGCTTCTTCTTTACCATAATTCCTTATTTACTAATTCCTTTTACCGAATGCTTTCTCTACCGTACTGACTCATCTTTTCTTCCTTACCGAATGACTTTGACAAACATAATAACTTCCTCATAACCAATGACAAAAAAATTAACTCTTAGGAGTATCAATCTCTCCCTTTGGCATTAGTTTGGTATATTTGTTAAAAACCTTCAAAATATTCAAATGCATATCAAAGTTATGTCCTGGTCTATTTCTCTTCCTTGGTAAACATATTACTCCCCCTGAAGTAATAATCTGGTACATCTCCATACTATATATAATCTTTTTTATATTCCCCTACATTTGGAAAAAAAAAATATTATATGTATTCTCCCTTTTTCTACTTATATGTATATTCCCCCCTTTTTAAACAAAAATGCCAAAATACTTACTATTTATCTAGTTTAGGGATCTTGTCAAAAATGCCTTTATACTTCTCATGTGCATCCTTTAATGATGCCTTGCAAGTGTCCTATAGTATTAGCAACACTATTATCTTCTCACTAATGTTAGTAGTAAGACTAACCATGCTATCCATAGCACTCATATCTAGTGTGCTCACTAGGTCTTTAGCTCTTTGAATTTGCCTCTGTAGTGATTTAATGTTTCGTAACAAAATTATTTGGAGTTTTAAGAGATCTATCCTGATTTGGTTCTCCTCCTTTATTAGTTTAAATTTCACTACCATCAATTTCTTTAGCTTCTCTTAATATTTTGTTATTATTTTTGGTTCAGTGGAAATTTTTGATAATATCTCGGTGAGCTCTTTTTCCACATTATCATCCTTTTCCTTTATTTCCTTTGTAAATTTTGACAATAAAAAAATCTTTTAAAATATTGTTCTAATGCATTGATCAACTCAGAGAGATTTACCTTTTCCAATGCTACTGATTAAAGAACTTCTTCAATCACCTTGGTCTCCATGTCTTTCTTATGAACTTTCATCATAAACTCAGTTGTGTCAGTTCCTAGCTGATTGATTTGGCTGACAAGTTCTTTCAACTGACTATATATATCTGATTTCCCATTGATTTTTGCCTCAAGGACAGTCTCATTCAAAATTGTCTTTATTTGCTCGAAACCATCATTTTTTTCTTTTTGGCTAGGAGCTTATCTTGTGCAGCTTTCCTCTTCAATAAGTCAGTGAACTTAGAGAGTTCCTTAGGGATCATGGTTGTATAGTCAACCTTTAGTATAACTATAACCTCATTTATATCTACCTCTTTTTCTACTTTTCTCTTCTTAGACTTTCCCTTTGAGCTTGATGCCTTCTTTGCATCAGATTGAGTTGAAGTCTCATCGGTTTTATCTTCCTTGTCCTTCTTTTGTTCTTTTGGATTCTTCTCTTCTTTCTTCCCTTTTATTTCTTCCTTCTTTTATGTTTTTCCTCTTTCTTCTCTTCTACTTTTTCTTTTTATTTCTATGGTTCCTACTTCTATTCAGTAGTCTCGGTGGGGGTCACTAACTTTGTATTCTAACCTTGAGTTTAATTTTTCTCTGTAGTCTTCTCCTTGGTCTCTTTTAGTTCATTTTCCTTTGCTGGCTCAATAGGAGTCTCAACATCTATAGGTACAACATCAAAAACCTCTATCTTCAAAAAATCCATTACTTGAATGATTACAAGATCTTTTGTCAATGACCTTGTAGTAATCGAATCATTTATATCCATGGCTTCTGATTCTATGGCCTCGGTTGCCATGACATTTTCATCTTCTTTAACTATTTCATCAGGATCTTTTTTGATAATGTCTTCTATGATTACTTCTTCTTGATTTTCTATCAATCCAACTGGCTTGGATTTATCCTTTTGAACTGTTATATCTTCAATTGTTGCTTGGTCAATGGAAAAGATCTTTCTCCAAAGATCATCTATATCCTTTTGTACTTCTTCTAATTGGTCGACCATGATACTTAGTGCTCTTCCCTTCACTATGAATCTTTTGTAATACTCATTTAAAGTATCTCTTATTTCTCTTTTTGTCAAATCTATGACTTTGATTACAAGCGATTTTTCCCTCATTTTTTTCTCTACAGCAATATCATATTTCCATCTTGCATCTATTCTCTTATATAGTTTCTTTGTCAAGATGTTGTACTACCTCAACTGGTATAATCCTAAATTTGTGCAGTGTGTCAATGACTATTTCTTCTATTTTGTCCTTCTCCTCACCCTTCCTTGTGTCAAACTTTAATTTCTCCATGACTGAATAGGCTCCATATTTCTCCAATGTCCTGAGAAGTTCATCAAGACTTTTATTCATTTTACTTAGTGCTATCTTGAATTGTGATAAGTCATCTAACTCGGTATCACTCTCCTTTCACAATTTTAATTTTCTCTTAGGCCTTCTAGTAGCCTTTCTTTCCTTGACATAATTCTTTGTCTTCAACAGTTATGCTTCTACTTTCTTCTTTCCTCTGAGTGTAGAGGTAGACCAAGTAGGTGGTCTTACACCGACATGACTAGGGGTTTCCTTCTTAATTTTTATTTTCTTCTCCTTTGTTACTGAAGGCTCAACAACATCTTCCTTAGCTTCATCAACATCAACAATACCTAATTTCTTAGATAATTCACTAATCATTTTACCTATTTTCCTTATTGCTTTTGGTATCAATATACTTGTTTTTATTTTCTCCTTCATCTCTTCATAGGTTCCATTGTGAGTTGTAGTTCTATCCATTGGTTTTTCCAATAGTACTTTTATTTGTACATTAGTTGCATCTATATTCATTTCATATCCCATCGATGGTAACCACTCAGTTCTAGACTCTACTGCCCTTATGATACACACATCAGTATCAACTTCAAAACAATTCATCTTTATACTCTTCCACTAACTGTGGTGGAATTATATACTTCTTATGCATTCTATATTGGAATTTATTGAAATAGTCATCCATTATAACATTAAAATCATCACCCATACTTTGAATAAAATCACTAATTTGATAAACTATATGTTTATCTGCACTCAATGTGATTTCACCTACTGTTGGAAATGAGTTTTGAAAGTAAAAGAATATACATACCAATAGTGGACTAAACTTTAGTGTATTTGACTTTTCCTTTTGAATGGTATTCATATTGTCATCTAGTTGTTTTAGCAGAATCTCGCATAATTCAATCTTCATGTCCCTTTTCACCATTTTGTATGCAATATCCACAGCTCCATAGGGTACATTGTCTACCCAATATGATTGCAATATCCTGTATGATATGATATTCGATGCAAATTTCAATTCAGAATTATCAACTATAGATAACTTAGGACCTCTTCCATCCCACTTAGCTTTTGTTAGCTCACATAATTTGTTCTTATCCATCTTCTCATAGGCCCTCGATCTATCACCAACCAAAAATCTAGTTACAATATGTAAAACATCCTTTGTTACCTTTACTAGCCCATCAAGCCACATAAACCTACCATGAACTCCGCTCAGTATGATTCTCATCCACTCATGTTTGAATACTGTCAGAACATGCATTACATGAACCAAACCCTTGGTCTGTAGGTGTGAGTGATCACTTTGCAGATTACCATTAACACACAATTTCTTGTATGATGCATCGATTTCTCCTTGGAAAATATCTTTGATCTTGTAATGAATGAAGGCGTGAATGTCTTCAATCAAAATAACTCTTGGCAGGATCAAGGATAGAGCTCAAGTTTTATCAATGTCATTAGAAACAACTAGAGGAAGTTTATACTTTGGGTTTACTGGGTCAATCTTCTCGACTACAACTAGATTCTTAAACATAGGTGCCATTGATATTGAAATGCTTCTACAAATCCTAGAGTTCAAATAGAATAGCAAGTAGAAACTACAATTTCAGCTCAGTGAACACTAGAAATACCTCAGATGTTCTTACAGATATTTAGAATGCTCGAATGAATGCTCAGAATAGCTCTTTGATCTTGTCTTTGTCAATTCTCAAATGTTCTCCCAAGAATGTAAATTAAAAATGAAGTAACAAACCCTCTATTTATAGTTTTTCCTTTAGGTTAGGACATCCAACAATTAGAATATGCATTTAATGCTTTTACCTAGCTTTATTTTATCGTTTAACCAAACTAGTCTTTTCTTCACCGAATGGAGTAACATAACTCAAATACTTTACCAATTAACATATGAAATCATAACTTCACAACTCTTATCCAAATGCATCTAGATATGTTGATATGGATCTTTGCACTAAATCTAGGAACCAATTTAAGATAAACTTTAGATTATCAACTCTTATTCATACATTGACTGATTAAGTGAAGATAGGTGCACCCGATCTAGAGGATGTGGTGCTATAGCTAGTTTCCAATTTTGTTCCATCATCTTGTGTCTGTCTTCACTAAGTATTATTCATCTATTCTCAAATTTCATCAACATTTACTAGAGTATTTTCACTTGGTTGAATCCTTATTTTGGTACCTGCAATCCTTAGCTAGGTGATCGACTCTGTGAAAATGGAAACAATCCATTCTAGTGTTTCTCCATGATTTCTTATTGTTCATTACATCCATCTTGAAGCAATTTACAGCAATGTGACCAAATCTTCCACATGCAGTACAAGCAATCCTTGTATTATAATCACATGGTATTGCAAGACCTTGTCGGTTGTCATCAACATTTTTTCAGTTAGGGACCTATTTTTCATTTTTTCTTTGTGATCTACATTCTCCATATTTGTGACCATATCTCTTGCATTTGTTACAGTAACCCTCAAATATTGGTTTCCTTGGAGTGTTCACAACTCTTGATCTACACTCAAATGCCTTATGTCCATACTTATTTCAATTATAACAATGACCTTTAAACTTAGGAGAATTTGGTGGATTACCTCTCTTGCTTCTGCAGATGTTTTTCGGGTGTCTTGGCTTCCCACAATGATAACATGTAGGCTTCTTTGACTTTGGTTTGGTAGCATTTTTGTCTTGGTTGGTTTCTTGTTTGGAGGACTCACCCTTCTCGATAGTACTCTTTGTATTAAAACCGAGTCCAGATGTGTCATTTGGTTGCCTTTGATTTTTGAGCTATTCATTTAGAATCTTCCATGCTTCTTTATTTCTTTTTAGGATTTCATTAGCATCTCTCTTAGCTTTCAGATCAATCTCCAAGTGTTCATTCTCATATCTCAATTCTGCAATTTCACCAACTTTCCTAGCAACATCCTGATTCTCCATAACAAGTTGGTCTGTCAAGTTATAGTGTGTTTGTGTCAACCTCATGATTTCCATGTATTTCTCATCTAATCTTGTGTTCATTTTTTCTTCTTTCTTCTTCAGTGGTTCTTTTGTCATCCTTAGATTTTCCTTTTTGTTCCATGATCTCACATATCCTTATCAACTTTGCTTCTTGTTCTCTTTTCAATGTTTTCACCTGATTAGGTAGATTCTAGTTATTTTTAGATAGTTATGATATGATAGCATCAAATTCTTGAGACATGCTTCCCTCAAATTGTTCTTCAAGTTCCTCGACTTGATCTTGAGTACCTTTCAACTGTAGTGCAAGATCTTTCCTTTTATTAATTGAATGTTTTAACTTTCTTCTTAATTCTTCAATTTTCTCATTAGCCATCTTGAGTTCTATTTCCATAGTGTCAATTATTCTTTTGTACTTGTAGGTTTCCATCTTTCCATATCTTTCCTATCAAGTGACTAAACTCCTTAATAAGAGACAGAGCTATGATACCAATTGTTGGATTTGGGTGTGGAAAGGTAAGTACTGAGAGGGGAGGGGTGAATCAGTACTCTAAAATACTTTCAAACTTATTTTCACATTCATTTAATGATTCCTTAACATTTTCATGCATCACATGAAAGAAATAAAACATATGAAATTAAACACATAATACAATTATTTTGGTATCGTAGAAATCCTTGTTAGAGGATAAAAACTATGATGGGGATGACACCCAAAACACTTCACTACTATAGAATAAAGTTGCTTGGTTAGAGCTACAAGTCTTAGCTATTTATGATAGCTTACCCCATTAAAGGTATTAACTTGGTTAAAGTTCTAAAGACTGCTAAGTCGACTGTGTTAAGAGGTTTCACAACTCTAATCTAAGAATTGTACCTAGTTAAAGGATTTACAATTTAATATATGTTAGGATCTACTTGGTTAAGAGACTTATACAATTATGATTACTCCTTAATCATTAATAACAAAAAAAATTTCAAACTTGCATCAACAAATGCTATTTAGACTCTATGTGCTCATCAATTCATTACTTCAAACTGTTTATCCATTACACTATCAATTCAATACTCAGTAGCTTGGAATCTATGGTTGTTCCTTAATACTTTTTTATTTGGTAGCTTCACTGTTCATTCACCTTCTGCTCTGATCTGTAGTCTCCAATTTCTCTTTACACATGTATATGCCACCTTCTTGATCTTCATACTCTAATCTTCTTATATACAAGATCTAAGTGGTGCTAGATGTTCTAGAATCTTCATTTCAAGCGGTGCTAGCATTGGGTACACTTCCAATGCATATTTCATCCTTAATTATCATTGGTTAATCACACCTTGTAATCATGTGTAATCATTATATTTCAATCTCCAACGTTATGTTATATGATCTTCTCGAGATTGGTAAACCATTTTCTAATCGGTGTCCAAGTTCAATGTACTTAGAAATCATCTGGTGTCGGCATGTTCTTCTTGGTAACACATTTTCTTTAACTTAGTAACTGATTTCTCTACTCAGTTAGGTGCTCAGTAGAACTTGGTTCTTGGTGTTCATTTCTGCTTCGCTCAATGCCTATACTTACTTCTTCTTTAATGAAATTCCCTGTTTAGTGATTCCTTTTACTAAATTCTTTCTCTACCTTACCGACTCATCTTTTCTTCCTTACCAAATGACTTTGACAAATATAATAAATTCCTCATAACTAATGACAACAAAATTAACTCTTAGGAGTATCAATATCTTTAAATATTATAATTCCATTTCATTGGAGATAATATAAAACAAGTTTCCTATTCTTGCAATCATTTGGTTCTTAAAATTTGTTTTTATTTCTCTATTTTATTGTGTGTGTGTGTGTGTGTGTTGATAAGGGAAGTACCCTTCATCAAGAGGTATCAAAGAAGGTTTTCTTGAGTGTGTAGATAGATCACCAACTGTGAGGCGGTTTACACTAGGACTGTGGTTGTGGGTTTGAGAGATAAGTGTAGAAAAAAAAATGTCTCCACAAAGGAACCATAGTGGGAGAGTTGAAGGTGTGACAGAAGAGGGGTTTAGAGCCCTCTGAATACAAGTGCAAGCATTTCAAGAGGATCTATGTAGGGGAATGAATATTGTGGTAAGAGACGAAAGTGAGGAGGAATTTGAAGAAGGATGAAAATTTGAACAAGAAGCACTAGAAGTGGCTAGAGATCTCTAGGAGAATAGGTTTTAAAGGTTTATTTCCAGGATTGGAAATAGACACAAGATTGAAGTCCCTACATTTTTGGGAAATCTTAACTAAGAGGAACTAATCGACTGGATCAATGTTCTGGAAGATTATTTTGAGTATGAATATGTTAAAGATCCTAAGAGGGTCAGATTTGTGAAGGCCAAATTAAAGGTTCATGCAACAATTTGGTGGTAGGAAATTCATTTGGAGAGGAATAGAAGAGAAAAGGAAAAAATCACAAGATGGGACTAGATGGTGGAGAATTTGAAGAGATAGTTCATTCTCATTAACTATGAGGTTTACCTTCTCAAGAAAATTCAAGGTTTGAAGCAAGCGAGAAGATCCATTCAAGAATATACTTGAGTGTTCTATGGAGGCCTCATCAGAATAGGCCATGCAAAACCTAACACGGAAAAGGTTTCCCATTACCTTAATGGGTTAAGGACAAGTATCCAGGATGAGACGAGTCTAGTTAGAATGACCAATATTGAAGAGGTGTACCAATTTTCTTTAAGGGTGGAAGAGAAGTTGAGCAAGAGATTTGAAGGAAAGAAAAGAGGGTGAAGTCAAGGAGGAAGAGGTGATGGAAGACTCTTTTGGAATCAAAATGAGGACCAGGGGAAAAATAAAGATGTGGGTACCAACCAAAATCTATGCAATGGCAGTTTCAATCACTCTTGCAATCAAAACAATGTAGGACAAAGAGAAAGAGGGAGAGGAAGGGTTGAACAAATATTTTGGATAGGTTTTTCCAAAGGAACTTGTTTCGATTGTGGTGAGGAAGGGCATCAGGCCTATGAATGTCCACAATGCCAAAGAAGGATGGATAGAAGGACTGAAGGTCAAACATGAGTTGCACATGCAGATGAAGAAGCTCAATCAAAGTACTCAAATGATGCTAAGAGGGGATAAATCCTCATTGTCGGGAGAACCCTATCAAATGAAGAAAATGAGTTACGTAGAGGAGAAGCCTATTTTGCACTAGGTGTATGTGTGAAGATAAGTGTTGTGATGTAATTATTGATAGTGGAAACACTAATAATCTAGTCTTAGAAGAGATGGTCACAAAGCTAAATCTCAAGAGGGAAAGACACCCATATCCGTATCGGATTTCCTAGGTGAAATATTACCACAAGGTCCTAGTCAATGAGTAGTGCCTGGTGAAGTTCAAGATTGGGAGCTACCAAGATGAGGTACTCTATGATATAATACCCATGGATTCATGTCATATGTTGTTGGGGAGGCCACGATAGTTCAACATGCATGCTATACATGATGGTCATGTAAATACATATTCTCTAGTAAAGGATGGAGTTTTTCATAACCTAAAACCCCTAATGAAGGCAAAAGAAATGATATGTAGTAGTGCTAGAATATATTTAGTTGATGGAAGGAAGTTTATATATGGCATGAGGCATGAGTATATGTGTTTTAATTTAATTCTAAAAGTTGGTAAAGAGGAAGTAGATGTACATGCAGAAGTTGCAAATTTATTGAATGAGTTTCAAGATATTGTGTCTGATAATGTATCTGATGGATTGCCACCAGTGAGAAATATTAGTCATGAAATGGACTTGATTCCAAGAATCAATTTTCCTAATAATTAATCCCATAGAATGACTCTCACAGAGAGTGAGGAGTTGAACAAGGAAGTGAAAGTTTTATTAAAAAAAGAGTTGATTTGATAGAGTTTGAGTCCATGTGTTGTACCAGAAGTACTAGAACCAAATAAAAATGGTGAATGGAGGATGTGCACAAATTCTTGGGCTATCAAAAAAATTACTATCAAGTATATATTTACCTCGCCAAGGATGGATGACATTATAGATCATTTGAGTGGATTTGTGTACTTCACAAATATATATTTGAAGAGGGTATATCATCAAATCCGGATCAAAGAAGGAGATGAATGGAATACATCCTTCAAGACAAAGGAGGGCTTGTATGAGTGGCTAGTCATGCCTTTTGGGATAACCAATGCACCGAGCACATTCATGCGACTCGTGAATGAGGTAATGAAAGAATTTATGGATAAGTTTGTCATTGTTTATTTTGATCTTCAGTAAGACATTGGAAGAGACATAATTCATATTCATAGGATCTTTGAGAGTTTAATGGAAGAGAAGTTGATTAATCTAAAGAAGTGTAGTTTTGTGAAGGAGTTAGTATTTCTGGGATTTGTAGTTTCAACATATTGTCTTAAAATAGACCCAGAGAAGAGGAAATCTATCCTTGAATGGCCTACCCAAAGGAGTGCTACTGAGGTAAGATCTTTTCATGGTTTGGATAGCTTTTATAGAAAGTTTATCAGAAATTTAGGTAGTATATGTGGACCCTTGACTGAAACAATGATAGGGGATAGGAAAGTGTTTAAGTGGAATTCGGGAGCATAAAAGAGTTTTGATTTATTGAAAATAAAAGTTACAGAACAATTTATTTTTTCACTTCTAGATTTTAATAAAGTATTTCAAGTAGACTGTGATGCTAGTGGCCATACCATTGGAGTTTTTTTAAGTCAGGAAGGTAAACCCATTTCTTTTTTTAGTGATAAGTTGAATGATGCCAAAATAAAGTATTTTATTTATGATCAAGATTTCTATGCTATAGTTCAAGAGTTGGGGAAGTGGACACATTATGTTTTGGATAAAGATTTTTTTTATTTACTAATCACCAAGATTTGCAATATTTGAATAGTCAAGGAAAATTGAATCAGAGGCATTTGAAATTCATTGAGTTTTTGCAGAGTTACACTTTTCTTTTGAAGCGCAAAAGTGGAAAGTCTAATAGGGTTATAGATGCCCTTAGTAGGAGATAGATTTTGCTAATAGAGATGTAGATTGAGTTTTGGAGCTCAAGGAACTCAAGAGTTTGTACCCAGAGGATCCTGATTTTGGCAAAGCTTGAAGAGATTGTACAGAACCTGTTACTCTACACAAAACCAAACAGTTTGAATTTATAATCCAAGATGGTATGTTATTTCTTAGGTAGTCAATTTTGTATTCCAAGGAGTTCCATGAGGGAGAATCTCACTAAAGAGAAGCATAGAGGAGAGATGGATGGAAATTTTGGTCAAGATAAAACCATTTCTCTAGTTAGTGAGAATCATTATTGGCCACAATTGTAACAAGATGTTAAGAATTTTGTACAAAGTTGTAGAATATTTCAAATAGAAAAAGGAAAAAAGAAGGATATAGGATTGTATCATCCATTACCTGTACCAGAGAAGTCATGGGAGGACATTAGTATGGATTTTTTTCTTATCATACCAAGAACTCAGAGAGGGCACGATTCCATTTTTGTGGTGATAGATCAGTTTTCAAAGATGGCACATTTCATTCCTTGTAGGAAGACCAATGATGATGTTAATGTGATAGAATTATTTTTCTGAGAACTCATGAGACTACATGGTCTACCAAAGAGCATAGTTTCAGATCAAGACACCAAGTTTGTTGGGTAATTTTGGAGAACATTATGGAAGAAGCTAAAGACAAATTTGAAGTTCATCTCATCACACCATCCATAGACTAATGGAAAGATAGAAGTAGTGAATAGGAGTTTGGGAAATTTGTTGAGATGCTTTATTGGAGATAAACCAAAGCAGTGGGATTTGATTTTACCATAGGCATAATTTTCATACAATAATTATGTCAATAGGAGTAATGGTAAATCACCATTCCAGATAGTATATGGAAGAAGCCCTAGGAATGCTTCAAAATTAAGGAAGTTGGACAAAGGAGAGATAAGTAGTGTCAAAGATGAAGACTTTGTATAACACTTGAAGAATTTACTTGAGGAGGTGAGGAAGCATATTAATAAAATGAATACATAGTACAAGGATAAGAAAGATGAGAAAATGAGGCATAATAAAATTTATATTGTGATAAAGTCATGGTTCATTTGAGAAAGGAGATATTTTCAGTGGGAACATATAATAAGTTGAAGATGAAGAAGTTTGGGCCATGCAAAATACTGAAGAAGAATGATTTAGTAAATGCTTATGAAGTAGAGTTTGCCAGTGAACTTAATATTTTACCAATATTCAATATTCCAAATCTTTTCCAAAGTATTATGATGGAAATGTTGAGGATTAGGTAATAGAAGAACAGTGGAATATTCTAGCAACTACTTCATCTATAGAGGAGATTGAAGACATCTTGGATAGTCATGTCAATGAAAGCACAAAAAAATTAAACATTTGAAGAGTATTTGGTCAAATAGAAAGGGAGGCATGTTGAAGATTCATTGTGGTTGTCAAAAGATGAGGTTAACCATCTTGGTTTTCCTCTAAACACCTGAGAATTCACAAGGTCACTTCTCAAATTAACCTAGTTGTTTGATGTAGGAGTATCTTGGGTGTAAGGGAAATCTTGCATCACCAAAAAATATTGTCTGATTTTTCCATAAGGACTATCTTTGTGCAAAGTTACTATGGATTGTCAATAAGGGCTATCTTTGTGTAGAGTTACTATCTCTAGAAATTTACAATTTTTAGTAAGTTGTTTTTTTGAGCTTAGAATGTTCTAATTTCTTTCCTGGAGGCTCACTTTGGCTATATTAGCTTTCCAATAAAGTTTCATTGCAAGATCAAATCTAGTTTGAAGATATTGAAAATTTTCATTTTTGGCAGAAGGGTACAAAAAATTTGAACTCATTTTTAAAGGCTTTAAAGGCTCCAAAAAGGGGTCAAACCTTGGCATGAGTGGCTCTTTGCAACTTAAGTTTCTAGAACACTTCATTCCATTTTAGAAATGGGGTTATAATAGCCAATCAGGGTGACAGGTGAAGAGTTATGGTCTCTTAAAGTTGCACCACTTAGGATGGAAAAATAAAATTCTTTCAAAAACTCATTTGAGTTCTGAAATTTATTTGGGGTATATTCCAATGTAATAAAAGATAAATAATAATATCTTAGGGATGGTTGGCCTCAAAGTTTAGGGTTAGAATTTCTAGAGCCTTCTTGGGAGGTTAAAATTTCCCCTATATAAGGAAGGCATGTAGGATTATCTAGAGTAGTTTTGAGGATGTTTATGGTGGCTTTGGCTTGTAAAATATTGTAATGAAAATTCCATTGTGGTTTTGCATGTTATATCTTTGAATATTGTAATTCTATTTCATTGGAGATAATAAAAAAGAAAGTTTCATGTTCTTACAATCATTTGGTTCTTGCAATTTGGTGTTGTTTCTCTATTATGTTGTGTGTGTTTCTGTTGATAAGGGGAGTACCCTTCATCAAGTGGTATCCAAGTAGGAGTTCCTAAGTGTGTAGAGATACTATCGACTATGAGGTAGTTTACACTAGGACCATTGTTGTGAGTTACAGAGATAAGTGTAGAAAAAAATTATCCACGAAGGAATAGTGGTGGGCGAGTTGCACGTGTGACAGAAGAGGATTCTAGATCCCTCTAGAGATAAGTACAAGAATTGAAAAAGGAGTTGTGTAGGGGAATGAATATTGTGGTAAGAGATGAAAGTGAGGAGGAATTTGAAGAAGGATAAGTTAAACAAGAAGCACCAGAAGTGGCTAGAGATCTTGAGGAGGATAGGTTTTTGAGGGTTATTTCCAAGATTGGAAAGAGACCCAAGATTGAAGTTCCTACGCTTTTGGAAAATCTTAACCCACCATAACTGATCGGCTAGATCAATGATGTGGAAGAATATTTTGAGTATGAAGATGTCAAAGATCCTGAGAGGGTCAGATTTATGAAGGCCAAAGTGAAAGGTCATGCAAAAATTTGGTGGCAAGGGATTCAGTTGGAGAGGAATAGAAAAGGAAAGGAGAAAATCACAAGATGGGACTAGATAGTGGAGAAATTGAAGAGACACTACGAGGTTGACCTTCTCAAGAAAATGTATGGGTTGAAGCAAGTGGGAAGATATGTTCAGGAATATATAAAAGAGCTCTATTAAGTCCTCATTAGAATAGGTCATGCAGAAGCTTACAAGGAAAAAGTGGCCCATTACCTTAACGGGTTAAGGCCAAGTATCCAAGAGGAGATGAGTCTAGTTAGAATGATCAATATTGAAGAGGCATACCAATTTTCTTTAAGGGTAGAAAAGAAGATGAGAAAGAGATTTGAAGGAAAGAAAATAACGTGGAGTCAAAGAGGAAGAGGTGGTGGAAGACCCTTTGGGAATCAAAATGAGAACTAGAGGAAAAACTAAGATGTGGGTACCAGCCAAAATCCAAGGAATGAGGGTTTTAATCACTCTCATGATAATAAATGGAGAAAAAAGAGGAAGAGGGATAGGAAGGCCTATACAAGGATCTTGGAGAGGTGGTTTTACAGGAACTTTCTTTCATTGTGGTGAGGAAGGGCATTGATCCTATGAATGTCCAAAATTCCAAGGAAGGGTGGATAGAAGGACTAAAGGTTAGGAATGAGTTGGGCTTACAGATGAAGAATCTTAATGGGAGCACTTAGATGATGCTAAGAGGTGAGAAACCCTCATTATTAGGAGAACCCTGTTAAATGAATAAAATGAGTTAGTTCATAGGAAGAGCCTATTTCACAGTAGGTGTAATTGTGAGGATAAGTGTTGTGATGTAATTATTGACAATGGGAGCACTAATAATATGGTATTAGAAGATATGATCACAAAGCTAGAGATGAAGAGAGAGAGACACCTACATATGTATCAGATTGCATAGGTGCATGATGACCAAAAGGTCTTGGTCAATGAGAAATGTTTGGTGAAGTTCAAGATTAGGACTACCGAGATGAGGTAATCTGTCATGTCATACCTATGGATACATATCATATGTTGTTGGGGAGGCCA
>BSBK01006595.1:0-180000 GCA_027943335.1 Chamaecyparis obtusa | reverse complement strand
CCCTTGAGGGCGGAGGTCACATTCCTCATTAGAGGTTGCGGCCTCCCAAGGTATTGGGTAGAGGGATGAGTAGAGCCTAGCTCCCCCCCCCCCCAAATTTGATACAGTTTTAATATTAAAATTTCAAAGTCTCAATTTAGAATTTGATTAAATATATTTTATTAAAAGATATAAAATTTTATTTTTTTTCCAAATTATAAATACATATAATTTTATAAGAACATGGGAAAATCTAATCCATACTATATTTTTGAAAACTAAAGAGCATAATTATGTAATTTATAAAATTGACATGATTATATTTAATTAATTTAGGAAAATATAAATATCCTTTAGATATGCATAAAAGTAATAATTTTTTATGAGAACTAATTTGGTAAGTTTATAAAATTAGATTCCTCATCATTTTAAGAACTTTAATTTTAATCTATTTAGAAATGTGTAATAGATCCATTAACTCATTAGTCTTTTTTTCTTGTTTGTCTTAAGTAAAAGATGTTAATTTATTACTCTCACATGAAGCATGAATTTATTCTAATATAAATTGAGTTTCCTAACTTTACCTTTTAAATGACTATTCAATAAATTAACTAGGAAAGAAAAAACTTAAAGATTGACTTTCTAAAGATTTTCTTGTAGCAAAGCCTCTTTATAATTTAAATAAGAGATATTAGGAAACTTAAATATTTAATTTGTCTAAGATCTAACATTCAGTCTTATTGAGAACAATAATTTTGCAACAAAATTTCTTACAAGTAATGAACTTAATTACCTCTTTCCATATATTCATAATAACAACTTCTATTCTTGAAAACATAGAAGTAGATTTCCTTGCAATACTACTGAATTTACAAAATAGTCATAAGGCTAAGAACTCCAAATAACATGAATTAACCCTTAAAATGCATCCAAGTTTCCTTCACATGCTTCAAGGAAGAACCTTCATACAAAACCGGTTGACCATGGAGGCTCACCTCCCAACCTAGACCATTTTATGGTCACCCCCAAGCTAGGGGGACAAAGATTGAAATAGGGAACAGACAACTAACCATAAGAACAAAAACAAGCACAAGGGAGAAATTACCCAAACCCAAGGAGTTTACAAGGCCTTCAAAAGACCTGAAACATTAGGGGTGAAGAGGAGTTGCCACATGAGGAGAAGTCAAACATATAACAAAAGAATACAAGTGGAACAAACCACACATGGGCTTAACATTCCCTTACAACATCCACTTCTACATAATCAGAATCATGGCCTTCATCCATCAAATTACCCTTATGACACCCAAAATCCCTTAGGCATGATTGGCATCATGGGGACTTATACACCCATGTTCATCCCTCCACACATGGGAGACTTTGCACTACATGGATAGCCTCTACATTTACTCCTTCAAGGTTATGTTAATATGATTTAGAACAATAGAGAGAGGGGGTGAATCAGTTGTTCTCAGGTCCTGATGTATAAAACAATCTCAAAAAATTATCCTTAAATCAGATCCAAAACCAAAACAAACTCAGTCATTACTAATTCAATAATAGGAACATCTAACAATGCAATCCACTACCTAGCTGTAACTTAACTTGCAAAACATAGTAATGTTCAAACCAAAACATTCACACAAGTATTAACACTAGGATTTATAGTGGAAACCCAATTTGGTAAAAACCACTTTGTAACATGCTACTATTATTTTCACTCTTCTAAAGTGAGCTCGGTAAAAAGCCAACCCTGTCAAAGGCTACAATACACATTGTCAGGTGTGACCCAGTTAAAGGATTTCAATCACCCTGTTAAAAGTGAGCCTAGTCATAAGACTTACATACACTCCATTAGAATGCAACCTTGTTCAAAGGATTTAACATATGACGGTTAGGTCAACCTCTATTAAAAAGATTTTGATTGTTACAATGGTTAGAAAGTAGCAGCAGTATTATCTGAAAAATATACAACTCACTATGCAAATATCAGATCTGATTCCATACACTAATGCTAGTTTACTGACTTTGAAACTTTTCCATTTCCATCTTTGATCTACTCGAAACTTTTCTTCAAGCAATCACCATAATTCTCCTTCAACCTTTTCTTCTTATTCAGTCAATAAAACTTTCCACTTCTAGCATTCTATGTTCTCCATGTACATGCATATCAAAATGCTCAGGTTCCCTTATATTTTCCTCAATTAGGTTAACTCATCTTTTGCTACTCAATCTCATTCATAGATCTTAGGGTTAGGTCAAATTCATTGAATCTACCCGCTTCATGTTCTTTGGCTCCTTTTCTAGAATCATCTCAAATCTCTTAAAGATTTATAATAAAATGTTTTACAGTGCATTTAATGCTTCCAAACAATCAATAAATAAAGTCAACACATTTTACATAATCCAATAATTCAACAATGTCGGCTCCAAAATTAAATTCTCTTCAAATATAAAATTATTGATGCTCGGTCAATACTGTGATTGTTCACTCAGTCTTCATGTAGAAAGCTCGGTCATTACTAAAATTATTTCCTCGGTAATTAATTGATGCTCGGTCGACACTATAATTTTTCTTGGCATATACTAACTCGGTCGACACTAACATCACTCGGCTTAAACATGATTTTTCCATTCTTTTCTCGGTTAAGCCTACCAGTTTAGTCTTCAGTCTTACTAAGATAAACAATACATTATCTCATCATAGTGCAACATAGTCAAGTACACTTTTTAGTATCAAGATAACTCAACCTTTCCTTAGGTGCTATTGTTACCAACCTTTCTTAGCCCCTTAGCAACACTCAAAAAGATATAGTACTTTCCTAAGTAGCAACAGTCTTACCAATTAAGGTTTGACATCAATGACAATACAAAAATTGTTTCAATTGCAGTTTCCAACAATCTCCCTCTTTGGCATTGATGGCAACACCACATGATATCACCTGAATAACACATGGATTACCAACCAATCCAAAAACTTATATGTCCATCAGAAAATTACTTTATAATATCCTTAGCTTCATTCTAATTCAGAATCCTATAAGCCTCACTTCTGTGACCTTCAGAAGTATTCAAATATCCCTCTATCCTGATCCTTCATTTTAGTTCATCATCCTTATCTTCAATTTCTTCAATTCATCTCCCTCTTTCCTTTTAGTTCCATCAGCTCATCTCCCTCTTTCTTTTCAATATCATGTGTTATCACATCTCATGTGTTATCATATCAGTTTCTTCTCCCTCTTTGACAAAAATATCTGTGCAGTTCAGTGTTTCTCCCTCTGTCATCTTGCTTATGACTGATTCCTTTTCTTTGCTTCTCTTCACAACTCTAGGCCAGCCCTAAAGTGTGACAATCTTCTGCATCAATTTGTCAAATATTCTGTTGTAGCACATTTGATGCAGTGCTCCTAGCTTGTCTAGGTAGCCTTAGTTAGGGGAAGAACCCCTAATTGACTTCTCAAATACTCATGAGCTTCTCTAGGTGAAGCTTTAGTGAATATGTCTGCTAATTGTTCTTTTGTATTCACATATTCCATTCGGACTTCTTTGTCTTGTACTAATTCTATCAAGTAGTGATACTTGATTGCAATGTGTCTGGTCTTAGTGTGCATCACTGGATTCTTAGAAATATTGATAGCACTTGTGTTGTCACAGAAAATAACAACAGGTTCAGTGATTTCTTCTTTCATGCCTATCAACAATTGTTTTATCCATACCAAGTTTGAACAATTCATTGCAACAGCAACATACTCGGCCTCGGCAGTAGATTGGGAAATGCAATTTTGTTTCTTGCTTGTCCAGGAGACTAATCTCTATCCAAGAAAGAAAGCTCCACCACTAGTACTCTTTTTGTCATCTACATTTCCTACCCAGTCAGCATCTATATAAACTCAGAGTTCAAATTTTCCATCCTTCTTATAATATAGACCATAGTCAGCAGTTCCTTTCAAGTATCTCATAATTCTTTTCACGACCATCATATGTGTTTCCTTAGGATTGGCAGAGAATCTTGCCACAATCCTAATAGCTAATACAATATCTGGTCTGCTATGTATAGCATACTACAATTTTCCAATCATGGATTTTTACAGAGTCTGATTCACTTCTGCAGCATCATCATTCTTAGATAACTTTTGTCCAGTAACCATGGGAGTTCCTACTGGTTTAGCATCTTCCATCCCAAATTTTTTCAATATTTCATTAACATACTTAGACTGTGTAATGAAAATTCCATTCTTCCTCTGATATACTTGTAAACCAACAAAGAATTTGATCTCACCAAACATACTCATTTCAAATTCAGTTTGCATTTCATTTGAGAAACTTTTACATAATGCATCTTGTCCACCAAAAATAATGTCATCAACAAATATTTTTTCCAACAGGATACCTTTGCCTTCTTCATCCTTCATGTACAGATTGCTTGTGTTGTTTGTTCTTGAGAATCCAATTTGTATCAAGTATTTGTGCAACCTCTCATACCATGCTCTGGGAGCTTGCTTCAATCCATATAATGCTTTTTTTAGTTTGCACACCATATGTCTTATGTTTGGATCAATAAAACCTTATGGTTGTTCTATGTAAACTTCTTCTTCTAGTATACCATTCAAAAATGCAGACTTGACATCCATTTGATATACCTTGAAATCTTTATAAGCAGCATATGCAAGCAGAGTTCTTACTCCTTCCAATCTAGCTACAAGGGCAAATGTCTCCCCATAATCTATTCCTTCTTGTGTGTAGCCTTTGCATACCATCCTAGCTTTCTTCCTAGTGATTTCACCATTTTCATTCATCTTATTCTGAAATACCCATTTTGTTCCTATAACATTTTTGTTTTCAGGTCTCAGCACTAGAGTCCAAGTATCATTCTTCTCAATCTGATCAATTTCTTCATTCATTGCTTCTATCTAGTCTTCATTCTCCAATGCTTGTCTAGTTGTCTTCGATTCAAATTCATATAGTAGACATGTTGGATCCTTAGTCTTACTTCTGGTTTGAATTCCAATATCCTTATCTCCAATTATCTATTCAGGCTTATGATGTCTTCTTACATATTTTACCAAAATAGGTTTAGCTGTTCTCTCCTCTATTTCATCATGCTCCTCAGTAAGATTGTCATATTCAACTTTAGAATGCTCAGCAACCTCTTCCTGATATTCAACAGCATTTTCTTGTAGCTCAGCATGTTCTTGTTCTCTCTCGGCACTGTTTTCCTAACACTCGGCAGCTTCTATCTATTGCTCAGCATTTTTTACCTGAGACTTGGCATCAGGTGTAAGTATGTTACTTGCCTCTTCTTCTTCTTCAATGTACAGAAAACATCTATAATCTTCTGGTTCTCTTTTACTATCAGATTCATTTCTTTCTGCATACTCATCAATTTTGACATTCACACTTTCCACAATTTTGTTAGTGTTAGAGTTCAAACACTTATAAGCTTTACTTTTTGTGGAGTATCCTAGGAATATGCCTTCATCACTCTTAGCATCAAACTTTCCATTCCTAGTTTCTTTTAATATATAGCACTTACTTCCAAAGATTCTAAAGTATTTAACACTTGGTGCATGCCCATGCCATAGTTCATAGGATGTTAGATTTGTACCTTTCTTGATCTGTACCCAGTTAAGAGTGTAGACAGTAGTGCTTATAGCTTCTTTCCAATATTTATGTGCCACATTCTTTTCAATCATCAATGTCCTTGCACAATCCAAGATAGATATGTTTCTCATTTCTGCTATACCATTCTGTGGAGGTGTTATAGGTGCAGACATCTATCTTTTAATTCCTCTATCATTGCAAAATAGATTAAATTCATTTGATGTAAATTCTCCACCTCGGTCAAATCTAAGACATTTTAGGTTCCTACCTGTCTCCTTTTCAACTTTAGCCAAATACCACTTAAAGTATTGAAAAGCTTCATATTTTTCTTTTAGAAACATCACATGCATCATCCTAGTATGATCATCAACAAATAAAATAAAGTATCTAGCACCACAGTAACTTTGTACACCCATAGGTCCACAAAGGTCAGTATGAACCAAATCTAAAATGTTTTCAGAAGTAAAATATTTGCTCTTGAAACTTGACTTTGTCATTTTTCTTAACCGGCATTCCTTGCACATCACATTCTCAAGTTTCTTCAATCTAGGTAGACCTCTTACATTTTTCTTCTTACTTATCTCTACTAGATTGTCAAAGTTAACATGACACAACCATTTTATGCAATAACCAAATATCATCAAGTTGTGCAATTAAACATGTTTCTTTACATAGGTCAAGATAGAACAAATTACCTCTAGTCTAATCACCACTTCCAATCAGTTCTCCAGTAGCATTAAATATTTTAGCTTGCTTGTGATAAAATTCTACTCGGTAACTAGTTTTTTTAAGCTGAGCAACACTTAACAAATTGTAATTAAGTCCTTCAACCCAATATGCATTTTCACATGATATCTTATTAGTCAGTTTAATCAAACCTTTTCCTCTAATAAGACATGGTGCATCATTACCAAATTTTACACTTTTACCTTTGTAATGATGTAAGGTCTCAAACTTATTTTTGTCACCAGTCATGTGATGTGAACAACCACTGTCAATAATCCATTTATCATTCTTGTTCACATAGGATATCAATGTAGTTTTCTCATCCTCATCAAATTCATCTTTCATTGCAACATAGACTACCTCAATTTCAAAATCATCACTATCAGTGTCAGTCTCTTTTTCAGCAATATAACAAGATTTCTTACCTTTCCCCTTGTAGTCTCTATTCCATCGGTAGCTTCTATCATCTTTTTTATCTTTGTATTTTCTTTTCCTTTCATCATATTTATCCTTCCTATCAGGACATCTAGCAGCTATATGACCAACTTTATTACATGCAAAACATATAATAGGGAGTTTACCTTTATACTTTCCTTTTCCCCTTCTTAGTCTTCTAGCCATAAGAGCTTCTAGATCTTCTAGGTCTTCATCAAAAGTGTCACTGTCACTTTCACTTTCACTTTCACTGATGCATCTTTCTTTTTCTTTCTTTGATTTATTCAAAACTAGCTGTGACTTGAAAGAAGATTCAACATTTCCAATGCTTCCAACAGTGAAATTATCATAGTTAGAGAGTTCAAAAGCAGTCAGTTTACCAACCAAACTTTCCAAAGTAAGCACATTAGCAGAGTTACATCTAGATTACTGAATAGCTGAGATCTTAATAGCATATATAGGACGGAGGGTTCTTAGTAATTTCCCAATTATAGTTTCATCATCAATAGCCCCATTTGCTCCTCTAATAGCATTCACAACTTCTTCTATTCTACCACAATATTGTGCAATGTTTTCACCTTCTTGCATTCTCATTTCATCAAACTTACCTTTAAGACTCTCGGCCTTTTCTTTCAGCACATTCAAGTCACCACCATAGATTCTTGCAAGAGTGTCCCACATATCCTTTGCAATTGTGCAGTCCTTAATGTCCTCAAATTCTAGATAACTTAGAGCAGATGCAATTTCCAGCATTGCCTGATTATGTTCTTGCTTAGCTCTCATCTCTTTGGCAATCAAAGGTGCGACAGGTGAGACATAGTTGTTCTCAATGTAGTACTTTGCAGAGTCACCAATACCGGCCAGATGTAGCTTCATCAAGCTTTGCCAAGTAGGGAAGTTTTCCTTGTTTAGCTTCAGTACCTCCTTCTTATACATCCTGATCATTTGCTTCAAGCCCCTTTAAACTTGATTTCTGTCAACACTAATAATAAGCAACAAAGCTCTAATACCAATTGTTAATATGATTTAGAACAACAAAGAGGGGGGATGAATCAATTGTTCTCAGGTCCTGATGTATAAAATAATCTCAAAAAATTATCCTTAAATCAGATCCAAAACCAAAACAAACTCAGTCATCACTAATTCAATAATAGAAACATCTAACAATGCATTCCACTACCTAGCTGTAACTTAACTTGCAAAACATAGTAATGTTCAAACCAAAACATTCACACAAGTATTAACACCAGGATTTATAGTGGAAACCCAATTTGGGAAAAACCACTTTGTAACATGCTACTATTATTTTCACTCTTCTGAAGTGAGCTTGGTAAAAAGCCAACCTTGTCAAAGGTTACAATATACACTGTTAGGTGTGACCCGGTTAAAGGATTTTAATCACCTTTTTAAAAGTGAGCCTAGTCATAGGACTTACATACAGTCCATTAGAATGCAACCTTGTTCAAAGCATTTAACATATGACTGTTAGGTCAACCTTTGTTAAAAGGATTTTGACTGTTACAATGGTTAGAAAGTAGTAGCAGTATTATCTGAAAAATATACAACTCACTTTGCAAATATGAGATCCAATTCTGTACACTAATGTTGGTTTACTGACTTTGAAACTTTTCCATTTCCATCTTTGATCTACTCAGAATTTTCTTCAAGCAATCACCATAATTCTCCTTCAGCCTTTTCTGCTTATAAAGTCAATAAAACTTTCCACTTCCAGCACTCTTTGTTCTCCATGTACATGCATATCAAAATGCTCAAGTTCCCTTATATTTTTCTCAATTAGGTTAACTCATCTTTTTTCACTCAATCTCATTTGTAGATCTTAGGGTTAGGTCAGATTCATTGAATCTACCTGCTTCATGTTCTTCGACTCCTTTTCTAGAATCATCTCAAATCTCTTAAAGATTTACAATAAAAAAATTTACAGTGCATTTAATGCTTCCAAACAATCAATAAATAAAGTCAACACATTTTACATAATCCAAGAATTCAACAATGTCGGCTCCAAAATTAAATTCTCTTCAAATATAAAATTGGTGATGCTCGGTCAATACTGTGATTGTTCACTCGGTCTTCATGTAGAAAGCTCGGTCATTACTAAAATTGTTTCCTCAGCTTACACTATCTTCCTCGGCAATTAACTGATGCTCGGTCAACACTATAATTTTTCTCAGCATATACTAACTCGGTTGACACTAACATCACTCAGCTTAAACATGATTTTTCCATTCTTTGCTCGGTTAAACCTACCAGTTTAGTCTTCAGTCTTACTAAGATAAATAATACATTATCTCATCATAGTGCAACATAGTCAAGTACACTTTGTAGTATAAAGATAACTCAACCTTTCCTTAGGTGCTATTGTTACCAACCTTGCTTAGCCCCTTAGCAACACTCAAAAAGATATAGTACTTTCCTAAGTAGCAACAGTCTTACCAATTAAGGTTTGACATCAATGACAATACAACAATTGTTTCAATTGCAGTTTCCAATAGGTTAATCTGTCCTCCCAAGGGTGAGTGTGTCTTGAAGAACCCCACAAACAAATCAAGCACAAAAGAAATACAAGATTCTACAAAGAAACCCATGGAGTTTGAAACAAATATACATAAACTCCATTATTGGATTCCTCAAGCTTTTTATGTATAACAAAAACTACTTTAAGATATTCAAAAATGAAACCAACCTCAAGTCCAATCTTAAGGCAATAATGAAGTTTGAGATGAACTTTCCCTTTTATGCCTTTTTTTCCTCTTTCAAATCTAGGAGTTTCTAAGAATAGAGAGTGGGTGAACAACCTAGGCAAACTCCTAAAGCCTCCCTAAAAAGGCCTCCTACTCAACCACTAACCTTACTGCAATTAATGCAAAGGTACCTTCACCATAACTCCTCCAAAATATCTTCCTCCCCTCATAAATGAGGTTTGAAGTCTAAATGGAGTTGAGAAGATGGCTTGCCCGAATTCTCAAAACTTCGGATCTTGACTTTAGGGGTACTTTAGAGGGTTGATTAATGATTCGAGGGCCTTCTAATGACCAAAATTTAACCCTTAACCCTTAGTATACCAAGTGGGGTAGTTAAATTTGACCCTAACAACCCCTCTAGAAGCTTCCTAGACCCTCCAAAAACTCACTTGAAGTTAACCTACAAGTATATACATCCTTGACCCATCTAGAAACTTCCTATACCCTAGGTAAGCATGGGGACTCTACAAGTTAACCCTCTAGTTGGTGTCAGGCTTATTCTAGTTAAAAGGGTTAGTCATGTCAACACCTTATACATTCATGTGTTAAATGACACAACATAAATTCCAACCCATTCACACATAGGATGACTAACATAAACAATTAACTTAATTTAAATATAACATTCAACAATTTACTTTTATGAATAAAAACACAAGATAATGAGGTTCATGTCTCTTCATTAGACAGAACCTTGGCTTTAGTTTAACATAGTGTTAGCTTGTGGTGACTGATCAGGAAAATACTATCCAAGAAAGTACTGTACACTTTTCCTCCCGACCTCATCGGGGTTCGAGGCTAAATTTTGAGGTGAATTTTTTTTGAGGCTGACATTTTTTTTGGCTATTTTTGGGCTGACATATTGTAACTCATTATAACCTTAAAGTGGAAAAATATTATATAATATGGCTTAGGGTTAGGGATTTCATAATGTATGATTTTAGTACTTGTGGTGAAATTGAGCTGTAAGGGATTACGGATTGTAATCAAGTTGTAATCACCGGATAATAAAAATATTGGACTCACTATTGGTGGATGTAGCCTAGGGATTGGGTGAACCACGTTAAATATTTGTGTCTTGTGTTCTCTTCTATATGGTTTATTGTTTTCTGATATTAGTTATATTTACATGTAATTGTTATTTCTGCCTTGTTAATCCTAACACATAGTTTCACTCTTTGTTCCCTGTATTTAGAACCATGCTCAATATCCTGCATGCTCATTGTAAATATTAGTAGATCCAATAACATAACAAATTAAGTAACATAAATCCACACATATCATCAAACGCTCATATTTACGTGTTCCTCATAGCATAATTCAATATCTGCATTTGATTCCAATGTGCATAACATGTATTTTTAAATCAATCTACATCATAATCATCTAATGTATCCAATATACAACATCATCAAACCAATAGTCTAACATAGGTGCATCATGATCAATAATAAACCATCAAAATAAGTGTTCAAATCAACATAATTCCAAATGCAAAATATACCTAACATAGGATTCATCAATACTTAAAATAATATGTCCAAGTATCTTAAAATTAATATATCAACTCAAGACTCTGACTAAAAATTAAGGCTAAACTTATGACGGTTGGGATAGACCTCACAGAAGGTGGGAGAAAAGGTATTTAGTAGTGATATAATATATTTAGTTGATGGAAGGAAGTTTCTAGAAGGTATGAGGCATGAGCATATATGTTTTTCTTTAATTTCAAAATTTGGTAAAGAGGAAGTAGAAGATGTACCTATAGAAGTTATAGATTTGTTGAATGAGTTTTAGGATATTGTTTCTGATAATGTACCTAATAGATTTCCACCAGTGAGAAAGATTAGTCATCAGATGGACTTGATTCTAGCAGCCAGTTTTCCAAATAAGGAAGCCCATAGAATGACTCCATCAGAGAATGATGGGTTGAATAGGAAAGTGCAAGAGTTATTGTAGAAGGGGTTGATTTGAGAGAGTTTGAGTCCATGTGTTGTACCAAAAATACTAGCACCGAGGAAAAATGGTGAATAGACAATGTGCACAGATTCCCAAGCTATCAACAAGATTACTATCAAGTATAGATTTACCTTTTCAAGGATGGATGAAAATATAGATTGTTTGAGTGGAGCTATGTACTTCACAAAGATAGACCTAAAGAGTGGATATCACCAAATCTAGATTAGAGAAGAAGATCAAAGGAAGACAGCCTTCAAGATCAAGGAGGGCTTGTATGAGTGGCTAGTCATGCCTTTTGGGGTAACCAATGCACCGAGCACATTCATGTGACTCATGAATGATGTACAAAAATAATTTATTGGTAAGTTTTTTATTGTTTATTTGGATGATATTTGATCTTTAGTAAGAAATTGGAAGATTATATAATGCATATTCATAGGGTCTTTGAGAGGTTAAGGGAAGAGAAGTTGATTAATCTGAAGAAGTGTAGTTTTGTAAAGGAGTTAGTGTGTCTAGGATTTGTAGTTTCAGCAAATGGTCTCAAAATGGACCTAGAGAAGGTGAAGGCTATACTTGAATGGTATATGCCAAGGATTTCTACTGAGTTAAGATCTTTTCATGGTTTGGCTAGCTTTTACAGAAATTTTATTAGAAATTTCAAGATCATTTGTGAACCCTTGACTATATCATGCCTAAAAGTTAGGACAAAACACACACAATAATTTTTTTTTGCACAAATAATCAACAAGGTTACACACTAAGGAACACTCAACATGAAACAAAACACAACAACCAACACATGTTACCTCACATGAGGTATCTAGGCATGCCCTGACTTTCCAACATCCCTTGATCGTTAAAATGTATCAATTTATACAAAACCCTAACTAAGTTTCTAAGTAACCCTAACTAGGTTTGAAACAAGAGTTAATAAAAGAGATAAACCAAGGTAAAAAATTTAACTTAGAAAATATCGAAAAGGTCAAAGGTTGAGTCAACACACCGATAATGGGTTAATTCAAAATAAAGGTTAATTCAATCGTCATTGTAACCCTAAAGGTTCCTAATGTGAACCAGGTTACCAACTCAGATTGAAAATGCAAAATATCAATAAATAAATAAAAGGATAAAATAAATCAAGATATTAACCCTAAGCGAAAACTAGGGTTAAGAAATTATTAATAATTAAAATAATAATATTCAAATATATTAACTTTAAATATTATAAGTTCACTTAAGACATAAAGTTCCAAGGTTTACTAAATTAATTTAATTTAATCATTAAAAAGGGTTTGGAAATCATATTAAAATATTAATATTAAATTAAACATTAATACTAAGGGAGAAATAATTTGCCTAAGTCCCACCTTGAACATTTAAATTAATTTCCCCTAAAATATTCCATTTAATTTTGAAAATAATAAAACCATTTTAAATAATAAATATTAAAATAATCACCAACTCTATAATAAAACATTAATAAAAATCAATAAAAAATAAATTTTAAGTCTGAAAATGACAAATCTCAAGGAATAATATTAAACTATTAAAAGGGTCCATTTAATTAATATTTTAACATTGTTAAATTTGAAAATAAAGTGAAAATGGTCATCCAATGACCAGACATTTAAAATCCCAATAAAATAATAAAAGAGAATCTTTTGTAATCTCAAGATCTAAATAAAATAATATTATTAAATCAATTTTCAAAAAGGGGACTGTGTAAAGTCAACAGTCAATAATAAAAATAAACAGTAATTAAAAATCTAAACCCGAATTAAATGCAAATCATAAATAAAATTAAAAATTAAAAATGGCTCCATAGCCAACCCTAACCCTGATTTAGAAATTACAGTTAGGCCCTAAAATAAAACTTGGCCAAAACCCTAATTCCTCCATTTTGTTGTTGTGGGTTTGGCCTTGGAGCATGGATGAAGAAAATTGTAAGAATGTATACACAAAAGTATACATGTGTGTATATACATACATATATATTTGTGTATATATGTAATAGGGTTTCAACCATTGAGGAAATATTCAGATTTGAACAAAGATCTACAATGCATTCTACAACAGCAAGGTATACATTAAGTTTGATTTAAATCTTAGAATTTTTTTTACAGTAGTTTACTATAGTTTTCAGTTAGAGAATTACCATTTGATTATTTTTCGTTCTCAGAAAAATAATTACTATCAAGTTTGACAATCTATCCTTTATAAAAAAAAATTGAATATATTTTTCTAATGCTATAGATTAACATTATATGTTTCGGTATTAAATTTGATGGATGCAATTTTTAAATGTTTAAAGAAATGTAGTAAATAACAATTTTTTATTTATTATGTTATAGTTTAAACTCCCCGTATGGAAGCCGAACCCAGCTACTATCGCAACAGACTGAACGGCTATTTGCTAAGGCCAAGGGTGGGGACTGTCCTCACCCACACCCCATCCAAATGGGCATGCAGGGGGGCCAATCCACCCGCACCCAATGGGAGATGGGGACCTTGCCCACCGCTCCCCCCAAGGGAGTGGCGGTGGCAGGACCACCATCCCCATTGGGATGCGGTGATTGTGTCCACCGCATACCCCTTTGTGGTTACGGTGGGACATAGTCTCGCCGAAGGTAAGGGGGCTTGTTTAAAAAAAATTAAAATTAAAATTTTAGGTTATTAAAATTTTCTTTTATATAGTTTAGTTTTAATTATTTTAGGAGAAACATTTCACATTTAAGTACAAACTTTACAAGCATTTTACATGCTATTAGGCATTTACATGGCCTTTTTACACAACTTTTGACTCATGGCTTTTTAGCCCATTTTCAACATAAAAACTACAAGTAGGAAAATGTCTAAATCTTCTTTTTCTTCAATAAAACCACCAAGATTTATCCAATGAAAATCTACAAAAGAAAGCCACTTGACGATGGAGGCTCACCTCCCAACCTAGGCCATTACATGACCACCCCCGAGCTTAGGGAAACAAAAATGGATGTGGGTACATATATTCTCCAAACATACATACACCATAAAAAATAACAAGCACATAATCACATAAAATTCCCATCCCAAAGGTTTTACACAATGGGTCACCTTGGACCCATAAGAGGGGTGAAGGTCGAAAATACTCAAGTAGAAGAAGCCATACAAATTTAAAACCATGCCTTTAACAAGGCCCAAAAACATAAACTAATGCCTTCACAAGGCCATAACCAAACAATACCATTCCTTCCATTTTCATACTTAAGTAACAACCCTTATGGCCCCCAAATATTTAGATAACAAAAATGGCAACATGGAGCCCATACATCCATGCCTCATCCCCTTCCTCCATGAGGAAGGGCTCTACACTAAATGGGCATTCCCAACTAAAGACTTTCACCCATCAAGGCTCTCTTCTCTCCCAAGGGTGAGTTTAGCCTTGCACACCCAAACAAAACAATAACACAAAAATAAAACCAAAAAATAAACTTAAACAAGAAGCCATGAAAGGCAAGCATAAAGCTTCACAAAAACCAAATACACATAAAACAAAAATCTGCATTTTCAATTAAGTAAAAGAAATGAGTCTTCCATGAAAATGGCACCAACCTTTCTCCAAGCTATGGCAATGAGGGTTGAGAAGAGCTCCCTTCCTACAAGCCTTCCTTTGCTAAGTCCACCTAAACTTGCTAAGTCCACTAGAAGTCTCCAAAATTGGAGAGTGGGAAATTAACCTACCAAATTCCTCTCCATCCCACTAAAAGGAAAGCCCTACCTAACATCTTACCTAACCTCAAATATGATTGGACACACCATCCAAGGGTTCTCTCTCCAACAAGAGGGAAATTCAAATTTTCAAGAGAGAGACATGGCACACTTCCCAATTTCATCACATTCTAAAAAGGCATTTTTAGAAGATGCAAAAATAGGACAAAAATATCCTATTGGTCAATATTTGACCCCCAACCCAAAGTGCACCTATGGGGTTATCTCATTTTAACCCTAAGTAGCCACTAGGGCTATATTTAACCTCTCAAAAGTCCACTAAGAGTTGACCCAAGAAAATTTGAAATAAGATTCCCTCTAAAGGCTCAACAACCAAGATACCTAACCTTGGGATTATAAAAGGTGGCTCAAAGGTGGAAGACAACCAATAAACAATTTACTTGGTCATGCCAACTCACATACACATGTGCCTATTGACACCACATAAAGTTACAACACATCACTACAAACATGGCATGCCAAGTAGACATAAATATAAAATAAAAATAAACATAATTTAAATAATACATTCAAACATTACTTTACAAAATTATTACATAACAACAAGGTTATTTCTCCCTTTGGAGTTAACCTTGTCTTTACAAGATTTTCACATGCATTCATCTTTACTTTCCCCTTATTTAAGCCATAGTCAATTTCCTGCACACTAGATAAAAATATCAATAGCTCATGAAAAATGAAATGACATATACATATAAAATACATCATAAATAACCACACTCAAATACATTATATAATCCAATTGCATCCACACTACATCACAAGAAATTCACATAACCTCAATAATATATTACTCAATTTAAATCAAGTTAATTCAAGAACACATAAATATATCAATTAACCTAATTCATTAACCATGATCATCTCACATAAAATTTTCTCGCATCAACATGAAATTAAGGCATAATATTCTAAATTAAACAATTCATCAAATGCCATATCATCAAGACCTAAAAATCAAAGCATGGAAATAAGTCCTATATCATCATCCACATAATCATAGGTCATCAAATAGTATCAAAAATATAAAATCCTTGCCCAAATATTCCAACATAACAAAATAATGTATCATCATGATAATCATAAGTTGGAAATATTCTACTATGAAATGATGGTACAGGGTGAGGCCTCACATCCTCCCCCCTAGGCATGAACTTCCTCCTGGAGATCATAAAAAAGATGGCAGTATTGTGCTCTCATTTGTGTTGCATCCTCCCATGATGTTGTAACCTCATCATAGAAATCCCATTGGACCCTAACCTAGTCCAGCTCTCGACCTCAAAGGGCCAGCATCGTACAATCAAAAATACGTATGGGCTCCAGTGCTAGTTTCTCATCCGACTCCACCTGTAAATCATCACAATAAATAATATGAGACTCATCATAGATATATTTCCTTAATACATAAACATGAAACACATCGTAGATACATGACAGCCTAGGTGGTAGAGCTAGATGATATGAAATTGGGCCTATCCTCTCTAAGATCTCAAAAGGTCCAACAAAGTGAGTGGTGTGAGCTTAGAACCCTTTCCAAAATGGATTAGGCTCTTATGTGGTCACACTCTCAAGAAGACTTTGTCGCTAGCCATGTAGACACAGTCAGTCCTCTTTGCATTTGCATACTTCTTCTACCTATCTTGAGCCTCTCTAAGATGCTACCTAAGCAGGTCTACCTGCTGCTCCATCTCTTTGACCAACTATGGACCAACATATGCTCTATCCTCAATCCTATCCCAACTCAAAGGTGTCCTCCAAGGTCTACAATACAAGGCCTGATAAGGTGGCATACCAAAAGATGAATGATGCCCATTATTTTAGGCAAACTCTACCAAATTTAAAAACTCCTCCCATCTACTATGATGATCCATCACATACATGTGAAGCATATCCTCTCACACCTAGTTAACTCTCTTAGTCTGACCATCTGTCTTGGGATGATAAGGTGTACTAAAATTGATCCCGGTGTCCAAAGCTGTCTGCAACTCTCTCCAAAAAGAAGATGTAAAGTGAGAATCTCTATCAGATATAATCTTACAAGGAATGTCATGGACTCTGATGATATCTCACAAGAATACATGTGCCACTATAGGTGCTTTGAAATTAGTACAAACAAGTGATAAGTGGGCTACCTTGGTCAACCTATCCACTGTCACTATAATAGCATCATGGTGATGAGATGACATAGGAAGACCAACAATAAAGTCCATTGATATAATATCTCACTTCCACTCGATACCTCATGTGGCTGAAGAATCCCACCTGGATGGCAGTGCTCTCCCTTAACTCTCTGACAATCCAAGAATCTAGCCATAATCTCAGCAATGTGCAACCTCATACCTGGCCAATGGAAATTTTGTCTCAAATTTACATGTAAGTTCTTGACTCCGGGGTGCACTGCATAGGGTTCTCTATGAGCCTCAAGAATAATCAAATCATGCAACCGACCAGAAGAAGGTACATAAATACTTCCCCTATGATGAAGAAGACCATCAGACTCTAGATTATAATCTAATAACTTCCCCTCAAGGGATCTTTGAGCCTAAACCATTTGAAAAACCACTAAATAGAATCCATCCTTAGGCAAGTGCTACAAAATACGCCCTCTCAAATCTGTGCTAGAAGTCATAGTTGAAAGCTTGTGATGTCTCCTACTCAAGGCATCTACAACCACATTCTCCTTACCCTTGATGTAATGAACATCAAATTCATACTCGCAAAGGAACTCCATCCACCTCCTATATCAATCATTAAGATTCAGTTGAGTGAATATGTACTGCAAACTCTTATGATCTGAGTGAAGCTCAAATCAATACCCCAAAAGAAAATATTGTCATCTCACCAAAGCATGCACCACTGTTGTAAGCTCAAGGTCATGGGTAGGGTAATTAAGCACATGATTCTTGAGTTTCCTAGACTCATAATAATATCTCAACCACCCTACATAAGGACTTCTCCAATCCATTCTAATGATGCATATGTGAAAACCACAAACTCTACTAAAGGATCCGATACTACAAGAATAGGTGCACTAGTGAGTGCTCTCTTGAGCTCCTAAAAATATCTCTCATGCCTCTATATCCACTCAAAATTATTCCTCTTCCCCTGAAGGGAAGTGATACAATGATCCACTCTATAAAACCCCTCAACAAACCATCTATAATAGCTTGCAAGACCCATGAAGCTCCTGACCTTGGTAATAGTGGTAGGTATTGGCCAATTTATGATAGCTATAATCTTAGATGGGTCAACTATGATCCCATCCCCTGATATCACATGGTCAAGATAGTGAACCTCTAACCTAAAGAAAGCACACTTCGACAAGCTATCAAACAACTGATTATCCCTCAAGAACTGCAAAACCTGTCTCAAGTTCTCCTCATGAACCTACTCATCTTGAGAGTAGATCAAAATATCATCCAAGAACACCACCACAAATCTATCTAAGAATGATAAAAATACTCCATTCATGAGAATCATGAATATAGATGGAGCATTCATGAAACCAAAAGGAACCATAGTGAACTCATAGTGTCCATAACGGGTATGAAATGCAGTCTTGTGGATATCACTCTCCACAATACTCAACTGATGGTACCCTGACTTCAAATAAATCTTAGAGAATACATAGGCACCCTGAATTTGATCAAACAAATCATCGATCCTAGGAATTGGATACTGATTCTTAATGGTCACTTTATTCAATTGTCAGTAATCCATGCACAACCTAAGAGATTCATCCTTATTCTTAACAAAGCTGACAAATGCATCCCATGGTGACACACTATGAAAAATATGCCCTTTCTCCAAGAGCTCATCCAACTAAATCTTGAGCTCATTGAGCTTGTGGGTAGTCATCCTGTAAGGTGCTCTAGATATAGGTTTTTCTCCTCATACAAGGTCAATATGAAAATCCACTCCTCTAGGTGGTGGAATTCCAGGTAACTCTGAAGGAAAAAAATATGCAAACTCTTACAAAATGGGATGGTCATCGAGGGAAGGCTCCTTCTCCACCTCCTCCTCTCAATCACTAATAGTGATGGAAAACAACTGGCAACCCTTTTGCATGCATCTCTTAAGCTACATAGCAGAAATCACACAAAGAGATATGGGTCTTTGAACTTCTAAAATCACTAAGGACACACCAAAATCATCCACACACTCAACTCTCTTCTTCCTACAATCCATCTTGGAATTGTGGGCATAAAGCCAATCCATGCCAAGAACAACATCATAGGATCCAAGTAGTGTGATATGAAGGTCAACTGTGGTGGTCATGTCCCCAATTTGCATCTGACATCCTCTCACCAAGGAACTAACTGACACCCTAGAACTTGAGGCTAACTCAACCTCTCAACTCACATCCTGCCTAGCTGCCTCTAGCCCGCAACGCTCCACTATAAAAGGAGTAATGAAAGAATCAGTAGCTCCTAAATAAAAATGAATGGAAATTCTACTACCTCCAATCCTACCTGTAGCCTCAATAACCATGGCCTGATGTTCAACCTGATGGTTATCAACCACTACAAATACTCAATGAGATCTCCCCATGTCTCCCACTATAGGCTTTGAAGCTTCCACCCTCTAACTACCAGCTGGACGACCTAATGCACAATATCTATCAATATGTACCATATCACAAAAAGTGTAACATGGGCCTCAAGCTTGAATTTTAATCCCGTATGGCCTAGGTTGTTGTGGTCCCCCTGTCATGCTAGATCCACTTAAACTACCTCTAGAATATTGTTGAGTCCTAGCTGGAGGTGCATACTAAGTCTAAGATCTTTGATCCCATCGAGGACCCTATGACTACCACTACTTAGGCTTGGAGCCCTGCTGACCCTGAGGAGGCCTCTGTCTCTGACTCTTTTGTGACTATTGTTGATGTGTCTAAGGGGCTTTAAATGATCTAGATGAATGCCTCTGATTTCCCTTCCAATGGGATCTCTAAAAACTAAAAGACGGAGGTGTAGAATTATGGTTCTGAGACCTATCCTATGCATCATGAGATCTATTATGGATCTCCTTAGCTATCATGGCCCTCTTTATAGTGTATCAAAGACCTCTTGGAGGTACCATGTGCACTTTGTCTGAAATAGCATGGTTCAACCCCTTAATAAATCAATTGACCTATAGTTTCTCATCCTTCATGTAATCAACATATGGAAGGAGCTTGAGAAACTTTCTCTCATATTGTGCCACTGTAAGACCCCTCTATTGTAGTTCATGAAACTCATCAATATGGTGTTGCCTGATGTGTTATGACATGTATCTAGCTCTGAACCTCTCTAAAAAAGTCTCCCATGAGAGGGTATCTATCATCAAGTGATTTGTATACTCCTCCTACCTCCACCATGTAGAAGCAATCCCTCTCAGCATGTGCATTGCAAAGCATGCCTTTAGGTTTCTCTCATAAGGACGCAACCCAAAGCAATTCCCAGGGCTCAAAATTCATGCCTCAACCTCTATCCCATCTGTAGATCCCATGAAAGATGGTGGTTGTAGGTGAAGAAGCTCCCTAATTTGATCCCCTGCATCTCAGGGTGCTCTATGCACTACCTCTGGTGGTGGCTCTAGCATGTGAACCAAATCACCCTCAAGATCTTCATGTCCCTCAACATGTCTAGGAGGAGGGCTCCTACTCCGCTCTAGGATCTCAGTCCTCTGACCTCCTAGAGGAAATCTATCCATGATGATACCAACAAGATTCTAAAGTGCATTCAGAATATCTTGGTTGGGATTCGATGGTAGAACAAGGGGAGGTCCCTTCTCACCACCTACTCCCTTTTTTGTTATCTCAACATCATCTGCTATTGTGCAGGGAACCCTAGCACCTCACCCATGGTGACTTCCACTACGCATGACTAGAGGCATCCTACACAAGGGTAAAAACAAAAGATGAGTTGAAAACACAATGGGTTTAGGTTCCTAGAGTCTAAACTATGCTCTGATACCAAAATGTCATGCCCAAAAATTAGGACAAAATACACACAACATTTTTTGTTTTACACAAATAATCAACAAGGTTACACACTAAGGAACACTCAACACAAAATGAAACGCAACAACCAACACATGTTAACTCACAAGAGGTATCATCGCATGCACTAGCTTTTCAACATCCCTTGATCGTTAAACTACATCAATCTATACAAAACCCTAACTAAGTCTCTAAGTAACCCTAACTCGGTTTGAAACAAGAGTTAATAAAAGGGATAAACCAAGGTAAAAATTTTAACTTAGAAAATATCGAAAAGGTCAAAAGTTGGGTCAACACACCCAAAAAGGGTTAATTCAAAAAAAAAGGTTAATTCAATCGTCGTCGTAACCCTAAAGGTTCCTAACATGAACCAGGTTACAACTAGGATAAAAAAATGCAAAGTATGAATAAATAAATAAAAGGATAAAATAAATCAAGATATTAACCCTAAGTGAAAACTAGGGTTAAGAAATTATTAATAATTAAAATAATAATATTCAAATATATTAACTTTAAATATTATAAGTTCACTTAAGACATAAAGTTCCAAAGTTTATTAAATTAATTTAATTTAATCATTAAAAAGGGTTTGGAAACCATATAAAAATATTAATATTAAATTAAACATTAATACTAAGGGAGAAATAATTTACCTAAGTCCCACCTTGGACATTTAAATTAATCTCCCCTAAAATATTCCATTTAATTTTGAAAATAATAAAATGATTTTAAATAATAAATATTAAAATAATCACCAACTCTATAATAAAACATTAATAAAAATCAATAAAAATTAAATATTATATTTTAAATCTGAAAATGACAAATCTCAAGGAATAATATTAAAATATTAAAAGGGTCAATTTAATTAATATTTTAACATTGTTAAATTTGAAAATAAAGTGAAAACAATCATCCAATGACCAGACATTTAAAATCCCCATAAAATAATATAAAAAAATATTTTGTAATCTCAAGATCTAAATAAAATGATATTATTAAACCAATTTTCAAAAAGGGGACTCTGTAAAGTCAACAGTCAATAATTAAAATAAACAGTAATTAAAAATCTAAACACAAATTAAATGCAAATCATAATTCAAAATTGAAAATAAAAAATGGCTCCATAGCCAACCCTAACCCTAATTTTGAAATTAGGGTTAGGCCCTAAAATAAAACTTGGTGAAAACCCTAATTCAATATGCAATAGGGTTTCAACCATAGAGGAAATATTCAGTTATGAACAAAGATCTACAAGTTCTGCAATGCATTCTACAACAGCAAGGTATACATTAAGTTTGATTTAAATCTTAGAATTTTTTTTTTACAATAGTTTACTATAGTTTTCAGTTAGAGATTACCATTTGATTATTTTCGTTCTCAGAAAAATAATTACTATCAAGTTTGACAGTCTATCCTTTATAAAAAAAAATTGAATATATTTTTCAAATGCTACAGATTAACATTATATGTTTCTATATTAAATCTGATGGATGCCATTTTTAAATGTTTAAAGAAATGTAGCAAATAACAATTTTTTTATTTATTATGTTATAGTTTAAACTCTCCGCAGGGAAGGCGAACTCGGCTGCTGTCACAGCAAACCGGAGGGTTGTTTGCTGAGGCCGAGGGTGGGGACTACCCTCACCCGCACCCCATCCAAATGGGCATGCGGGGGGGCAGTCCACCCGCACCCCAATGTGAGGCAGGGGACTACCCACCACTCCCCCCAAGGGGGTGGCAGTGGAAGGACCATCCTGTCCATTGGGATGTGGTGGTTGTGTCCACTGCATACCCCTTTGGAGTTACGATGGGACACAGTCCCGCCGAAGGTAAGGGGGCTTGTTTAAAAAAAATTAAATTTAAATTTTAGTTTATTAAATTTTTCTTTTATATAGTTTAGTTCTTGTTATTATTATTATTATTATTATTATTATTATTATTATTATATATATATATATATATAGTAGTATATTATTTAAGAATATAATATATATTATTATATATATATTAATATATATGCAGCTATATATATATATATATATATATATATATATATATATATATATATATATATATATATATCTGTGTGTGTGTGTGTGTGTGTGTGTGTGTATAATTTTTTATTGAAAGGAAAAATGTAGAGTCTATTGTATAACCATACTATACACATTGTATATATATGTGTATATATATGAATTAGTGTATATATATATATATATATATATATATATATATATATATATATATATATATATATATATATATATATATATATATATATATATATATATATATATATATATATATATATATATATATATATATATATATATATTTTAAAATATATATGTATATACACTCATAGATATACATATATACATAATGATGTATATACCTCCTAGAGGCAAAACATGAAGAAGTAGAAATGGAAAATCTATTTTTCTAAAGTATCAACATAGAAATATTTCTCCAAAGATTATATGCATCTATGTATATATATCCAAGTATATATACATAGGTGTATATATAATACTTTTTATTTGAACTAACATAATCATGAAAATGAAATCATTTCTACTTAGACTATAGGAAAGTAAAATCTACATCATTTTCTTTTCCAAATAAATGCTAGAAATAGACTTTGCATTCATAGGAAAGAGTTTTGCATTCATAAGAAAATCTAACTTTTTTCATGCATATAGAAAAACAAACTAGCAAGTTAACTTCTACATTTCAAGCTTAAGGAATACACCTTTTTTTCATTTTTCCTTGCTTTAGAATACATGAAAATTTTAGGAGAAACATTTCACATTTAAGTACAAACTTTACAAGCATTTTACATGCTATTAGGCATTTACATGGCCTTTTTACACAACTTTTGACTCATGGCTTTTTAGCCCTTTTTCAACATAAAAACTACAAGTAGGAAAATGTCTAAATCTTATTTTTCTTCAATAAAATCAACAAGATTTATCCAATGAAAATCTATAAAAGAAAGCCACTTGACCATGGAGGCTCACCTCCCAACCTAGGCCATTACATAGCCACCCGCAAGCTTAGGTAAACAAAGCTAGATGTGAGCACATACATGTTTCAAACACACATACACCATAAAAACCAGCAAGCAAGTAATCATAGAAAATTCTCATCCCAAGGGTTTTACACAATGGGTCACCTTGGACCCATAAGAGGGGTGAAGGTGAAAAATACCCAAGTAGAAGAAGCCATACAAATTTGAAACCATGCCTTCAAAAAGGCCCAAAAACATAAACCAATGCCTTCACAAGGTCATAACCAAACAATATCATTCCTTTCATTTCCATACTCAAGTAACAACTCTTATGGCCCCCAAATATGTAGATAACAAAAATGGAAACATAGAGCCCATACATCCATGCTTCATCTCCTTCCTCCATGAGGAAGGACTCTACACTAAATGGGAATTCCCAACTAAATTCCTTCACCCATCAAGGCTCTCTTCCCTCCCTAGGGTGAGTTTAGCCTTGCACACCCCAACAAAACAATAACACAAAAATAAAACTAACAAATAAACTTAAACAAGAAGTCATGAAAGGCAAGCATAAAGCTTCACAAAAACCAAATACACATCACACAAAAATCCACATTTTAAAACAAGTAAAATAAATGAATCTTCCATGTAAAGGGCACCAACCTTTCTCCAAGTTGTGGCAATGAGGGTTGAGAAGAGTTCTCTTCCTACAAGCCTTCCTTTGCTAAGTCCACCAAAACCTGCTAAGTCCACTAGAAGTCTCCAAAATTGGAGAGTGGACAATCAACCTACCAAATTCCTCTCCATCCCACTAAAAGGAAAACCCTACCTAACATCTTACCTAACCTCAAAGATGATTGGACACACCATCCAAGGGTTCTCTCCAACAAGAGGGAAATTCAAGTTTGCAAAAGGGAGAGACATGACACACTTCCCAATTTCATCACATTCCAAAAAGACTTTTTTAGAAGAGGCATAAATGGGACAAAAACATCCTATTGGTCAAATTTTGATGCCCAACCCAAAGTGCACCTATGGGGTTATCTCATTTTAACCCTAACTAACCCATAGGGCTATATTTAATCTCTCAAAAGTCCACTAAGAGTTGACTCGTGAAAAATTGAAATAAGATTCCCTCCAAAGGCTCAACAACCAAGATACCTAACCTTGGAATTCTACAAGGTGGCTCAAAGGTGGAAGACAACCAATAAATAGTTTACTTGGCCATGCCAACTCACATACACATGTGCCAATTGACACCACATAAAGTTACAACACATCACTACACACATGTCATGCCAAGTAGACATAACTATAAAATAAAAATAAACACAATTTAAATAATACATTCAAACATTACTTTACAACATTATTACACAACAATGAGGTTATTTCTCCCTTTGGAGTTAACCTTGGCTTTACAATATTTTCACATCCATCCATCTTTAATTTCCTCTTATTTAATCCATGGTCAATTTCCTAAACACTAGATAAAAATATCAATAGCTCATGAAAAATCAAATGACATATACATATAAAATCATCATAAATAATCACATTCAAGCATATTATATAATCCAACTGCATCCACACTACATCACAAGAAATTCACATAATCTCAATAATACAACACTTAATTTAAATCAAGTTAATTCAAGAACACATAAATATATCAATTAACCTAATTCATTAACCATGATCATTTCACATAAACTTTTCTCATATCAACATGAAATTAAGGCATAATATTCTAAATTAAATAATTCATCAAATGCCATACCATCGACCTAAAAATAAAAGCATGGAAATAATTCCTAAATCATCATCCACATAATCATAGGTCATCACATAGTATCAAAAATATAAAATCCCTATCCAAATATTCCAACATAACAAAATAATGTATCATCATGATAATCATAAGGTGGAAATAGTCTACTATGAAATGATGGTATGGGGTGAGGCCTCACAGACTACAACAATTAGAGGGGATGGGAAAGAGTTTAAGTGGACTACAAGAGCATAAAAGAGTTTTAATTTATTGAAAAAAAAATTACAGAATGGCCTATTTTGTCACTTCCAGATTTTAATAAAGTATTTCAAGTAGACTTTGATCCTATTGGTAATGTCATTGGAGTTATTTTGAGTCAGGAAGGTAAACCCATTTCTAATTTTAGTGAGAAGTTGAATTATGGAAAAAGAAAGTATTTTGTTTTATGATCAGGAGTTCTTTGCTATAGTTTAGGCATTGAGAAAGTGGAGACAAAATCTTTTGGATAAAGATTTTTTTTTATTTACTTATCATCAAGCTTTGCAATATTTGAATAGTCAACAAAAATTGAATCAGAGACATTTGAAATGGGTCAAGTTTTTGTAGAGTTACATTTTTGTTTTGAAGCACATAAGTGAAAAGTCTAATAGGGTTACAAATGCCCTCAAAAAGAGATATATTATGCTAACAGAGATGCATATTAAGGTTGTTGGGTTCAACAAACTTAATATTTTGTACCCAAAGGATCCTGATTTTGGCAAAGCCTGGAGAGCTTGTAAAGAACATGTTACTCTAGATAGAACTAGACGGTTGTATTTTATAATCCAAGTGGTATGTTATTCAAAGGTAATCAATTGTGCATTCCAAGGAGTTCCATGAGATAAAATCTCATTAAAGAGAAGCATAGTGGAGGGTTGGATGGACATTTTGGTTGAGATATAACCATTGCTCTAGCTAGTGAGAATTATTATTGGCCACAGTTGCAAAAGGATGTTAAGAAGTTTGTATAGAGTTGTAGAATATGTCAGATGGAGAAAGGAACAAAGAAAAATATAGGATTGTATCAGGAATTACTAGTATCAGAGAAGCTATGGGAGGACATTAGTATGAAATTTTCTCTTGGCTTACCAAGAACTTAAAGAGGGCATGATTCCATTTTTGTGGTGATAGAAAAATTTTTGAAGATGGCATATTTTATTCCTTGCAAGAAGACCAATGATGATGTTCATGTGGCAGAATTATTTTTCAAAGAAGTGGTGAGACTACATGGTCTACCAAAGAGCATAGTTTTAGATCAGGACACCAAGTTTGTTGGGTACTTTTGGAGATCATTGTGGAAGAATTTAAAGATAGATTTGAATTTTTGATCAACACACCATCCCCAAACTAATGGGTAGAAAGAAGTAGTGAATAAGAGTTTGGAAAATCCATTGAGATGCTTTGTTGGAGATAAACCAAAGCGGTGGGGTTTGATTTTATCATAGATAAAATTTGCATACAATAATTTTGTCAATAGGAGTACTGGTAAATCACCATTCTAGATAGTATATGGAAGTAGTCCCTTATATTATTCAAAATTAAGGAAGTTGAAAAAATGATAGACAAGTAGTGCCAAAGCTGAAGACTTTGCAGGACACTTGAAGAATTTACGTGAGGTGAGGAAACATATTAATAAAATGAATATACAGTACAAAGCTAAAGCAGATGAGAAAATGAGGCATAAAATATTTCAGATTAGAGATGAAATCATAGTTCATTTGAGATAGGAGAGATTTCTAGTGGGAACATATAATAAGTTTAAGATGAAGTTTGGGCCATGCAAAATACTGAAGAAGCATGACTTAGGAAATGCTTATGTAGTAGAGTTTCTTGGTGAACTCAATATTTCACCAGTGTTGAATATTTCGGATCTGACAAAGTATTATGAAGGAAGTTTTGAGGATGAGGTAACAAAAAAATAGTGGAATATTCTAGTAACTTCTTCAGCTATAGAGGAGATTGAAGACATCTTGGATAGTTGTGCTAGAAAAAGAACAAGAAATGAAATATATGAATAGTATTTGGTCAAATGGAAAGGGAGGCATGTTGAAGATTTATCATGGCTATCAAAAGATGAGGTTAACCCCCTTGGTTTTCCTTTAAACACATGAGATGTGACAAGGTCACTTCTCAAATTACCCCAGGTGTCTGATGTAGGATAATCCTAGGATACAAAAAATCTTGCATCACCCAAAAATATTGTCTCATTTTTCCATAAGGGATATTTTTGTGTAGAGTTACTATGAATTGTCAATAAGGGATATCTTTGCGCAAAGTTATTATTTCCAAAAATTTACTATTTTTAGTAAGTTGTTTGTTTGAGATTACAATGCTCTAATTTATTCCCTACAGGTTCACTTTAGTTATATTAGCTTTCCAGTAAAGTTTCATTGCAAGATCAAGTCTAGTTTTGAAGATATTGAAAAAAAAATTGCAGAAGGGTACAAAAACTTTGAACTCAATTTTGAAGGCTTTAGAGGTTCTAAAAAGGGGTCAAACCTTAGCGTGAGTAGTGCTTCATGACTCAAGAATGTAGAGAACTTCACGTCATTTCTGAAATGGGGTTATAATATCCAATCAGGGCAATGCGTGAAGAGTTATGGTCTCAGAAGTCGCACTACTTAGGATGGAAAAATAAAATTATTTCAAACACTCATTTGAGTTTTGAAAGTTGTTTGGGACTTATTCAAATGTAATAAAAGATAAATAATATTATCTTAGGGATGGTTGGCCTCAAAGTTTAGGGTTAGAATTTCTAGAACCTTCTTGGACGGTTAAAATTTCCCCTATATAATGAAGGCCTAGAGGGTTATCTATAGTAGTTCTGAGGATGTATATGGAGGCGCTAGTTTGCAAAATATTGTAATGAAAATGCTCATGTGCATGTGCATGTGCATGTTATATCTCTAAATATTGTATTTCCATTTCGTTGGAGATAATAGAAAGCAAGTTTCTCATTCTTGCAATTTGTTGTTATTTCTCTATTTTGTTGTGTGTGTTTGCGTTTGTAAGGGGAGTACCCTTCATCAATAGACTATAAATTTTTTGGTTATTGCTATTCATGTAATGCTTATGGACACAAGTTTTCAACTTGTAAGTTTGTTGATAAGAGGTCGTTTATGTTTTCAAGAAAAAATTCTTTAATGAATCAAATGTGTTATAGTTGTTATGATTTTGGTCATAAGGCTACAAATTGTACGTGGTATGCAAAATCAGTTAGAGGGAGTATATTCTTGATAAATAAGAATGTAAGATGTTATTTCTATAATAATATTGGTCATACAATAAATAATTATAGATCAAACCTTATAAAATAAACAAAGGAAAGAAATTATAATGAAAAGAAGAATAAGTTCAAGTTGGTTTGGAAGCCAAAAGAAACAAGACATGATCAAGGTAATTAGAAGAAAGGGTATCATATGGTTTGGAAAAGAAAAGGTGATCAAGTTGATGACAAAGATAAATCTGAGAAGATGCACCATGCACTCCTTGCACGTGTGATACCATCTAGGTCCTAAGAAGAAGAAAATACTTAGGGGGATTTTGTCATGGTAATATCTATTACCCCTGTGAATAAAAGAATAAGGTATGATTATATATATCTGACGTTGGTGTTACAAGAGGACAAGGAAAAGACATGAATATGTTAGTTCTTCACTTTTTCTGCTTTGACAAGTTATGAAAATTTGCATGGAAGTCTCATTGTGTTGATTATGAATATTAAAAGATTAAACTTTCAGACATATGTTGTAGATACTCTTATAGTATTTAACAAGTTGTTGCAGGGTAACAATCATGGTCTCATGAGCATAAATCATACTATTGTAGGCGTATTGATTCACTTCTTGATGTCAGAAATACTATTGGTTAGTCATATTTATTTTGACAAGCGAAGTTGAGTTGATTTCATTATATTTAGTTCCCTCATCTTGTGTTTGGGAATTACTCTTCTTCATGTCTGCATACTAGTGATATTATCAATGACAGTTTGACAAAGGTTAATGGTAGAAAGTATATGGTATGTGTTATAGAAAGTTGAAGTCTATATACTTAGGATACATTGTTCAAATTTGCGTCTTCACATTAGCATGACTATGAAAAACTTAATATAATCAAAATGTCTAAGTGATGTTTCCAACAAAATTGTCTAGATGTCTCAAGTGTGCACAAGTTCCATTGAAAGAAATATAATTCACAACAATTCTAATAGAAAATGAATTGGATACAAGAATAATTTAGTAAGATGCAACAACATAAATCAGTTAAAATGCTCTGAAAATTGAGTGAAAAGTATGGTGAAATTGATCAAAGCATATAAAGGACTATGAAAGTCATATTCATTTGATGATCACTAAATTTATTTCAAACAATCTTTATCAAATACAAAGCTGTATCAGAAAAAGGAGTTCAAGTTGCAGCATGTAGAGATGGGAAAACAATGTGCTTTCAAAATTCAATGTTATGGTGGGAAGATGTAAACGAAGATGAGACAATACAAGTTTGTTGAGAATGTGTAAATGATAGACAATTTATAAAAGATGTTGATCAGGGATAGGCTTTCTATCATCTATATTTCATATTTTACATATATGTATTCGTAATGATCAATGTGCAGGATAGGAAAGTGGACATTTGAATGTGAATTTTAAAGGTTTTTTATCACAGAGGAGAATAAGATTCATAGAGGTGCGAATGCATAAACAACAGAGATCAATGAATTTGCATATACAAAGAAAAGAGAAGAGGTGTTGCTATGAAAAGAAAACATAGATGACAGTCACAAATTAAAATGAAATGTCCCAAAAGTTATAAAGAGCGGCAATTCTAAAGGAAGAAAGTCAAAGGTGTGTTGATAGTAAAAGTGCAGAAAATAATGGTGAGGATAGTAATTGGTGTGAACACAACATGAGGTTGAAGATGAACAAGTGCAGATGTTTCATGCTAATTGTTACTCGCTGAAGCAATTTGATGTGAAGATCCTTATGCTAGAAAAGGAAAGATTATTGGAATGTTTAAAAAGACAAACAAAAAGATGCATATTTTATCATCAAAGTGGTAAAGTAAGACAAAGGATTGGATAATCAAATGTTTATATTTACTGACATATTTTTTATAGCATTCAGATTTGTACAGCATAACTAGTTTTATTGGTATTTGATCATCATATGACAAGAAGACCAATTCAAACATGAAGTGTTGAAAGAAAGTGCAGACAGTTTGTATAGTAGATCAGACATGAATTAAGTGCATACAAAATGTGCAGAATAGTGTTAGGAGGAGTAGATCATATAGGAAGTGCAACAAATTAGATAGGAAGTGCACCAGTGTAGATAGGAAATGACAAGAAGTGCAGAGTACAACTGCATACCATAAGTGCAGATATCGGTTTCTATTTAGTAGATGACAGGAAGTTGACAGAAATATGACAGAAAGAAAATGCAGATTTGTAAATGGATAGAAAGTGTAGTGCAAGCAACAACTGGTGCAACAAATGGCAGAAAATTGACAAGAAATGCAGTGAAAGCAGCAGGTACAGTAAATGGTAGTAAATTGACAGGAAATGCAGTTTTTATAATAGAAATTTGTTGTTGTTGAGTAATGTTGATGTTTTTGAAGATAGCATGAGTTTCGTATATGTTTATATTGAAAAGTTCTATCTTCTTAATGTTGAATTATTGTAGTCATTCCAAACAATCTTTTCTTATTTTCTATTGGAATTGGTGTTGTGATCAGTTGATATTGTTGCCATTTGTGATAGATTATTGATTGGCATGCATATATTTAAAAGATTCAAGGACATGCTTGAAAATGTTGATTGTCATAAACATCTTGTGTGTACTCATGTACTTTGACAGGGGGAGTGATTTGATATTATCACATCAAAGGACACCCTTTGGACATTGATGTCAAAGGGGGGAAATGAACTAGATGATTTGAACGTAAAGTTTTATGTTTCCATCAATGCCAAAGGGAGAGATTGTTGTAATGCTTGGAAAGTAAAGATGAGTTGCTGTTGGAATTGATGTCAACAAGGTAAAGTGAATTGTCAAAGAGGGAGTTAGATGATAATGGAAATAGTTAGCATATTAAAGTTTACATATTCATGACAATGTTAGTATGTGTTGGTCGTCCTATTGGAGGCAACTAAAATGGTTTGGACATGATATTCAAGTGGACTCTTTATAAAATCAGAAGAAAAAGCACTTATATGTTCATACATGGTAGTCAATGAATATGTATATGCATGGTAATCTTAATAAAAAGGTATTTTTTGTTGGTACAACATGGTATGAGTTCATATGTTCATAAAGGTTGGATTTATGAAATAAGATGAGATGAATGCTTGCATAGTTTTTAAAGTATTGCATTGTGCATAGTTGTTGAAGGTATGAGTTCTTTGAAATAAGGTTGATGGTTGTCAAAATGAGTTGAATACATAACCATAATATTTTCTTGAAGCCTCAATGCATCCAAATCAGTTGGAGTTTGCAATCAAGCTCTGCAGCTCAAACTTCTTCTTCATGTCACCAGAGTGACGGGAACCTGGATAGAACTGTACAGTTCATGGCATCAGTCTGACAGGAAGTTGCGATTATCTATTTGCAGGAATAAAATGACTAGAACTTTATTTATTCAACTTGACTAAGAAAAGTGACAAATATTAATGATACTTTTTCATTGAGGAGTATCAAACGTTGGTCTCTACTTATTATTATATATGGGAAAGATTATCTTATGTTTAAAAGATAATTATTTTTGTAAATTCCAACTACCTTACTAGAGAAGTTGTAACTATATCAAGGAGATATAAACAAGTATTTTTTTGGAGATGAATTGAGACATAATAGTAATGAAAAATCAAGAGAGGTTGTTGAATATCTTTAGTATTGAGTGATAATAAAGAGACATTGTTTGTGTAAAAAGAAAGAAGTATGATTGATGTTAAAGGGTATCAAACATAGAAAATGTATATAGATAATACATACAACAAAGTTGGATTTAATAAGATGAGAATTTTTGATAGATTAAGGGCAGCATAAAAAAATTTGTAAGTGGTGAATCTGAACATTGCATTCTTGTAAGAGAAGTGTTTGTTTTAATATTATTGTACACATGTTTGTATTTGTTGATTGGGGCTTTAATGGTTGTGATTAAGAAACTTTATGGGAGTGTGGTTTCAATGCATTAGAAACTTGTATTATAGCAGTTTGAGTAATCTTTGAAGATACAAGGTGGTTGTACATATTCAGATCACTACAGAGGATAATCATTGTCAATGTTGTTTTTGGTATCATTATAAAATGATATTCATTGATACAATGAGGGTTTGAGAACAACAGTAAAGTTTTTGTTGTCAAGTATTGCATAAGTGTTTAAGATATTAACATTGTACCTACATATGTAACAATGAGGTGATATATTGGTTCATGTCTATAGATAATCATTGAAAGATAGATTTATGACTCTAAGTTTGCACTATTGATGGAAGAGATTGGTGTTGACATGTTTGTCATTCTTGATAAAATATATTGTTAAATATTTTGAATGAAATAGAATAACTTGGTGTGGTCTATGAATCATGATGATGAGAGTGGAGCATGTAAGCTTCTGAAAATAAGATTGTGAAGTGGAATTTGTGGAACAGGGACAAAGACCTCTTTAGTAATGGTTTTTATCAAGTAAAATACATGAAAATAAAGTCCCCCTCTGAATCAGATTTTCTTCTAAATATTATAAGGTTTTGGTGCTCCTTGAAGTGGGTGCTTCTAAAATCAGTAAGGTGTCGGTGCTCCTTGAAGTGGGTGCTTCTAAAATCAATAAGATTTTGGTGCTCCTTCGAGTGGGTGCTCCTTAAAGCTTGTAAGGGGTTGGTGCTCCTAGAGTGGGTGCTCTAAGTTTTTTTTATGTTAAGATAGTTTAAAGAGATTAGTACATGATAAAGTCTAATCGACATCCAAAAATAACTACAAAAGCATCATATATAACTATATCAGTTCCTAGGACTATATTCATCAATAGCTACCTTATGTACAAATTCAATCAAAAAGAGGTAGTGCCTTCGGTCAATTTATGTATTACATTGCTTTGCTATCAATAATTATCAGTAATGGGACAAACACTAAACATTGTAGTAAACAGTAAGACCCTTATGGTCCTATGATATTTCTACTACATTTACCTTTCTCGCATTTAAAAGCACCAATTGGGGGCTCAACAACAAGAGGGATGTTAGCAGCATCTTCCCACCTCAAAGCATCCATTTTCTTTGTTTATTTGACTTTAGCATTTTCCTAAGCAACATTGACATTGTTTTCTTTAATGAACTACTTCATAATTTCAAGTTCTTTAGGATCTAGCATGTCTTTGTATGTATTGAAATAATGAGAAGACTTAATATCAACCTTTTAGATTAAAATTTCCCCTTCACGGACTAGGATCATAAATATACTCTTTAGAATCTCTAGAACTACAGACACCTATGACATAATATCATAGTGTATGAGTTTAAGATTAAACTTAGTAAGCCTCCTTCTTTTGTTTTGAAACACCTCTCCATTTCTCTCTTTCCAAAAAAGCCATATAATTTCACAAGAAAAGATAGACCAAAATCTATTAAGTTTAATATCAAAACTATCCACAAACCCAGCAAATATTTCACTCCAAGAAAGACCAAGTTGACTATTTCAAACAACGGGAGACCCCAAAAAGATGGACCATATCCCCTGAGAAAAACTACATTCAAAAAGTAAATGTTCAAAAGATTCAGCAAGATTACAAAAAGCACAAGTAAGAGACTCAACATCCACAAAGGATAAAACAAATCCCACAACTAACTTTTTGAGAAGTAAAAGCCAACGAAAACAAGATTTCTTAGGTTCACCAGGAAAGTGCCAAAAAAAATCAAAAATAAAATGTTGTTTGGAATTTGACCAGCCAAGGCCCCAACACTGATTTACCCATTTGAATATATATGAATCATCTTTCAACATACTATAGATCTACTTAGAACACATGTACATAAGCATCGAACCATCTGTCCACTTTAACTATTTTTAAAATGAGTCAATATTCAATATTTTGCTAGGAAAAAAATGACCAATAGCTTTAGAGATCAATGTGTAAGTTTTTTCTATGAGAGGGGAATCCCATAATTTCTTCTGATCTCGTCCCAAGACCCTAATCAATTATCAATCAAAACATCATTTATAAGGGCAATGCCTTTATTGTACCATATTTTAGCAGAGAAACTTTAAGTTAAAGAGAGAGGTTTATTATTTAGATAGATCCCCCACCAAATAGATCTATCAATAATAGTATAAAAAGGTGAACCACCAATAGCTCCTTTGAAGGAGAGTAATGAACTTACCTGGGACCAAGCCTTCCACAGTGAAGAAAAAACATTAGAGCCAAAAAATTTCATACCAAACTCCCTCATGACAATATCAACAAGGGAACATCCTTCCAATGTTTACCCCTTTTGATAATAGATCTTTCAATGTTATTTCAAATTAAAACTTTCTAGGGTTCATTTCCCTTTAGAGATTTTCATATCCATTTGGATGCCAAAGCAATACCGTGTGATCTAAGGTCTCTAAGACCCAGTACACCCTTACTCTTAGGTCTACAGCACCAACCCCAATTTACACAATGCCTTTTTGTATTTCCCAAGCCATCAAACCATAAAAAATCTCTCAAAATTTATCAATTGTGTTAACTTGATAATTGGAAAAGAGCCAAGAGGATGCATAATAAATGTGATGGGATGCCAAGACTTTTTGAACAATTTGTACTCTCCCAGCCAAGGAGAGTAGATGTTTTTTCCATTTAATATTCTTTCTTTCAATCTTAGAATAAATCCACATCCACATGTCCTTAGTGGATGGCTCAATAGAAAAAGGGATCCCTAAATATCTAACAATAGTTTTAGTTTCATTCCATTTCCACCCTCTAGCTTCAATCCACTGAGGAGTATTATTTGACCATCCCAAAATTGAAGACTTGTGTGGAGCCACTTTAGCACCAGAGGCTAAACAAAATAGTTGCAGTCTATCCAAGTCATTATCAAAGTTATCTTTTGATATCTCTAGGAACATAGATGTGTCATCAGTAAATTGTGCATTAATCAATTATTCCTAGTTAGGAAGGAAGATACCTCTAACCGGTGGGCGAAGCTTAGAGGAGCTTAGCATATAATAAAGTGCATCGATAGCAATGACAAACAAGGTCGGGGCAATATAACACCCTTGTCTGATTGATCTTCTAAGAGGAATGGGATCAAAGAGTTCACCATTCACCTCAATAACAGTTGATGATTCATTAAATAGTATATTGATCCATTTACAAAAGTAAGGAGACAAGCCAAAGGCCTACAATATCCCCATGATATAAGGCCACTCCACTCTATCATATACTTTTTCAAAGTCAAGGAGAATTAGAGCAACATTCTGACCATTAGCTTTGCCCAATGTAATGCCTCCAAAATGGTAATCATATTTTCTAGAATGTATCTCCCTTTCATGAATCTCGTTTTGGTTACAAAGATGAATTTATTCAAGAGATGGACAATTCTTCTAGCAAGAACTTTTACAATAATTATGTATGATAGATTCAACAAAGTGATGGGTCTCCAGTTCTTCACTTGGGATTTATCCCCATTCTTGGGAAGAAGTTTTATGACTCCCTTGTTAATATTCTCCCCCAGTGAACCCTACTCAAAAACATCCTCATATAGTGCCATGAGTTCTATATTGATCCATTCTTAATTTTGTTTATAGAATTTTGCAGGATCTCATCAAGTCCTAGGGATTTCCCATTAGTCAACGAGCTGATGGCAACTTCAATCTCCTCTAGTTTTATGTTATATTCTAAACCATAGGGTTCTTCCTTCAATAAATTCTTTTAGATCAACCTTAAACATTTATTAAGAGCCTCCCGATTATCACTGCCAAGCTCAGAAGAAAATAAATTGCTATAAATTTTGAAAAAGGCCTCCTTGATAGCATTAGGATCACTGGTCAAGAATTCATCAATTTGAATCTCATCAATAAGATCTCTTTTTTGTTTAGCTTTGATAAAGTTGAATAAATATTTAGAACCCCTATCACCTTCCTTGAGTGAATTCATCCTAGCTCTTACTTTTTGACCTTGAATTTTGTAATTTTGCAATTACCTAAGGTGAAATTTGACCCAATTCAAATCACATTCCAACTGAATAACAAGCCCTTTGATTTGCAGCTCCCTTTCAACACTATTAATTCTTCTCTACAAAAATGATTCTTCTCTTGAAAGTTGATGTCTTTTGTTTTTTGGCCTATAGTCTGGAATATCTTCCTCCAAATCTCAATTAGGGATTCCCATTTTTCTCTATAAGGTCTAAGACCCTTATTGAAAAGCATGGATAGACATGATGTCATCTTGATGGTCCATAGTAACTTCATCCTGAAGAAGAGATACATTTAGTTTTAAACCATTGAATTTCTTTGGTCTAATGGATGAGGATGAATCAAGATCAAGAAAAATATTAGCAAAGTTGGGTGAGTGATCAGATATTGTGGTTGGAGTAATAATAACAGGAGAATTTCCACCATTAGATGAAAAGGAAAAGAAGGATACATCACTGTAGAATCTATCAAGTCAACAATATAGCCTCTAATGACCAGACTGGTTGTTACACCATGTAAACCAATTGTCATTAATAGAGCTCTTTTTTTCTCTCAATCAGGTCCACAAGATTAAATACTCTTTTGAATTTGGACCAAAAGAGCTGCTCATTACCTTTCTAGGAGTAATAAAAAAATTTATAAAGTGTTTTTTTACCCTTAGGGGTTTTCCACTATAAATCATTATGTTAATTGGCCTATTTGTGTACATATGCTATGATGTTATTGTTATTTTATATTTGTTGCACATACATCTAATATTGTTGATGCTCTCATGTAATCTATTGCATATGTTGATGAGTTAAAGTTAAAGTTTTAAATGGTTAAAAATTATCTTGTTTTATAGATCGTTGATTCACCCCCCCCCCCCCCTCCCCCTCTCAATGATCCCGGTATTCCAACAGGATGAAAAATATTATTCATGCATGACACATGAGAGATCTTTTGCGGTCTCATCCACCTACTTTTCATTATTCTTGTAGTGGTACTTAGGTTGAGACATGGATTTTAGATCTTTGAATTTTCTTTTCTATCTACCCTTATGCAAGAAACAGTAGATCTCTATGTGTCATTATGAACCTTAGGATTTTTGCATCTACTTGGTGGCGTATAGAGGAGCAGAAGCTCCAATTGGATATCATGACTTTTTCTTGTGAGATATTTGAGGAGAGGTTATGAGAGTGTTTCCTTTCTTAATAGTACCGAGAGGCCTATGTTGATGAGTTCCACCATCTCTAAAAGGGGACTATGATGGTAGAAAAATATGATCATAGGTTCTATGAGTTGAGATAGTAATTCTTGATGTGACCCATGTTCTTGATCTGGGTGCCTTATAAGTAGTGGGCAGGCAAATTTCTTTGGAGTCCATCTACATTCTTCAACATCAGAGGCTGACCCTCAGGGGTCGAGACATAGAATAGATAAGGGTCCAATGGGACTTGAGTGATGAGACTTCAGCTACTTAGGAGGATGCTTCACAGTTGAGGGATTTTTACCCCTATCTTTTTGTAGGCTTCTAGGAGTAAGCCTATGCCTAGGGGGAAGGATGTAGTACCTCCCATGGTTGCATTTTTTCCATGTGATTTTGATCTGAGATTGGACTATGTTTATTATTTTAGTTATCTGCATGATGTGACCAGACATGCATTAAGTTTTGGATTTGGGTTACTATACATTACTTTTGTTTTACCAGTATCATAATTATTTTAGATGTTAGATTATACTATTGTTTATCATTTTGATCATATTTTCATAATGATTCTATCTCAATGTGACATGATTATTTATGATACTAACTAGTGTATTTTGTATTTGAGAATAATGGATTATGTTATCATGATGATTATATATGATTTCATGGTATATTATGTTATTGTTGTTGGGAGTTTCATTGAGATTTTCACTAATATTTGTTCATATTATTGTAAATGATTATTTTAATGCTTTAATGTTTAATTTAAATGACATGAGCATTGAGGATTAAATATGGAAGGACCAATGTCGACATTCTAATCTATACGACTATTTGTGTCACTAGAGCGTTAGTGTTCCATTAGGTGTATTTTATTATTCATGCATATGCTTTGGCTATGTATACTATGAGTAGTTTCACTTGATGTTTGTGTGATCTAGTGAATAGGTACTTGACATTGTTCTGCCTGAGCTATAGGTTTGAGCGTGTATTATCTCCAACAGTGGCATAGGAGATAGTTTCATCGGTCTTTCATGTTTTAGCCAATATTGTCCATATATGGGTGATGTATTCATAATTATTTATTATACCTCTAGTACATGTGGCTAAATCCAAACTTCATTTGCATATTGTGATAGACCAGTATATGTGTCTATTCATTTAGTATTCTTGAAGTTAACGCGGATGGGGTAAAATTTAAATGTTGATTTATTTGTTTTGGGAGTTTATTTTTATTTACCAGCAATTTGTCGTAGATGAATTCCTTTCAATTGGAATTGATTTAATTATTCCTGAGAAATTTCTAGGAAGTCTTTAGTTTTGTTTAATTTATTTAAGTGTTTTTATTTTAAATTCCTTTTGAAAATAAACTTTATATTGAGGAAAAAGAGTTCATTCCCTCATTCTTGCTTTTGGTGAGATCAGGATTTTGCTCCAAATTATTTTGGAGAAAATCATTTTTTGCTTGTTGTGTTTGATCCATTCATAGATTTTTTGTGGGTAGCAGATCATTGGATTTGTGCCACCATTGCTTGTGTTTTTGTGGAGCCATTTTGATTTTCACAGAGGATTCTTTTTCTTCCATCAATTTTCATATTTTCCACTTTGTGTGAGGTAGGGATCTTCACATCTTTTGTTTCTCTTTGTATTTTATTTCAAAGTAAATTGCTTTAGTATCATGGGTTGAGAATTAATATTCCCCCACCATTTTATCACATTTGATTACCCAATTGGGATTTTATATGCATTCCTTATTTTTACATTTTGAAAATATGAGTTTTGAGATGTTATGCTGCCTATTTTTCATGTGTGCTTGAAATAGAAATTTTATTGGATAAATGTGTTGTTGGGTATATTTGAGAAAATGGGTTTTAATTCCACAGCTTGGTTTCAACTCTCATTTTTTGGGCATTTTTTTGGTTTGCCTCGATTTGGGTGCTTTCTAGATTTATCTATTATCATGTTTGGCGTGAGTGGATTGTTGGATTGAGTAGTAATTCATGATTATAGTAGGATCGTGCTATCATAATATATTAAAGACATTTTGGATAATATCAATTGTGGTCCAAACTCACCCATTTAATGCTAAAATGGTGATTTTTGTACCTAGCTAATTTTTGTCCAATTTGGCTTTTAAGTGCATTTTCTAGCTCACTAAGCCTTCCTTGTGTTATAACAATATGATTGATAGATTTTTTTGAAATCCATTCTCATGGAAAAGTGTCCAATTGAGCCATTTGTTATTTGCACCTTGTGTTCTTTTTGCTTGGCTTACATGCCTTGAGTGTTTGGGAGTTGATTTGTCCTTTGGCCATTGTGTGCTTTTTTTGGTACTTTTTTATTTACATCCTTGGTGATCAGAATAGGATTGATGATGATTCAGAGGAGGCTAGCAAAAACTATGTATATCAAAATCTTATTTTTTCAGTATTTGATAGGTTTTAGTAATTTGTAGTTTTGGAGGTCTTCGGAGCATTTCTTGTACTCCTCAAATTCGCCTCTAGATAATTGGATTAGCTTTCCAATGGTGTAAGTGGCTTGCTTTTTCTAGCTATATGTAGAAAGTTATGCCTTCTACAAGTAGGCATAAATTTCAAAATAGTTTTTGAAGTTTTAGTTTTTATTTTTTATTTTGTAATAAATATTGTGGACTGTTCATTTCATTTCGAAGGGATTTTGGTGACCCTTCATATCCTTCATACTTTGTATAAACTTGAGGTTGTGAATGAAATGGAACTTCTTTTTGGCTTGCATAATTTGTTATCTAGAAATTGTTTTGTTTGCAATTCACAATACCACAGGTAACATCTCACACTAGGTATTGTACTTTGAATCTTTAATTCGAATCACTTGGTGTAGGCCAAGTATATGGTATGTTTTCTGGTTATTTCCTTAGTGTAGACTGAGTGGACAAGTTGTGATGTATCATGTCCTTGGTGAAGACCAAGTGGACACATTCTCTTATTCACGTCCTTGGTGTAGACCAAGTGGACAAAGTATTTGTTTATGTCGCCAGTGAAGGACAAGTGGAAAAGCTCATTTTATTGGTATTATTTTGATGATTGAGTCATAGGACTAGGTTTTTTGAGTAGGCATGGGGAGTATCTCCTTACATGCACCCCGACCTAGAAGTGGCCACATACATTGTGTCAAGGAGTTTCTTAAAAAGGTGAAAACATGATAAAATGAACTAGGTATAAACATTAAATGAGATGAATTGGTATTGTAGAAACCATTGAATCCTCAGATGTCATGTGTGACCCAAGTGTGAGGTAAATGGTATTGTGTAAATTATTGAATCCCTAGATGACATGAGTGACATGTGCGAGAGGTAGATGGTGGAGACCATTCAATCCCCAAATGTCATGAGTGATTCGTGCACAAGGTAGATGGTGTTGTGCCTCATATTTCAATATTGGTCTATGTGAATGGTGATACTCCTTATGGTTGGCATGTGTGGTAATCACTCCCTACTAGCATGTTTTCCATGTTTTTGTGTCTGGATTACTATCTTTACAAGCACAATTGGGTGGGCTTGAGGGTTCCACGAGGTAGGTTGGCATTGCACTTTACCACTACTGGAGACCGGCGTATAGGTGGTGGAATTCTTCTAGAGACATAGTATAGAGCATGATGTGCTCATTTCTTCACTTTATCGCATGCTTTCAGTGAATTTGTATTGTATTAACATGATCATTAAATTTGATTTGATTTGATGCTTATAGATGTATCGAGTGTTTACGACCTTAATTTAAGTTATCCGATACTCCCCAATGTGGAGCTAGTTGTTTACTAGTGGTAGGTGTTAGATAACTAGGAGGGGGGTGAATCAGTTAAGTCCAATTATCCTATAGTCCCAAAACACTCCCAGATGTATAAATCAAAACTTTCAAATCAATTAATCAACTCAGTAATACTTTAATTGTGGTTTTATGTTCATCTACCGAATAATAGTAAATTAACTATTATATTTACCAATCAATCCATTTATAATAATGTGTAAAGTAATATAACAATTCAACACATCCATACATATATAACACTTTGATTTTTAGCGTGGAAACCATGTTAGGGTAAAAAACACTTGGGACCGGTCATCCAAAAATAATTCACTCTTTTGAAGTGAGCTCAATTAAGAGCCAACCCTATTAAAGGTTACAAAACACACTGTAAGGTGTGACCTGGTTAGAGGATTTATCACTAATAGTTCTCTCTTGACCAAACATTCACTATGGGGTCAACAAGAAAACAATCAACATTCATTGAATTTCATATTGAAATATAAAGACTTTTAAGTCCACTCAGTTAAGAGATTTATCTGTAGCAATGGTTAGAATGCAACAATAATGATCTGATTCAAATACAACTTGGTTTGCATATTTTCATATCTATGTTATGCTCAGAATACCTCTGGCCAATAAACTCAATTCAATTCCTTTGTACCCTCCCACTATGTTATGCTCAGTAATTCTTTTCTCTAACGCTCGATGTTGTCTGCAGATTTGCTCAATTTTGTCTTCAACCTGTTTGACTAGCTTCATATGAATGCAATCTTCTCACATGCATTCCAAAATTCAATTTGAATCTCTTGTCTCCTTTTATAGACATCATAAACCATTTTATTTCCAGCCATAGATTTTGCCTCTTAATGTTCACTATTGATTTTTTCACTTTAACCTTCCTCGGCAATTGTGTCACTAACACGTTTCATTCTCCTTCATTTGATCATCCTTGAATTTTTTCATATGTTTGATCATCATAAAAAACATTATCTTTTACCTCAGAATCATTCACAATTGTCCAGCTCATCATCTTTAGTCAGAAGTCATAAGTTCCATTTATTTCTTTCACTTAGTCAATACTGTAATGCGTCGATGATAACTAACTCAGTTAACATTGTACTCGATATACACTACACTTGCTCGGTGTATGTTGTTCCAACTTGGTGTATACTGAATTCTTCATTTACTGACCACATAAACTTGTACATTCTTGCTCTTCAAACCATAACAGAATTATGTAATACAACCAAATCACTAACATAATGTCATAGAATCATCAAAAATTTACCCAATGAATACCATATCCATATATTTCTCATACATCTCATCTTCATGTAGATATCTCATTCCTTCATCAATATTTCCTTCTTAAGATGTTTTTAGCTATCATGATAGGTAAACTCAAAACTAGTTGTCATCAATGACAATACAATAACTGATTTAATGTGTAACACATATACCTTTGTAGCTCAGTGACCATCAATCATTGTCTTTCAAATATCCAATCAGTTTTCAAACTCTCCTTCAAGATATTCAATCAATTATAGTCTATCAATCTCTCCCTTTGGCATTGATGGCAACATAATATGAAATATGTCATAGAATACCAAGCATTTGTTCGACAACTCTATATTCAAATGTTATAACTTGGTAAGATCTCCCTAACTTAGGCATTTAATATGTTTAATCACTACACAACCTCACTGTCTCTCCCTTTCGATAATCTCTCTCCCTGCGGATAGATATATCATTCTTTCCATTTGTGTGCATTTCATATGATATTCTCTCTCCCTTTGACAGCAATGCCACAAAGAAATTAGCTCTTCAGTAGCCAAATCAAGATCTCTTTTTTTTGGTTCAGATTCAAGTACCTTGCATGCACTAATATGCAATTTCAATTTGTCTTCCATCTTTCACAACCTTAGGAAACCCAAAGTTTGAACTTTATGTATCAACATCATTAGATCATCTGATAAAGTACAAGTTGATGCAACCTCTTAATCACCTTAGTGACCATTAGATAGGGGATGGACCCCTATTCTACTTCTTAAGTACTCAAATGTGTCCTTCGGTAAGGGTTTAATAAATATGTCAGCAAGTTTCTCTTGTGATTTCACATATTCCAATCTTCCTTTCTTTTCTTGTATTTTTTCCCTCAAAAAGTGATACTTTATAGATATATGCTTTATCTTTGCATGCATCACTGGATTCTTAGAAATATTAATTGCACTTGTGTTATCATAATACATTATCACTAGGTCAATGATATCCTTATTCATACCTTCCAAAAGTTATTTAATCCATGCAATATTTGAACAATTAGCAACAACAGCAACATATTATGCTTCTACAGTGGACTGAGAAATGCATCCTTATTTCTTATTGATCTAAGTAACCAATCTTTCTCCAAAAAAGAATGCTCTTCCAGTAGTGCTCTTTCTATCATCAATTTTTCCAGCCCAATCAACATCAATATAAACTTTCAGTTCAAATTTTCCTTCTTTCTTATACCACAAACCATATTTTTTAGTGTTTTTCAAGTATCTCAAAATTCTTTTCACAGCAGTCAAGTGTGATTCTTTAGGATTAGCAAAAAATCTTGCTACAATTCCAACCGCATGTACAATATCTGGTCTACTATGCACAACATACATCAATTTTCCCATCAGTGATCTATACAAGGTCTGATTTACCTCAGTTGACTTGTCATCATTTATCAATTTGCATCATGTGACCATAGGTGTACCAACTGGTTTTGAATCCTACATATTGAATGTCTTCAATACTTCCTTGATGTATTTGGATTGAGTAATGTATATGCCTTCATTCTGTTGTAAAATTTGCAAGCCAAGAAAAAATTTGATCTCTCCGAACATTTACATTTCAAATTCTTTTCTCATTTCATCAGCAAATGATTTGCATAGATTATCATGTCCTCCAAATATGATATCTTAAACAAAAATTTCAGCAATAAGAATCTTATCATCAGTTTCACATTTCAAATACAAATTATTGTTGTCACTAGTTCTAACAAATCCAATACTAATGAGATAGGAATGCAGTCTTTCACACCATGCTCTCAGTTATTGTTTCAGTCCATATAAATATTTGTGTAACTTACATACCATATTCCTCTAATTAGGATCAACAAAACTATCAGGTTGTTTAATGTAAACCTCTTCTTCAAGTATCCCATTCAAAAATGCAAATTTAACATCCATCTAATAAACTTTAAATCCTTTATAAGAAGCCTCCCTCAAGTCTAGCAATAGGTGGAAAAGTTTCTCCATAGTCAATTATCTCTTCTTGTGCATAACCTTTGCATACTAGTCTTTCTTTGTTCCTTTTAATATCTCCATTCTCATTCAATTTATTTCTGAATATCCATTGGTTCCAATCCCTTTTTTATCTCTCGGTCTCAATACCAATGTCCATCTTTTGTTTTTCTATATCTTCTCGATCTTTACATTCATAGCCTTAATCCATTCATCATTTTTAAGTGCATCTCTAACAATTTTCAGCTCAAATTCACAACATGTGTTGTTTCTCAACTTACTTCATGTCATCATGTCATCTTTCTTATCTCCAATTAGCTGATCCTTTGGATGATGTCTTCTTACATATCTAGCAAGTATAGGTTCAGTTCTTTATTCTTAAATATGTTCTCCACTCAGTGCATGATCATGATCTTCATCGGTAGCAGTTTTCTTATTCTCGGTCTGTAAAGATTGTTTCTCGGTAGCATTACCATGTTGCTCGGTAACACTAGACTATTTCTTAGGTAGAGTGTCAGGTTCCTCAATGTAAAAAAATCTACCATAGTCTTATGGTTCCTGTTTACTTTCTTTGTCATTCTTTTCAGCAAATTCATCAACTCTCACATTTGCACTTTCAATCATTTTGTTAGTAGCCTTGTTCAAACATTTGTAAGCTTTGATTTTAGCAGAATATCCTAGAAATATTCCTTCATCTCCTTTTGAATCAAATTTCCCATTTCTATCATCTTTCAGAATGTAACATCTACTTCCAAATATTCTAAAATAACTCACATTACGTGTGTAATCATACCATAATTCATAAGGTGTCTTGTTTGATTCTTTCTTCATTTGAACTTGGTTCAATGTGTATATAGTAGTACTAATAGCTTCTCTCCAGTACATTTGTGCAACATCCTTTTCAATCATCAGTGTTCTAGAAAAATCCATAATTGATCTATTTCTACTTTCAGCAATTCCATTATGTTGGGGTGTCCTTGGTGCAAAAACATGTCTCTTGATTTCATGCTCATTAAAAAAATTAGTGAGCTTATCATAAATAAATTCACCACCTCTATTTGATCTCAAGCATTTCATTTCTTTACCAGTTTCTCTTTCCACTTTTTTTTTATACCATTTAAACATCTTAAAAGCCTCAGATTTATCTTTCAAGAACATGACAGTCATCATCCGAGAGAATTCATCAACAAACAAGATAAAATATATGTCTCCATAATAACTCTAAGTTCTCATAGGACCACACAAGTCAATATGAACTAACTCCAAAATAGCATTAGATGAAAAGTGTTTTCTCTTAAAACTAGATTTTGACATCTTTCCTATTTGACATTGTTTGCACATAACATGTCCAGGTTTAGATATGCTTGGTAAACCTCTAACTCTCCTTTTCTTACTGATCTTAACCATGTTGCCAAAATTCACATGACATAACCTCTTGTGCCATAACCATGTTGGAAACTACAATTGAAACAATTTTTATATTGTCATTGATGTCAAACCTTAACTAGTAAGATAGTTGCTATCTCAGATAGTACCATATCTTTTGATTGATGAAGAGGATTTGAAAAGAGGAGATAACAAGAGGACCTAAGGAAAGGTTGAGTTATGTGATACTTCAATGGGTACTTGATTAGTTGGCGCATTGCCAAGGTAATGTGTTGTTTATCTAGTAAGAAGAAAGACTGGAATTATAGGCTTAACCGAGAAAAAGTGAAGAAATCTAGTTTAAGCTGAGTGATGTTAGTGTCGACCGAGCACTAGTATATGCCGACTAAATCTAGTGTTGACCAATCATTAATTGCTGAGTGTCATTAAATTACTGAGAAAAGATAGTGTTTTCTAAGGAATACAATTTTTTGTGATGATCGAGATATAGAGTGATGACTAAGAAGATGAACATGGTATTGACCGAGTGTCAGTAATTTACATTTGGAGAAAGAATTGAGAATCTCAGCCAACACAGTTGAATTCTTGGGATGTGTAAAACATGTTGACATTAGTAATGAATTGTATGGAGAATTTAATGCATGGTAAATCATTTTCTTATGGATCCAAAGATAAGTTTGGAGATGTATCTAAAAGGAAAATATGAAGAACATAATGATAGAAGGATTGGATGAATCTAGCCTAAACCTAAGATCTACGGAGGAGATTAAGCGGTAAAATATTGATCTACCTAATCAAGGAGGTATAAGATTAACCTAATTGTGAGGTTACAGTGTGAGAAGAAGATGTTGATGTTATTAACTGATAAGTCTAAGCAGAAGGCTGAAGGTGAAACTATGAAGGAGTTGAACAGATTTTTTGTGATTGCTTGAAGCAAATTCCAAGTAGATCAGAGATGGATATGGAAATGAAGGTCATTCATTAAATCAGAATATGTGTGAAGTGGATCTGTAAATGCAAAGTGAGTTGTATATTTTTCAGATTAGAACCTATTTTTACTTTCTAACCATTGTATTAGTCTAAATCCTTTAATCAAGGTTGACCTAACAGTTATTGCATAAATCCTTTAATCAAGGTGACATTCTAATGGAATGTCCTTAAGTCCTCTAACCAGGCCATTTTTGGCAGAGTGTTTTAAATCCTTTAATAGGGTCACACCTAATAGTGTGTACGTAAACCTTTAACTAGGTTGGCTTCTCATAGAGGTCACTTCATAAGAGTGAAAATCAGTAGCATGTTACAAAATGGTTTTTCCCAAATTGGGTTTCCACTATAAATCCTGGTGTTATACTTGTGTGAATGATTTTGATGTGGATGTTGTTGAAAGCTTTATATTTTGTAAGTTAATTACTTTTAGATAGTGGAATGCATGTAATATGTTTCTAATATATGCTATAGATACCGAGTTGAATTTCTGATTAGATCTAAGTTTTTTGAAGAGCTAGAAAGTTCAATTGGTACATCTGGACCTGAGAATAATTGATTCACCCCCCTCTCTTTTGTTCTAAAATCATTCTAACAATTGGTATCAGAGTTTTTGGTGCTTACATAGAAAACTTTAAAGGTACTTGAAGCTAATGATCAAGATGTACAAAAAGGAGGTACCAAAGTTGAACAAAGAGAACTTCCCTGCATGACAGAGTTTGATGAAATTGCATCTAGCTGGTATTGGTGATTCAATGAAATACTATGTTGAAAATTAGTATGTTATACTTGCTACACCTTTGACTGTTGAGGAGATGAAAGAAAAACAAGAACACAATCAAGCAATGTTGGAGATTGCATCTGCCCTAAGCTATCCTAAATTTGAAGACATCAAGGATTGTACTAATACAAAGTAAATGTGGGACACTCTTGCAACTATCTATGGTAGAGATACAAATGTATTGAAAGCCAAATCTGAAAGCCTAGGAGGTAAGTTTGATGAAATGAAAATGCAAGAAGGTAAAAATATTGATCAGTATTGTGGTAGAATTAAGGAGGTAGTGAATGCTATTAGAGGAGCTAATGGAAACATTGATGATGAAACTATTATTGGTAAAGTATTAAGGACTTTGCTTCCTATCTATGCTATCAGAATTTTTGCAATACAAGAATCAAGATTTAACCCTAGTAATGTTCCAACTCTGGAAAGTCTTGTTGGTAAGCTGACTTCTTTTGAGCTATCTAATTATGATAACTACATTGTTCCTAATGTCAAATCTGCATTCAAGTCTCAAATGGTTATGCAAAAGTCTAAGAGAGGAAGAAAAATATGTGAAAAGTGATAGTGACATTGATAGTAATAGTGACACTTCAGATGAAGAAGTAGATGATCTTGAGGCACTTATGGCTAGAAGGCTAAAAAGAGGAAAAGGGAAATATAAAGGTAAACTTCCTATAATCTATTTTTCATGTAACAAATTTGGCCATATTGCAGCAAGATGCCCTGACAGGACTGACAAGGATGAGAGAAGATAAATCAAGTACAAAGATAAGAGAAATGAAAGAGATCACCACAGGTACAAAGACAAAGGCAAGAAATCCTTCTATGTTGCTGAAGAGGAAACTAATAGTGACACTAGTGAATCTGATGAATGTGATATAGAAGTTGTTTATGTTGCTATGAAAGATGATCCTGATGAAGATGAAAACTGCACTTATTTCCTATGTGAGCAAAGGTCATAAATGGATTATTGATAGTGGTTGCTCACATCACATGACTGGTGATAAAAGTAAGTTTGAAACCCTAGATCATTACAAAGGTAGAAGTGTTAAGTTTGGTAATGATGCACCATGTCCTGTGAAGGGAAAAGGATCAATTAGATTGACTGATAAGATCACATGTGAAAACATTTATTGGGTTGAAGGTCTTAACTATAATTTGTTGAGTGTTGCATAGTTGAACAACACTGGTTACCTAGTGGAATTCCATCACAAAAAGGCTAAAATATTTGATGCCATTGGTGAACTAATTGGTAGTGGAGAATAGATAAGAGGTAACTTGTTCTATCTAGACCTATCTAAAGAAACATGTTTGTTTGCACAATTTGATGATTTATGGTTATGGCATAAGAGGTTGTGTCATGTGAATTTTGACAATCTGGTAAATATTAGTAAAAAGAAGAAAGTTAGAGGTTTTCCAAGATTGAAGAAACCTAGTAATGTGATGTGCAAACACTGTCAATTGGAAAAAATTATGAAGTCTAGTTTTAAGAGCAAGACATATACTTCTAAAAATATTTTGGACTTGGTTCATACTGACCTTTGTGGACCTATGGGTGTACAAAGTTATTGTGGTGATAAGTATTTCATTCTGTTTGTTGATGACTATTCTAGAATGATGATTATAATGTTTTTAAAGGAGAAATTTGATGCATTTCAATTATTTAAGTAGTATTTAGCAAAAGTTGAAAAAGAAATAGGTAAAAGCTTGAAATGTCTGAGATCTGACAAAGGTGGAGAGTTTAGATCAAATGAGTTCAATCTATTCTGCAATGATAGAGGAATAAAGAGACAGATGTATGCACCAAGGAAGCCTCCACAGAATGGCATAGCAGAAAGAAGAAATATGTCAACTATGGATTGTGCTAGGACACTGATGATAGAAAAGAATGTTGTACAAAAGTACTGGAGAGAAGCTATAAGTACAGTTGTTTATACCTTGAACCAAGTACAAATTTAAAAAAGGTACAAATGCTACACCTTTTGAGTTATGGCATGGATATACACCTAATGTGAAATATTTTAGAGTCTTTGGGAGTAAATGCTACATACTGAAAGAAAATAGGAATGGAAAATTTGATACAAAAAGTGATGAAGGCATATTCCTAGGATATTCTACTAAGAGAAACACTTATAAGTATTTGAATTATAACACTAACAAAGTTGTGGAAAGTTAAAATGTTAGAGTTGATGAATATGTAGAAATAAATGAAGTTGAGTACAAGAAAGAACCTAAAGATTATAGATCTTTTGTATACATGGAAGGAGAGGCAAGTAATTTGCCTAAACTAGATGCAGAGTCACAAATAGTTAATGTCAAGCATTAGGAGGATGTTGTCGAGCATCAGGAGGATGATGCTGAGCAATTAGAAAAAGAAGTAGATAATTTGCATTATGAACCTGAAGATCCAGAGCAATGAAAAAAGAAATTTGAACCTACATTGGCACAGTATGTAAGAAGACATCATAAGCTTGAGAAAATCATTAGAGATAAAGAATCTAGAGTCATGAAAAGAAGTAAGTTGAAAGATCATACATGCTTACTATGTAAGTTTGAGCCTAAAATAGTAAAATATGCTTTAGTGAATGATGATTGGATACAAGTCATGAATGAAGAAATAGAGCAAATAGAAAAGAATAATGCCTAGACTCTAGTGCCGAGACCAGAAGATAAGAATGTTATTAGAACAAAATGGGTATCCAGAAATAAGAAAAATGAAAATGGAGAAGTCACTAGAAACAAGGCCAGATTAGTATGTAAGGGGTATGCACAAGAATAAGGAATTGACTATGGGGAGATATTTTCCCATGTTGCAAGATTAGGAGTAAGGACTCTACTTGTATATGCTGCTTATAAAGGATTCAAAGTATATCAAATGGATGTCAAATCTGCATTTATGAATGGGATATTAGAAGAAGAATTATACATTAAACAACCTGAAGGATTTGTTGACCCAAGCAAGAAGAATATGGTTTGCAAGTTGCACAAGGCACTGTAAGGATTGAAACAAGCCCCTAGAGTATGGTATGAGAAACTGCATAATTATTTGATAAAGATTGGATTTGCAAGGACAAATGACAATAGTAATCTGTATATGAAGACTAAAAAAGGTAAAGGGACTTTGTTAGCTGAAATCTTTGTTGATGATATTAGATTTGGAGGACAAGATGCCCTATGTCAAAACTTTTCAAATGAGATGCAAACTAAATTTGAAATGTTTATGTTTAGTGAGATCAAATTCTTTGTTGTTTTGTAAGTTTATCAGATGAATAAAGGTATCTATATTACTCAATCTAAATATGTCAAAGAGATACTGAAAACTTTTGGTATGGACGATTCCAGACTAGTAAGTACACCTACGGCTACTGGATAGAAACTATCTAAAACTGATGATATAGATGAATTGAATCAAACCTTGTATAGATCTATGATTGGAAAGCTACAATATGTTGTTCACAGCAAACCAGATATTGCCCTAGTAGTTGGGATTGTGGCAAGATTTTTTTCCAACCCTAAGGAGAATCATATGATGGCAATGAAAAGAATATTGAGATATCTGAAAGGAACAAAGGATTATGGATTGTATTACAAGAAGAATGATAAGTTTGAACTGAGAGTTTACACTAATGTAGATTGGGCTGGCAATTTTGATGACAGAAAAAGTACAAGTGGTGGAGCATTCTTTCTAGGAAAGAGATTAGTCTCCTAGACAAGAAAGAAACAAAACTGCATTTCCCAATCTACAACAGAAGCTGAGTATGTAGCAAAAGCAATGAATTGTTTAAATTTAGTGTGGATCAAGAAATTATTAAAAGGTATGAAGGAAGAAATCACTGATCTAGTTATTATTTTTTGTGATAACACAAGTGTTATTAATCTATCAAAGAATCTAGTGATGCACACTAAAACTAAGCATATTGCTATCAAGTATCGTTACTTGAGAGAGCTAGTTCAAGACAAAGAAGTGAGATTGGAATATGTGAATACAAATGAAGAATTAGGAGATATATTCACAAAATATTTGCCTAAGGATGCTCGTGAATATCTTAGAGGTAAACTAGGGGTGAATCCCCTAACTAAGGCTACCTAGTAAAATAGGAGCACTGCATCAAATGTGCTAATCAAAATATTTGACAAACTAATGTAGAAAAGGTCAAACTTTAGGAGTTGCCTAGAGTTGTGAGAAGTAAGGCAGAGATATTAATCAATCATAAGCAAGATGACAGAGGGAGTATACAATATATAGAACTGATATGAAGACACCTACATAGTAAAGATGTAAGAGATAGATACAAGCTTTGGCATTGTTGTCAAAGAGGGAGAAGATTCAATGAAAACAAATGGAGTGATACAGCACTAAGGGAGAAGATTCAATGAAACCTGAGGGAGAGATACATAGAAGATTCAGAGGTAGTAATTAAGCAAGTGGTTAGGCAAGGAAAAAGTTTTGAATCGGAATGAAGCTAAGGATATTAATAAAATTTGATGCACAGATATTTTAGATTGTTTGGTAAATCATGTGTTATTCATGTGGTGTTTCCATCAATTCCAAAGAGGGAGATTGTTGGAAACTATAATTGAAACAATTTTTATATTGTCATTGATGTCAAACCTTAACTGGTAAGATAGTTGCTATCTAGGATAGTACCATATCTTTTGATTGATGAAGAGGATTTGAAAAGAGGAGATAACAAGATGACCTAAGGAAAGGTTGAGTTATGTGATACTTCAATGGGTACTTGATTAGTTGGCACATTGACAAGGTAATGTGTTGTTTATCTAGTAAGAAGAAAGACTGGAATTGTAGGTTTAGCTGAGCAAAAGTTAAGAAATCTATTTTAAGATGAGTGATATTAGTTTCGACCGAGCGCTACTATATGTCGAGTAAATCTAGTGTTGACCAAACATCAATAATTGTCGAGCATCAAGAAATTACCGAGAAAAGACAATGTTTGTCGAGCAAGAAAAAAAATTTCTGATGACCAAGATACATAGTAATGACCAAGAAGATGAACACAGTATTGACTGAGTGTTAGTAATTTACATTTGGAGAAAGAGTTGAGAATCCTAGCAGACATAGTTGAATTCTTGGGATGTGTAAAATGTGTTGACATTATTAATGAATTGTATGGAGCATTTAATGCATGGTAAATCATTTTCTTATGGATTTAAAGAGAAGTTTGGAGATGTATCTAGAAGAAAAAGATGAAGAACATAATGATGGAAGGATTTGATGAATCTGACCTAAACCTAAGATCTACGAAGGAGATTAAGCAGAAAAAGATTGATCTACCTGATCAAGGAGGTATAAGATTAACCTAATTGTGAGGTTACAGTGTGAGAAGAAGAAGTTAATGTTATTAACTGATAAGTCTAAGTAGAAGGCTAAAGGTGAAATTGTGAAGGAGTTGAACAGAGTTGTGATTTCTTGAAGAAAATTCCAAGCAGATCAGAGATGGAGATGAAAATGAAGGTCAGTCAATAAATTAGCATATGTGTGAAGTGGATCTGTATTTTCAAAGTGAGTCATATGTTTTTTCAGATCAGAACCTACTCTTACTTTCTAACCATTGTATCATTCTAAATCCTTTAATCAAGGTTGACCTAACAGTCATTGCATAAATCCTTTAATCAAGGTGACATTCTAATGGAATGTTCTTAAGTCTTCTAAACAGGCCACTTTTGACAGAGTGTTTTAAATCCTTTAACAGGGTCACACCTAATAGTGTGTATGTAAACCTTTAACCGGGTTGGCTTCTCACAGAGCTCACTTCAGAAGAGTGAAAATCAATAGCATGTTACAAAGTGGTTTTTTTCCAAATTGGGTTTCCACTATAAATCCTAGTGTTATACTTGTGTGAATGATTTTGATGTGGATGTTGTTGAATGCTTTATATTCTGCAAGTTAATTACTTTTGGACAGTGGACTGCATGTTATATGTTTTTGATATATGCTGTAGACACCAAGTTGAAATGTTGATTAGATCTGAGTTTGTTGAAGAGATAGAAAGCTCAATTAGTATATCAAGACCTGAGAATAACTGATTCACCCCCCCCCCCGTGCACCTCTGTTGTTTTAAAATCATTATAATAAACCATACATCTTCATTCTTAGCCAACAAACAAGAAGTTTCAGCATTGTCAAGATAGAATAAATTACCTTAAAAGATTGTTCACCAATACCAATCAACTTTCTAGTCTCATCATAGATCTTCACCTTTCTATTCTCAAATGCAACTCAGTGACCTATATTATTCAGTTGTGCTACACTCAAAAAATTATAATTAAGTCCTTTCACCCAATATAGACCCTTTTCCTTTCACTAGACAAGGTGTATCATTTCCCATTTTAACGGATCCACCATTATAATGTTCAAGGTATTCAAAATTTTCTTCATCACTAGTCATATGATGTGTATAGCCACTATCAATAATCCATGTATTATTATTAGTAACTTTAGAAATAAGTGTTGTTCAAAACATAGCTTTCTTCTTCTTCAAAATATTCTTTCAATGCCACAAATACCACTTCTATGTCTTCAGCAGTCTTGGTGTCGGTGTCATCATCTTCATCTTCAACAAGGTAGCATGCTTTCTTTCCTTTATCTTTGTAATCTTGGTTATCTCTCCTGCCATACTGTCGATTACCTCTGTGATCTTGGTTATCTCTTTTGTTATACTTCTTTTCATTAGATCTCTCACTTATTTTCTCATCTCCTTTCATGTCAAGACATCTAGCATCAATATGACCAATCTCTTTATATTTAAAGGATACCAAATATAGTTTACCTCTATATCTTCCTTTACCTATTTGTAATCTCCTAGCCATTAATGCTTCAAGTTCATCAAGTTCATCCTCTTCACTTTCACTATCTCTTTCATTTATTATCTTATGTATGCTACTTGATTTACCAATTTTCAGAGATGACATAAATACAGATTCAACAGTAGGAACAATACTATTGTCAAATTTGTTCAACTCAAATGCACTCAATCTACTGATTAGACTATCAAGTGTAACATTATTACCAGGAGCTGCTCTCATTTCATGAATTGCAAAGACTCTAATAGCATAGGAAGGTAACAATGTTCTTAAAATTTTACTTACAACCGTGTCTTCATCAATAGTTCCACCTGCTCCTCGGATAGCATTCACAACCTCCTTGACTCAGTTTTTGCACTGAGATATGTTCTCACCTTCTTTCATTTTCATGTCATCAAACTTTCCTCTGAGAGTCTCAGCTTTAGCCCTTAACACATTCACATCTCCTCCATGAACTAGTGCAAGCTTGTCCCACATCTGTTTAGAAGTTGTACATGTCTTAAGATCTTCAAATTCAACATATGATAAGGAAGAAGCAATCTCAATCATCATAGCATTGTGTTCATGTCTTTCTCTCATTTTATCAATAGTCAAAGGTCTTCTAGTGGGTAAGATAAACTCATTTTGCAAGTAGTATGTTGCAGACTCACCAATCCTTGGTAGATACAATTTCATTCTTCTTTTCCATGTCGAGAAGTTTCCTTTGTTTAGCTTAGGCACCCCTCTCTTATACATCTTCTGATCTTTAACTTAATTCATTCAAACTTTTCTTTCAAGTACTCTCGCTCTAATACTAATTGTTAGATAACTGAGAAGCGGGGTGAATCAATTAAGTCCAGTTATCCTATAGTCCCAAACACTCCTAGGTGTATAAATCAAAACTTTCAATCAATTAATCAACTTGGTAATACTTTAATTGTTCCTTTTTGTTCATCTACCAAATAGCAGTAAATTAACTGCTATATTTACCGATCAATCCAGTTATAATAATGTGTAAAGTAATATAACAATTCAACACATCCATACACATATAACACTTTGATTTTTAATGTGGAAACCTTGTTAGGGTAAAAACCACCTGGGACTGGTAATCCAAAAATAATTCACTCTTCTGAAGTGAGCTCAATTAAGAGCCAACCCTATTAAAGGTTACAAAACACACTCTAACGTGTCACCTGGTTAGAGGATTTATCACTAACAGTTCTCCCTTGAACAAACATTCACTATGGGGTCAACAAGAAAATAATCAACATCCATTCAATGTCATATTGAAATATAAAGACTATTAAGTCCACTCAGTTAAGAGATTTATCTGTAGCAATGGTTAGAATGCAACAGTAATGATCTGATTCAAATACAACTTATTTTGCAGATTTTTAGATCTATGCTAAGATCATAATACCTTTGGCCAATAAACTCAATTCAATTCCTTTGTATCCTCCAACTCTGTTCAACTCGGTAATTCTTTTCTCTGACGCTTAGCATTGTCTACAGATTTGCTTGGTTCTATCTTCAACCTGTTTGACTATCCTCGCATGAATGCAATCTTCTCACGTGCATTCCAAAATTCAATCTGAATCTCTTGTCTCCTTTTATAGACATCATAAACCATTTTATTTCTAGCCATATATTTTGCCTCTTAATCTTCACCGTTGATTTTTCCAATTTAACCTTCCTCGACAATTGTGTCAGTAACACATTTCATTCTCCTTCATCTGATGATCCTTGAATTTTGTCAGTCGTTTGATCATCATAACAAACATTATCTTTTACCTCGAAGTCATTCACAATTTGTCAACTCATTATCTTTAGTTAGCAGTCATAAGTTTCATTTATTTCTTTCACTCAATCAATATCATATTGCATCAGTGAAAAATAACTCAATTAACATTGTACTCAGTATAGACTACACTTGCTCGGTGTATATTGTTCCAACTCGGTGTTTACTGAATTCTTCATTTACTGACCACATAAACTTGTGCGTTCTTTCTCTTCAAACCATAATAGAATTATGTAATACAACCAAATCACTAACATAATGTCATAGACTCATCAATAAGTTACCCAATGAATACCATATCCATATCTTTCTCATACATCTCATCTTCATGTAGATATCTCAATCCTTCATCATTATTTCCTTCGTAAAATGTTTGTAACCATCATGATAGGTACAGTCAAAACTAGTTGTCATCAATGATAATACAATAATGGATTTAATGTGTAACACATATAACTTTGTAGCTCAGTGATCATCAATCATTGTCTTTCAAATATTCAATCACTTGCCAAACTCTCCTTCAAGATATTCAATTAGTTGTAGTCTATCAGTACGTTGGTGTCAGCTTAGGCATTTGAGTTTTTTCCTTTCAATTTTAGCTAAAAATTATGGATCAACGCCTCTGCTTACATCAACACTTGCATTAATCAGTATTTCTGCATGCTAGATCAACACATGTGACTCACTAGTCTGAGAATTTATGTCTTAAACTTTTACTAGTCAGATCAGTGGCTATTATTTCTAGATCGATGCGTGCATAGACTAGCGTCTCTATTTGCATTGACATCTGTGCCCAGTTTGATTAATTGGCAGTTCTTTGTTGGTTTATTGCTATATATTTATTGGTTTATTATTGGATCTTTTTAGTTTATTGATGGTTCTTTGTTGGTTTATGGATGTTTAGAAGGTAATTAACTTGAAATCACATTAGGAACATGTACCTTGGGTTTAAAATGATTATCTGTTAGATGGATTGTGAGGATGGATTAGTCTTCTCTATGTTTCGCCATGGGTTATTGTTCACTTAGCCTCTTGTGATTCGTGGACTTTGTCTGAATCCTTGTAGGGTGGTCTTGTGAATGTGTGTACTCCATTCTAAGTATGTTATTGGATTTTCATGGAACCCTTTGAATTACTTGTTATTTTTTCGCTTGTACATGAATCGTGTAATGATCATGGTTTACTTATTTTTTTGTTATGCTTATGGTTGTGGTAACACTTATGTACATGATGTTTATTCCATGTTAAAAAAAATGGTTTAGTACATATTTGGCCTATGTTATGAGGGTTCCTTGGCAGGGCATTACAAGTAGCACTACTCAACTCTCATCCATCTATCTAGCTCACTCACATAGTCTCTACCACACCCAAGGAATCTCCTCTACTTAGGCTCTCATCTTTGCTACCACTCTACTCACCATTTGACCCATATGCACAAATATCTCCAAGAGAATTCATGAGCAAAATGGATATCAAGATTTCATTATGCCACCATCAAATGAAGTCCTAGGTGACTCCTACATCATCAACCTCTAAAGAATGAGGTGATTATCCTCTCTCTTGCTACTATAGTCACCCAAGTTGATATTTCTAATAGTGGGTTGAGTAAGATCCCTTGCTCAAAACTAAAATCCAATGGCCCTACCATGTTTTGGTTTGAGCATGCATACATTGGAATGGCTTTGGAAATGTTCTAGACCCAATTGAACTACCCCATCACCCTTTGTTAGTATAATGACATCACTATGTAGTTTAAATCACTATAAAATCATATATCCCTACAAAAAATCAGTCTCTATACATCTAGGTCATCTAACAAATCTTGGCCATGCCCACAGATAGATATAAATCCATAACACAATCTTAGTGTTATGCACACTATCAAAACTTTGTCTCATAAAAACTAAAACATTGAACCTATAGTCTCAACGTTGTGTATAGGCCTAACCATACGACACATCCAATAAAATTTAGCCTAGTAACTAGCAAGATTGGTACATGTGATGTTCTCATATGCTCACACTAGTAATAGTGTACAAGTCGTCAAAATCAAGAACTTGTTGTATACAAAGTCATTGAGATTATAATACAAGTGGGTGAGCATGTTTTCCCCTATGTTAACATAACCTTATGTCCCTCAATGACTTAAATAGTATGAACAGTGTCATATGAGGGTGTGTCACATTCATATATGGTCATTTACATGGATATTGTGACAATGAAAATCTATTTGACCAAGGGAATGAGAACTTATCCTTTCTTTATCCATTGTAATAAATGTCAATTGTAGTATCACAAGATACGACTAAGAGCTTAGAATTTCCTCTTGAGTTGTGACTAGTGATCTCTACTCCTTGATCATCACCCTCTAACCTCAAATCAAGAACCTCATTAGTCTTGATTAAGTAAAAATGGGATTTGAAATCTCCTGAAACCTTATACAAAAGCATTAAAAGATAGAGCCTTGAAAGACCAAAATACAACTGTGGTGCCCCACCAAACAAGCTACAGGATAAAACCAAAGATCCTACCAAAAAGAACAACCCAAGCAGTCACAACAAAGAGCGATCAAGATTTATATTTTTGCCCATCCTTGTGTGAACGTAAGCTCATATCAAAACACGGAGTGGATGATTTAGATTTCTTTCCCTTTACTATGGTCCCTCCTTCCTCCATCTTACATATAGCCTTCTGCAAAACCATAGAAGAGCTAGAAGATCCCACCAAAGGGTCGGTCACTTCATAAACCACTGAAGGGACAGGAATAGCACCACGATCGTTCCCCTGAACCCGCACAGGAGAAACAAGAGTAATAGAATGCTCAACTCCAATAGCCAAGACAACATCAGAATCAGAGACAGCATCAAGAACATCCGAGCTAGAGATAGCACCATGGGCAGAAAAACCTACAGCACCATCAGACAAGAACACTAATCCAAAGCTAGCAACAATGTTCTGGTCAGGGACAGTAGCCATCTAAACCAAGGCCGCAACAGTAGCATCAGAGACTTTCAAGGAATCCACAGAAGCATCAGCCAAAGCGTGAATAGACTGAGGAGGGTCAACATCCAAACCCCCATTTTTAGAGCCTTTACGAACCGTATAATGGTTGTAAGCAGTGCCTAACCACCAAGTAGGCAATTTCTTTAGTTTAGCCTTGTCAGAAACACACTGCGCGGCAAGATGGCCAGTCTTGTAGCATTTCCTACATTTGAACGAAATACCCTCATAATCAAGGTTCTGAGTCCAAGAGCCTGAAGAAGAAGCCAGAGTGATCTTCTCAGGAAGACCCTTGGAAACATCAACCTCCACAAGAATATGAGCATAAGACATTTTAAATATTTCAATGGAGTCTGAATCCACCATTTGGAAATCCCCAATAGCCTCACCCACAACTTCCAAAATAGAATCCAACCATAGATAAAGAGGAAGATTTGGAAGTCTTACCCATAAGGGTATTTTATTAAAGGACTCTGAAAGAGGATCAAACCCCTGATACCAAGGTTTGGCCATCAGGGGAAAATGCTCCTCCCAAGTGAAACAATTATTACATAGAATAGTTTTCCTATCTTTAGCATTTTCAAACTTTACAATAAAGAAACCCCTAGCCACATGGTATATTTGAACAACATCGGTTAATATGGGTTCCCAATGCTTGGAAATCCATGCATGCAGATCTGAAAGAGAGGGCCAAAAACCCCTAAAACAAAAAATAGAAGCATTGGAAGAAGAGTCTTCCAAATTTTTTAAAATCTCATCTACTGTCTCTGAGTCAAGTTTAACCACAATGGGTTTACTTACAAAAATGGGTTGCACAGGAGAAGAGGAATGGGATCCCCTCCACCCAGAAGATGCAGGACCTGAGATGCTAGATTTGAAAGCAGCCACATCCGCATAGGAAATCACAGAGCCACCACTCATGAAAGTTGCAAACTCTTGAGCTCCCAGAGCTCCAAACCCACCCGCCCGAGAATACCTAGGCACGGAGGAACCCCCTAACACCAAAAGACCAGGGACAAAACTGGCAGAGTGATCAGATCAGGGAGGAATGCCATCGGCAGCAAGAGCACCAGCAGCGGAACCAGTCGCATGAATGCCAACAACAGAACCAGTTGCATGAGCAAAGGCACATTCAAAAATTTGGGTGGGAGCGAGAGTGACCATCAGAGCGATATAAGCTATGGGAATTGATCTATAATGTTACTTTTGTTGGAGTGCATTCCTATTTGATATGATCCAAGAACCTCATTATTTGATATGCATTCAATAACATAATTATCATCTACTATGTCAAGAGAAGGAATTCAAATGTATATGTGTCCAACCTTTCTATTAATTGTTGGAATTAGGAGAGATAGGTACTGAGAGGGGAGGGGTGAATCGGTGCCTTCAAAACTTTAGTTGCAAAAACCTTTATGATCTTATAACTGAATACTGTGATAACCGATCAAAATAAATTGAATCTAATTGCATAAATCAATCATCTAGTTAACTTAAGAAAGTAAACAATATGAAATCAATATGACAATCACATAACACAAGTATTTTGGTAACGCAGAAACCCTTGTTAGAAGGTAAAAACTGCGGTGGGGATGACACCCACAAATTCTTCACTATTGCAGATAGAAAAGGTTTGCCTATTAAGGCTACAAGTTTTGATCACTTTTGGTGATCTTACCCTGTTAGGAGTAACATATTAGATCAGCTAGATCTACCTATTTATAGGATTTAACAACACTATATGAAGTGTGTAATCAGTTAAGAGATTTATACAAAGACTGTTAAGTCTACTCTATTAAGAGATTTCACAAAAACTCTATCACAATTGTCAGAAAGTAATAGGTAACTATCTGCTAGTTGACAACTCAATTGTCTGAAATAGATCTATAAGTTCTTATCAAAATATCACCTTATTTGCGATGGTTCTCTGCTCTGTTCTACTCGGTAGCCTTGTCTGATTCTATTCAATCTGAAAAACCTTTGTACTCTGTTCTGCTCAGTAAACTGATTGTCTTGAAGATAGGCAATTTCTTCAAGTGCTCTGTGATTCATATATATCAGTTCAACAACCCCATAAAATGGTGCGAACATATACAATATATAGTGTTCTATTTTTTTCGCTTAAAGAAAAAATTAGGTTACAAAAAAAAATCATAACCCTAAGATCTACGGTGCAAAATAACCTAGATCAACTAATACAAATAAGATAATCATTGCATTTAATGAATATCTTTTACAATAAATGCTCCTCGATCTTGGTAAACCATTTTACGATCTGTTATAACCGTTTGCATAGAATAATGTGTCATTTCTTATTACTATGTTGTTTACTGTGATCATCGGTAAACACTGTATAATCTGCTTGGTGTTAACTGACCATCAGTGTCGATGTCGCTGATGCTCGGTTAACTGTGTGATGCTCAGTATAAGGCTTTATCGACTACTTTGTATTACTTCTAGTTACCGACTGTCTCACTGTAAATAGCCGACCGACCTATTTACTGTCCTTTGATACTAATGACAACCTAAAATGCTCAATAGAGATTAACAATCTTCCCCTTTGGCAGTAGTATCAAAACTTCATAATGTATATAGACAAACTGTATCTATATAACCCTTATATCTCCGCTATATACATATCTACTACAAAAATTTCTAAGTACAAAAGTACTCCCCCTCCGTGCATGCTCCCGGTATTATGTAATATACATATCAAAAGTATATTATTTGGCATATACATGTTTTCCCCCTTTTTGATAATAACGCCAAATACAAAAAAAAATATGTAATGTATACTTACATCTTATCAAAAATGTGCTGATGGGTTTTCTTCACTGACTCAAAGAGGTTTTCCCATTCCTCTTTCAAGTTGGTAAGAGCAATTTTCTCAAGACTAACTTGTGCATGCATGTCAAAGATATTTTCCAACACCGAAATCTCTGGTGTTGCCACAAGTTGCTTGGCTTTGATAGTATGTGTTTCAAAAATCTTCAGGTAAGGAGTGAGTTCTTTCTGTAACTCTGTGACCTGATCGATGATGTGCTCTTCCTATTTCCTTAAGTCTTCTATCAGCCGCCGAAGTTCCTGAACTCGGTTAATGTGCTTTAAGAAATCAGTTGGCTCAGTGATAGCTACTTGTGTACTCACCTTGATTTCTTCTTCTAAACCTTTTATCTTTTCACTGATTTCTACAGTGAAGGTGTCTGTGGTACAAAGCTTTATTAGCAATTGAAAGATTACCTAGGTGATAGATTTTACCTCGGTAATGACCTCAGATAATTTCACCTTGTTTAGTGCCACTTTAGTGCTAATCCTATCTACCAATTTGTGTTGAATCTTTGACTATGCCCGTTCTTCTATTCTTTTGTCTATGTTTGTATTAGGGGCATTGATTCTACCGATGAGGTTGGCAAGTTGATCTAAAATGAGAGTATTCTCATCAATGTTTGTTTCCGGTACTATCTGTTGTAGAATATCCCTTACATCATTTAACACTTCTTTACCTTTTTGTTCTTCCCTCAATTTTTCTTGTGCCGCTTTCCTCGAACATAACTCCCCATACCATCTTAGTTCCTCAGGGCTAAGAGTTCTTGGGTCACATTCGGGTATAACAATAACTTCATCAATGGTGACTGGCCCTTTGGCTCTCTTCTTTTTCTTCTTCGGGGCTAGAGGTGACTTCTTTTCACTTACAACAATAGCTTTTTCTTCACGTATCTTTGCTAGTTGACACTATATCATCCTTCTTCTGCTCCTCGGTAGATTGAGTGGGAGTCTCAGTGGTAGTGTTAGGTTGGTTCACCTCAGTTGACTTGGTTTCTTCAGGTTCCTTCTATTCTGTAGACTATGCCTCTGGTTTGACAGGCTCATTTGTATCGGCAGGTTGCTCAGGTGCTTGAATCTCAGTTGTATCTTTGGTTGGCTTAGGATGAGAGACATCAGGTTTTACTTGTGAAATTATTTCAATGGCCTCTGCAAGTACAAGTAGTTCACCCGATAGAGATGTACACACATTGTCAGTGTTTAATGTTTCATCTTTGTATTGTGTAATTACTACATCTTCATCATCCTTATCATCAGGATCACCGTTAGTGATGTCCTCAATGAGTGCAACATCATCTGTTTTCTTTTGCAAGTGGATCTTAGCTTGATCCGGTGCATGCTGTGAAACTTTGATTGCTTCCTTTTGCTCGGTGATATCAATTACCTCAGTAACTGATATACCGATGTCTTCTATTTTCTTGCCTTTATTATCATCAATGAAAATACTTTAACCTTTTGAACTATGTCTCTTTTTAGACAGTTTCAAGAATGCTTCCTGTTCAGCTTTCTCTTCTTCTTTCAAAATTGATGTCCATAGGGAGTCACATACGACATCCATATCATCTACATTTTCATCCATAATCTGCATAGCTCTATTCTTGATTGAAAATCTAGGCTGATACCTTGTCATGTATTCACTTACCTCAGCATAGCTAAAGTGAGTGGTTGCACGGCCTAGAGAGCGTTCTCTTTTTCTTTTAATTGTATCTAAAGCAATAGCCCATCTTTCACTTATTTTATCATCAAGTTCCTTCGGCAGTTGACATGCAAACTCCATCGGTACTCTTTTGAACTTGATCATCATTTGAACAATAGCATGTTCTATCTTTGTCTTGTCCTCAATTGACATATTGTTGAATTTGCCTATGCCTAGATCATTAAGATTTCCATTCTCAATAATATCTTCAATTATTTATTCTATGGTACTGTCCCTATTACGAACTAGCTGAAATTGATCAGGGTCATTTTCAGTGTCAGTCTCCTCTATGTCTTCCTTACTCCTTATGTATTTCCTCTTTTTCTTCGGTGGTTCAACTGTCTTCTTGTTCTTTCTTTTGATGTATTTCTTTGTTGGTGTGGCTGCTCTCCTTTTTGCAACTTTTTCTGCTTCTTCTTTCTGCTCGATTGATTGGGCTGCAGTTGTTGATCATGTCCTCCTTCCTTCAGGTTCTGGTAGCTGAGTATCTTGTTCATCAGTTGTGGGAAGTTGAGTTTCTTCTTCATCATTGGTGGGAGGAACCGGTGTGTTATCCTTTTCTTTGTCAGACTCGGTCTCCTCGCTGTCATAGGGTTTATCAACTAGCTGTAACTGATCTTCGGTTGCATCATCAACCGGTGACTCCTTATGTGAGTTAGATGTAGTTCCATATCTTGCTGAGAGATCCTTTTTCATTTTCTTTTCCCTTCTTGACATTTTACCGATCTCAATGTCCATTGTGATTCTAGACTTAGCTTCCTCATACACTCCAAACCTACTGGCAGTGATTGTCAATCGGTAATGCTAGCAATGCATTGATAGATTTCAGAGTCAAATCATGATTCATTTCATAACCCATTGGTGCTAGCCATTTTGTTCTCGGTTCTACTGCCTTTATCATTGAGTGGTCCGTGCTTACCACAAAGCATATGTCATCTTCAAATTTGCTTACTAACTCTTTTGGAATTCTACTTCTTTGTTGCATTCTTGTTTAAAATTCCTTGAAATATGCATGGAACTCCTTGTTCACATTGTCTCCTAGACTTCTCATCATATCACCGATTTGGGCAGTTACCGGTCTGTCTGATTGCCAGTTAACTTTTCCAATACCCAGTACATATTTTTGTAAATAGAGGAATGTACAGACAAGTAGTGATTCGTACTTACATGTATTGGACATCTTTGCTTTTATTGTCTTCATGTTGTCATGCAGTTGGTTCAGTAGTAGCTCAGTAAGATCAACCTGGTGATCTTTCTTTACAATTTTGTAAGCCATGTCCACGGTGCTGCAGGGTACACTATTCGGTCTACTTCATTAAAATATCTTGTACCTGATGACATGAGCTGCAAATCTTACCATTGGATCTTTGATAGTTGAAATCTTTAGTGCCCTACCGTCCCATTGAGCTCCAGTGTTCTTTTCTATGTCGGGACGAGATGAACTTCGAAATGCTTTGGCTTTATCGGTTGTAGGGTACCCAATAACCCTACTAATAATCTTCTTGGTGACCTCAACCGGTTTGTCTAGCCAAAATTTTCTGTCATGGAATCTGCTAAGCATGATTCGTATCCAGTTGTTTTGAAATGATTGCGGGAAGTATGTGAAACACCGTAACCCTGATTCCTCAATCTTCTTATGCTCAGGTTTGATCTTACCATCCAGTCCACAGACTTGCTGATAAGCTGCTATAGTCTCAAAGTCACATACTTCATCGATCTTGCAATGAATGTAAGCCCTAATGTCTTTTGTTAACAAAACATTATCAGGAATACTGGAAAATGCGCCCATATCATCTGTTTGTGCTGCGACCTTAGGATGCGATTTGAATTTCTCCTCGGCAAAGTGTGCCCTAACAATTAGTTCCACTTCCTCCTCAATGTTCTGTGATTTGCTTACGGTCGAAGACGATGCCATAAATTGTTTCTAGGGTTTTTGGCAAGCAATTAGATAATCAATATTCGGTAGGCAGATGAACTTACTAGTTTTCGTCAAAGAATTGTCATCGGTTCAATATAGTTGCTTTGAATCTGTTCTGAGAATTGTTAGCTCGAACTCTTCTTTGTAAAATCTCCTTTCTTTGAAATCGTGATGTAACAGTGAACTCTGTTTCCGCATATATATATAGGGTTTTCTAAAATTCTCGCTCAAACTTTGATGCATTAAATGCGTGACCTAACTTTCTGTACGAGACGGTTGTCAGCTCGGTAAAGTCTTTTGCTCGGTTAACATAGAGTTTCTTCATCGGTTTGAACTATTGTCGGTTAACCTTGTATACTGATTACTGATGGGTAATTAACTCATGTTTCCCCTTTTACCGACTAGATGTCATTTTCAAACTAATAGTGTATAGACCATAGTGCATCTTCATTCATGCAGATTTGGTGTTTGTACATCACATATAAGGAACTGTATGTAAAATATGATCATTTAAAATGTCAGTTCCATACATACCTTTGTCATCTTAAGTGGGGTACCGATGTCACCCAATCCAGTGGATGAGGTTTCACTGAGTGTTACTTGACTCAGCATTCTCATTAGATGCCTTCTTCCACATTGTGTTCCTTAACTTTGTAATTTTTGCAATGTTATATCCACTCTCAAATATATGGTTTTCATCAGGTGCTCGGTCTTTGCAGTTCTTGCTTACATGACCGACCTTGTGACAGTGCATACATGGCATTCCTACATTTGTCTAGTTACTTGATTGTCCAATCCGACTCTTTCTGTAACAGTTTGCTACAATATGTCCATACCGACCACATGCAGTACAATTAGTCCATGTATTATAATCCCAAACATATGAGTTACCTTGTCTCTTCGGTTGATATGGTTTTCGTTGTAGTTTCTCTTTAGGTGTCCAGACCTACTTCATTTTCACCTTACAGTCCCTTGTAGTGTGTCCATACTTATTACAAGTATAGCATATTTTCTCCTCGGTAGTGTTATTAGCAAAGTCGTTCTTCTTTGCTCTGCATTCATAAGCTGGATGTCCAAACTTACCACAATACTAGCAATATCCATTGAACTTAGGAATGACAGGAGGTTTACCTTGTGCTTTGCTTCTGCACACATTAGATGTATGTCATGATTTTCCACAGTGGTAACATGTCAATACTTTAGGTTTTTTACTTTGATTTTTGTTGACTCCTTCAACTTGTTGTGATGATTCTCCTTCACCGGTGTGGCCTATACCGGCTTTGCTTCCGAATCTCCTCTGATTAGTCAAAAAATCATCAATCTTTTTAGAGTTGTCCTCGGCTATCTTCATCATCTCATTGTGTTGCTTTTGTGTTTTTATTTCATTTCTTAGTTTTTCATTATCTTCTCTAAGTGTTGCTACATCTTCAAGTTTTCTTGATAATTCTCCATTTACTCGATTCATTTCTTGATTAACTGTCATCATCTAATTTGACACTTGGAAGTGACGATCAGTGAGTCTCTAGATTTCACTTTCTTTTGCTTGAAGTTGTCTAGTCATCAGTCTTTGGTCTTCAATAGCCAAATTTTGATCTTGTTCAGCTTGTCTACCATTGTTCATGATTTCCACCATTCTCACCATTTGAGATTCATGACCGATTTGAAGTGCTTTCACTTGCTCAGATAGATGTTGATTCTTTTCAGATAGCTCAGAGATTATGCTTTCAGATCCATTAGAGATGCTTCCGGAGCTTAATCCAATATGATCAAATATGTCATCAATAGGTTCTTCATGATAACTTATTTCATTTTGCTGAATTGCAAGGTTCTTTCTTTCAACCAGTAATTTCTTAAGTTCTTCCTTGGCTTGTTTGTATTGTTCCACAAACATCTACATTTGTATCTTTTGATTCTCAATAGTCTTGTCAAGCTTATATCTCTCCATGACTTAGATCTTTTCCCTTCAGTGGTTAAACTGTTCAACAAGAGGACTAAGCTCTGATACCAATTGTTGGAATTAGGAGAGATAGGTACTGAGAGGGGAGGGGTGAATCAGTGCCTTCAAAACTTTAGTTGCAAAAACTTTTATGATCTTATAACTGAATACTGTGATAACCGATCAAAATAACTTGAATCTAATTGCATAAATCAATCATCTAGTTAACTTAAGAAAGTAAACAATATGACAATCACATAACACAAGTATTTTGGTAATGCAGAAACCCTTGTTAGAAGGTAAAAACTGTGGTGGGGATGACACCCACAAATTCTTCACTACTGCAAATAGAAAAGGTTTGTCTGTTAAGGCTACAAGTTTTGATCACTTCTGGTGATCTTACCCTGTCATATTAGATCTACCTAGTTATAGGATTTAACAACACTATATGAAGTGTGTACTCGGTTAAGAGATTTATACAAAGACTGTTAAGTCTACTCTATTAAGAGATTTCACAAAAACTCTATCACAATTGTCAAAAAGTAATAGGTAACTATATGCTAGTTGACAACCCAATTGTCTGAAACAGATCTATAAGTTCTTATCAAAATATCACCTTATCTGTGATGGTTCTCTGCTTTGTTCTGCTCGGTAGCCTTGTCTAATTCTATTCAATCTGAAAAACCTATGTACTTTGTTCTGCTCGGTAAACTGATTGTCTTGAAGATAGGCAATTTCTTCAAGTGCTCCGTGATTCATATATATCAGTTCAACAACCCCATAAAATGGTGCGAACATATACAATATATAGTGTTCTATTTTTGCCGCTTAAAGAAAAAATTAGGTTACAAAAAAAAATCATAACCCTAAGATCTACGGTGCAAAATAACCTAGATCAACTAATACAAATAAGATAATCATTGCATTTAATGAATATCTTTTACAATAAATGCTCCTCGATCTTGGTAAACCATTTTACGATCTGTTATAACCATTTGCATAGAATAATGTGCCATTTCTTATTACTATGTCATTTACTGTGATCATCGGTAAACACTGTATAATCTGCTCGGTGTACACTGCGATGCTTGGTGTTAGCTGACCGTCGGTGTCGGTGTTGCTGGTGTTCGGTTAACTATGTGATGCTCGGTATAAGGCTTTACCGACTGCTTTGTCTTACTTCTAGTTACCGACTGTCTCAATGTAAATAGCCGACCAACCTATTTACTATCCTTTGATACTAATGACAACCTAAAATGCTCAATAGAGATTAACATTAATGTCATCAGAATACTAGCATGGAATCACATCTCTAGTAGAATGAAAAACCTAGTATATTCCCACATGTTGAAGAAATGAATACTCGTGTAATGATAGAGATGATACTCATCCCATAGGAGTGATAACATTGCTCCTCCACCATGCTCTTGCATAGTAAGCAATAGCTAAAAATAGTTAAGAAGATTAAGTATCCTACTCTAAAGTTCTCTAATATTAACATTAAATTCTAACTGTCCCAAAAAAATTATCCTTTTCATGGATGCTAGTGTTCCCTTGGATGCTAGCACTCTAAATGGATTACAACATGTCCTTGGGATGCTAACATGCAAGCAAGATGCCTATGCATTTGTTGGATATTAACGTGACTATTGGATACCAACACTCATCATGGGGCTCACTAAGGTTAATAAGAGATAAAAACATGTAAAACAAAAAGATCCACTCACCACATGAAGGACCGCTCCCTGCTTGACTCCCTCTTGAACCTTGTCTAGCATAGGTTGTCAAAACTCATTTTTGTGGCACTTTTACTAGAGAATTGTCAGAATCTCTATGAAACTAATAGGGTGAATGGGGAAAATGCAAAGTAAAATTTTGAGATTTTCTTATCTATAATCATTTTTTCTAAAAATATAGCATACTTTCTCTCATGGGTGAATCCACCTTCCTATATTTCCCTTAATAAAGATGACAAAAACAAGACAGGGTACACATCCATCATTTTTCTTGAGAATTCTTCTAAATCTTCTTCCCTAAGACATTCTTCTCTCCATATTATTTTTCTTTGATTTTGGAAAACTAATATATTTAGTTTCCCAAATACCATGAATTTATATTTTAGCAATAAACCCTACAATACTTTAAGATCAAATATTTTGGAGCTTTGTGGAACCTAAATCTAGAGGCATCATATATATCTATTTAATGAGCATTAGCATCCTCTACAATGTCATTTTCTTGAGAAAAAATCATATCTTATGCATATTATTATTTACTTTAGTATAGATCATTTCTTAGTGTAGTTAGCTCGCTAAAGTGTGGGCAAAATATAGTGTCAAATTTTGAAAACTAGTGCAATTTCACATTACACCTTAAACCCACCTTAGTTTTCATAATATTTTTAACATTATAAAATATTTTATGCATTTAAAGAGAATGAGATGCTACCAACTTGCATGTTTCATTTTAATGAAAAAACTACTGGGCGAGAGTGCAACATGTAGACATCCACACAAATTGTTGGCATCCACCATTTTTAAAAAATTCAAAAACACACTTTCTGCATGGATTGTTTATGATGTGTGGCATAATGCCCAAACCAAAAAGTAGCTCCTTAGCAAACAAAACTTTCTTTTTACATTTTTAGGGACTTTGACAAGTTTTTGAAGATAGTTTTCTACTTCATTCTCCTGGGAAAACTCTCTCAATATGCTTATAAGCATTACTAAAATATCTTGTCAAGTGCTTCATTATTGTTCAACTCTTCTTTTCTAATAGTTGCATTTTCCAAAATCGGAGCTTTCACTTCCATATTATTCATGTGCATTAAGGGAATCCTTGACCCTTGGTAGCATTCTCTTATTATGTTCTATTAGCATTCTTTATTTGTTGCAAAATAAAATCTTTGATACAAGAACATATCTAGTTATCTTTATTATCAAATTTATTTGGATGAAATGGTAGTTCTCCCTGTAGACTATGGTTAACACCATTATTGAATACTTTTACTATTTTCTTTTAATCCTTAATCTAGCTACGGTTTAAAAGCTTTCATTTATCATTTTCTTCTAGGTCGTTCATGGAGGTCAAATGATAAATACAAAGATTTGATTGAGGCAAACCCCTAAACAGCCCCAATAATTTTCTCTATCTCTATGTTTGTAGGTCAAAGTAGCTTTATCACACAACGTTAACATTCATGAAGATGTTGGTGAAGGATAATGACACTAGGAGAGGATTCTTAGGCAATGAACTTTTGTCACTAGTGCCAAGTTCTCTTGTCACAATGTCTTCATTTTTATTTGAAATTAAGTTTAATTGTAAATATTATTTTTTGCAGTTTAATATTGTCTTTATTCTTTATATTTATAACTTAAACAAATCTTTAAATGTTAGTTTAGATCATGTTCATTGATTTTATCTAGCAAGTCTCTTATTCTTACCAACAATAAGATTTTTCTTTATTTAACGTAGTATAAGAATTTGTTATGATAAAGTAGCTTATCTTTTTTGACATATCAAATTTCTTATAATACATGATGCATCTAGGGGTCTATGGATGTGTGCATTTCATAGGTTAGACATTTTAAAACACTTTGTATGTTTTATGTACCATTGGGATAGATATTTAATGTGAGTGATACACTAGAAAAATATTTAATATTAGGAAAACTTAATACCAAAAGCTTAATGTGGGGGGGCATGGTCTTTTAAGCTCATGGTTTAGAGGCACATGGTACCACTTGGTAGTCTCGTACAAGCTTGTTTCTATAAGTTCAAGCAAAAGAGTAGTTGTTGAGAATGGCTTGTCATTTTTTACTTATCGGCCAAGGTTGGATTTGTGTGTGTAAAAATTGTACCTGATCTGTAGACACAACACTCAGTAAAACATTAGAGGTTAGTGATAATCAAAATCGTGCAAAATTGAAAGCTATCTAACCAAGCGATTTACTGTCTTCTAATAGGTGCGAGATTAATGTTCTCAGATTGTAATCGAGATCAGTGACCTAGACGACACCTAAATGAAGGATTTGAATGCAATTCTAGATATGGAATAAATGCAATTAATCTATATTTTTGATATTTTCTATGCAATAAGAATGAATGAAAAATTGATATGAAATTAATCTATATGAAAACTGATATGCTATGCTAATTTAACAATGATATGAAATATGAATGCAAAAATAAGATTGATCTCACAAAGATGTCGATTCGCAAGAGCTTTGATTCTTCAATTCCAATTCTCCAGCGTGATTGTGCAAAATATGAGATGATTTGTGAAGAGCTGAGCCTTTAATTTATAGAAATCCAGGGCTTTGGAGGTGCATGGGAAAAAGCTATAAATCACTCAAATAACTCAACTTGATTTTTGAGTTATTTTTAAATAAAAGATAATTAACTCACAAAAACATGCAAAAGCTAAGTTTTAACTCAAAATAGAGTTTAGCTTTAATTGATAATTGATAGTTGTTTGCTTTTATGATTGTGCATGTTTTATTTATGAATTAATTTAATAATAAAGTGATTTATTTCCAACTTAACTGCTTTTAAAAATAAAACAATTGATTTATGGGTTAATCAATTATTTAATCAAAATTTTATTAAAAACTATATTATTAAATAATGACAACTTGCTTTAATTAATTAAATAAGAATTTAATCAATTATTCATATGATATTAGATTTATTGTTAAAATTAAATAATACAATTAATAATAGATATAATTAAATTTAATTACACAATTAAGTGGCAAATATTAAATCTAATTAATTAAATATGAAAATATTCAATTAATCAAACTTTAGGATAAATGTGATTTATTGCCAAATAATTATAAAATTAAAGATAATTAAGATAATTAGGAATATTACTAGGAATATTCCCCGATGCAAAATTTAAGATAATCAATTAGATTTGATGATGTTTAGATGTGCCTTAGATTAGGACTTTGATGTCGATTTCATATGATTTGATGATATAGGAGGTTAATGAACTTATAGCCCATTTTTGGGGTATTACAGGATTGTGCATCTCTTATGGATTGCATACGTTAGGAGGGGAAGCATGGATTAGGATGTGGTTACATTATTCTCATTTTCTTAGTCACATGGAGTGTAATAGAGAGCTTGATGTTTCAAAATCCTTGCACAGAGACTCAACAAGTGTAGTGCAATCTTTGCTAACAAGATAATACATTGTGTGTATGAGTGTTTTTAGGGGTTGGGATTTTTCCTTTTGAGGGTTTTCTAGAGTACATCTGGTATTATCGTGATAGTATGTTTGTCTATTCTTTTGTATTATGGATTTTAAATATTTATTTGCATATTTTTCTCTCTTGGTTATGTTGAAATAGTTTATTATGGCTTCAAATTTCTTTTCAAAATTTACCAACATTCCTTCATAATAGAGCAATTAAAGAAAATATGGGGCCTAAAGCATCATGTTATATCTATAGTACTTAAGCATTAAGAGTTTTGCTATATGTGGACTTCCAAATTACTCATATAAGGAACCAATTATACATGCCAAGGAAAGTGGAAAGGAAAAAATAGTTATGAAAGATCTAAAATTCATCTTTAAAGAGTCCTCAAAATTTGGTACAAGGAAAGAAAAATGCTAAACAAGTTCAAAATCTACATGTAGAATGAGCAATGGCTAAGAAAAAACAAATAGAAATTGAACCTCTTTTAAGCATATATACTAAGAGCACTACTTTAATATTGATGAGAGATATAGTGAAGGATATGGTGACCAAACATGAGGACATTGTGTCTCATGACTAGGATGAAGATGATCTTATGGGGAAAGATTCGTCCTACATAATTGGTTGAGACTTTGAGCTTCAAATTTCATGTCCTTTGTTTTTTTTTTTCTTTTATGTTTGAATTGTTTTCAAGCTTTTAATTAGAATGTGGATCATGCAAAAACTTCTTTAGTCCAGTGCATATTGATACAATTATAAATATATATATTATGTTGTTCATGCCACTTTTACTTATCTTCTTTAAGTTCTTTTTTGGTTTTGTTTTCCCTATAGATTTGGGAGGGCACAAACCAAAAACATGATTAGTAACCACTATCATCAACTAAAAACATAGTTGCTTGTATTTTGACTTTGACTTTTTATTAAGCCATGTTTATTGTGTTCATTCTTCCTTGCTTATTGTGTTCATTCTTCCTTGCAGCTTCTATTATCTTCTATCACTTTTTCTTTGGCTTTTTTTATTAAGACATGTTTGTTGTTCTTCTTTATCATATTTTTCACCATCCTATGTCATTGTTGAGCTTTTTCTTTGGTATATTATCCTTTTTTAATCATTTCACCTTTGATATGTATTTTACTTACTTGGATGTCTTTCACATATTGCTTTTGTCATGATATATGACATGTCTCCAGAGTTGGCACGTCGCTTTTATGTTGTTTCTTTGATGATCTTTTATGTACATATCTCACATTCTTATATTGCACATTATTACATGATCATATCACATATGATACTTATTTATGCTTAGATGTTTTTCTCTAACATCAACATTATTAAAACTTAATCTTTGTCTTCAACATGTGGGGTGTATTGTTGTCTATTATTACATACGTTTTTATGATTGCATCTTGATTATCTAATCTAGTGGTTCATGCACAATGATCTGCATGACAATTACATAATTATTGTAATTTACATGATTACATCTTTTACCTGTTACTTTTTCTCTCCTCTAATTCCTTACATCTTTTGTAAAATAACCAATTTTAAATGGAGCATATTGTGGCATTGACATTATTTAGTGATTATAATTACAATGACCATCTCATGTTTATAACGGCTACTTCTACTTCACAACCACATATCATTGTACATTTGTTGTACAGTCATTTGCAACCATATAACCTTTTTTTGCAAGCTCCTTCACAACTAAATCTCATTTTATTTAATTTTTCATTTCCTTGACAATATCAAGTAGTTGTCCATGCCTATCTCAATTTGTTATTAGGTGCTACACAAGGAATTTTGTGCTCGTAACTTTAATGATGACTATTTTGAAATTGTTTTACAATTACTTAGCCTAACAAATTTAATGTGTGGAGAATTTCTTGCACACTATTTATGCAGCTCAATCATTTTCATCACATCAAACATGTTTCAACATTTTAAAATACAATTATGCAAGGGCACGGAATTCTACGTTTTGCACTATACAAACAATGCAGGTCGTTAATTATGAAAAGATAACCCAGTTTGAGGTTTTAGATCTATCAAGGTCTTTGGAATCTCGAGCACAAAAACATTGAAAATGTAGATTTCATCATACACCGGGGGTATACATTGCCATTATTCAAGGATTTTTTAGCCAAAGGCATTGATCCTTTATATTATAGAGTAGTTTTCCAACTGGAGCTTCCAAATTTTGAAATTAATTTTAAAATGACATGGAAATAGAAGTTCTAGGAATCATCAAAGCAAGTATAAAATTCAAAGCTCTTTTCCCTCGAGGCTACTTAAGATCCCCAATGGAACTCTTCAATGCAGGTACGAAATTCTAGGCCTTCTCTTGAAATGAGATATAGTACAAAAAAAGGATTTACAACGATCCTCTTCAATAAATAACAATAGTTACCCCTAGATCAAAACAAAATAATTTTTAAAAATTAACAATGCTCACTTAAAATTTACCCCTTATTTTCCGTTGACTCATCCCACGTTCCCCATTCCTTTGAGATTCAATATTCCTCCCATTATACCTTTCCTTGTCAGGTTCATCAAAGCCATAGTTATTTTGCATCCTTCCTCCTCTAGACCTATGTGATGCTTCCCTACCAGATCTTGGACTTTCTTTAGAAAAGTCATGTCTATTTCTACCACGACTATTCTGTTTCCCCCTTGACCCTATATAACCATCATTCTTCCCATAGTTTCTTTGATTACGACGTTCATCCACATAGCCAGAATCACTGTTAAATCCACCTGCTCTAGGACCGAACAGTGTCTCACCCCGATTAGAAATCTGTTGTCTTTCTCTGGAAGAGTTGTCCTGACCTCTTTCATTCCAATTTCTTTCTGCTCCATTATGTCCATTAACATTCCCAAGATTCCTTTTTGCACCACTGTCATGCTCAAAGTCATCTCTAAACCCTATTCTTCCCCTAGAATTAACAGATGCATCCCTCCTAGTTAATTTAGTAACCTCATCTCTGTTCCGATTTTTCCTTGACAAATATGGATCTTCATCATCACAATCATCACAATCATAAAAATCTGCTCCAAAAGAATCTCTCTTTCCTGTTCTGTTCGATGCTCCTCTACTCCCCATAGATCTTCCTTTGTTGTCCTTCCATTTCATTGGCTCATCATCAGATTCTGATTCAAAAGAGTCATCATCTTCTTCTTCAACAGAACTGTCATTGGTCTCTTTGGAACTTCCTATTTGTAATGGTTTCCTAAAACTCACAGAGTCCTTCCTTTTATTATCTTTCAAATGTTCATCAGAATCATAGTCCCTCTCATTTCTTCTAGAATAAGTAGACGATGTGTTTTCTCTCGCATATGACCTACTCTGTACTCTGTTCAGGCTAGAGCCATCGGCATCTTCATCAAAGTCACCAAAGTCATTAAAGGCCTTGACCCTATCTTTGGGTGAGACCAATCTCATATCCATTTTCCAATCACTAACATGCTGCTCTATTTTTCGACCTTCAATCTTTTTCTGTCCCTTCACTCTTTCTCTCCCATGTATGGGTAAGTTATCAAAGTCAAAAGAGTCATCATCAAAGTGTCTATCCCTTCTACTCTCACTATTCACATTCATAAGAGGGCCCTCCTTGCTTTTAGAATTATCTCCATATTCAAAGGTGGCAACATCCGCTCCATCAGACTCATCATCATCAAAGTCATCATTCCAAGCTTTCATAGAGTTTGTCATATTAAAAGTCCGTTCCAACCTCGCATTTGAAGATCTAGATTGCTGAAAATTGTTATCATCTCTAACTTTTTCAACATTTTTGGTATACTCATCCTCAGGGCGCTTTCGGTCACAATTATAACAAGTCATGTTTCTTCTGTAATTCAGAAAGTTGCACCTGCAATATCATAAATGCATTTCACGAGTTTGACATTAATTCATAATGCAAGGCCAACTTTTTCTGTTATTCTCAGAGATGATTAACAAAATTGCACAGTAGTAATATAAAGAGCAGTTCGCAATCACCTGAAACCTCCATCAACTTAAACTATGACTTTAGTCACAAGTTGACTCAAAAAACATGGTTCAATAAGCCAACTCAAATTATGAATTTGAATCCAAATAAAACATCATAGTATGAACTCACTCGTGCAACTAAAAAACTTACCCTGGGCATTCCCATTCCCCAATATTTAATAGCCTTTTGGGACGCTCCACCTCACATTGCAGGCAAACATTATTCTTTGCAAAGTTCAAGAAATCACACCTAAAATCCAGTCCAGATAACCAAGCAAGATAAAATTAGCTCCATAAATTCTTCAATATTGAGGTCAGAATAACATTGCAATGCAAAATGAATCATATAAAATGGAAGGATGCTTACTTTAGACAAAGCCAATCCCCTTTCTTCATTTCAACATCATCACGGCCCACTCTTTTTCTCGGTGGAGGTTGGGGCTCCTTAACCTTTGGAGGAGGCCTTTTGAAAACCGGCTTCGGAAAGTTTGGATCAAGTGGTATTGCACTCAATCTGAAAATCTCTTTCAGCAACCTGCAAATAGCTGTTTTCACTGCCTTTTTCTTATGTAGCTTGTTTTCAGCTGAATTAATTAGAGGATCCAACCCATAAATTAATAAAATCCGCATGACATCCATCGTGCGAGCCTCAAAGTCCTCTTGAGATGGAGATATGTAAGCAGTCGCACAAGAGTTTCTTAATTTACAAGAGCTACACACCTGAGAGATGCATTAAATAAAGGGAAAATTACCAGAATGGCATGGTGCTAGCTGCCACAGGTGGCAGCTCTTATAGAAAAAATATCAGTTGCACTTAAAATAGATAACTCATTTGCTCATAACAGACCTCACTAGAATTTTCTTGGGCTCACAAAGATGCATAAAGACAAAAAGAGATAAGACACAAAAACTGAAAAAATATAGATGCAAGTAGGAAAACATTTTACTAATCAGCTGGAACACACCATTTGTCAAGAAAATGAAAAAAACAATGCAGGCAGTGTGAAATCCAATAAGGATAGAATTTGAGAGAGAATTTACTGGAATGGCTGATCTAAGAACATGGGTGAAAAAAATGCAGCAACAATTGGAAGCAATTTATTAGATGCATGGCAACAAGGAAGCTCAAGGCCAGATAAAACATGAGAAATGGCATTATGGGAAATGTAATGGCGTGTCTGTTCTTGGGAACATGTACGGTTTCCACAGAGAGGAGCTTGAGGTGAGGCAAAAGAAGCAAACTTAAGGTTAAAAAATAGTCAGCCAGGGATTCTAAAGATGCATTAGTAAATTCCAGTGGGAAGGAAAAATGAGGGAGCAGGGGTATACATTGTTTTTTGCAGACCTAGCTGACTTTCTTAAGTACAAACAAGAGTAAAAAGAAAGATAAATCACAAAACAACTGCATTCTAAAAGAATGATCTACCAACTCATTATCCATAAAAATTTCAAACTTCAAAAAGTTTTTGCTAAATTACTTACATCTCCTTCGTCAAGGTGAACATATGCTCTCAAGCGTTTTCCTGAGAGAACCGCCTTTTTGTCTAAACTTGGACAGCCAAAACCTACAAGGACCTGAATATCCTTCCGAGACAAAGATCTGCTCAAGAACAATCAGTTTAGAATAGCAATAGTGCACATATTTTTCACATAAATGCAAAGTCTAAATAGTTCAAACATCAAGAAAAGATAATATCAAATGAAATAAAACCTTGTACTACAACAATTATGGTTAAATATATAAAACATGTAAAATTTAAATTGAAAACAATCCCATTTTGTAGTAGAGGAGTTGGAAATTTAAATTGATGAGCATAAACAGAGAAAATACTACAATCATAAAACATGGATAATAGAGAGACAAACGTATGCAAATTATCTAAGAAAGCTGGATTTAATTTATCGGGCTGCTTCTACTAAACCTCTGTTCCTTCAGTGAAGATTTGTTTAACAATGAACATATAAGGTCCTAAATGTTACTAGAAGAATGACACAAAGAATTGTTTAACATATGGGGTCCTACATGCTATTAGAGGAATGACACGAAGATGCATGTACATTGGTATAAAAAATTTCTTCTGTAATTAGTAGACTTTTAAGAAATAGAATTTTAGTATCCTTTGAATTGATTCTTTAGATAAAATTTACATGGTCATGGTCATGAATGCCGCATCAAAATCTACTAAAAAGATGGTGCTATAAAATATTTAAATGGAAATCTGTCGACCATACAAAAACTGTTTGATTTAGAGTACACTGACAATACAGACGCTTTATCTATGTGCTTTCTGTGGTTGAAACTTCCAATTTTACAACGCTCAAGAAACAGGAATATTTCATATTAGGTTAGCATACTCCCAATCAAATCCGTACAAGTTGCATTCTCGTTGTCGGCATTTAGTGAGCAGAAATTGCAAATAATTGATATCTAAATATTGAAATCCCAAAACTCGGCTTTAGGCAAAACCTCACTTTTACAACTTAGTGAGTGCATTAACTCATACAAAAAGAGGAGAGGCTTGAAAACCCTTGTGACCAGGAACAGAAAAACTCCTGGAACCAAGAAAAATCATTTTCAATTATCTGGAACTGTTTCAGTGTTTACTCATAAAATAGGAAGCCACTGATAGGCATTGTGTGGATTTTTCATGCAGACTTTTACTTCTAGTTTGCACAATCTGTGGTACAAAAATGGTGGCCTTAAATATGGGTATAGCAACCTTCTAAACAGGCACTAGACATTGAGAGATAAATTAAACCTTCACAATTATTGGAAAATCATAATAAAGTCAGATTAAAATAAAAGTTAACACAATCATGCAAAACCTGAAATCGTAACATCTCCTCATTTCAGAAGCATTACATATGCATGTCTTGCAACCGTTTGGTATCATGGAAACTAGTTAGTCCACTTATCTTTAACATTAACTTTAAGTATGCATATCATCAGTCAACATAGTACAGATATGACAAGCATATATACTTATCAGGATGTCATGTAGAACTTATTATAAGTTGATAGCAAAAATCAAGAAATCTGATAGACAGTAATTAGTATGCAGATAAAGTTTTGCAAGCAGGATCATTTTTTTCTTAGGGGAAATGGCAAAAATGTAGAAATACATCAAACATACAAAGAAGACTCACTGGAAAGAAACAAGTATTGACAATCAACCTGTCATGTGCAAATCAAGATCCAAAAAACAAATTGAAGACAAATTGATTCTTGAGTTCTCCCTGGAGTATAAGTCACATGCACATGCAATATCCATAAAAAAAAGACTAAAGTCAACAAAGTGTGAGGGGTGGGGATAGACTTCAGAAACTGGCTAGGACCCTTTGAGTGCCCTCTTTGTTTTGCGGAGGAAACAAAATGAGCATATGTTCATAAAAAGCTCCTTCACACAGAAAATGCTGGGAATGGTTAACCAATAAGCAGAATGGCAATCTCCCCCTGCCCGAGACTCTGATATTGTTGTAGCATAAAGGTAAACCCGATGCTGCTCTCTCATGCTTATGGAACACCAGCTCGGTGTTGTTGATCTGGATGATTTGGAAGGAATGGAATCACAGAATTTTTCAAGTATAGAAACAGAGCTGGGAAACAGTGACCTCCAAGCTACAGATTGCTGTCACAAAGGTCACAATGTGTCGTGCCATATCCAAACAACTGTGGAAACATATAGTATGCTCATGGTAGCTAGAAATGCTAAAAAAAATGGAATAAGCTCTCTCCCTTCCCAAAGTTCATGGGTGTTCCAATCATCATTGGGAAACCCAGGCCAATCCAAAGCTGGCTGCATTATCCACAATTCAAAGAAATGATACAAAGTGGTAGAAAAAAATAAAGCTAGCAACGACTAATGAAGTGGAAGCAGAGGTCTTGTTGTTTGGCCTTCAATAGGTCAAATCCTGCAACATAGAGAATGTCATCATAGATGGAGATTTGATGGTTGTAATACTCCACTTGAGAAAGAGAAATTCAAAGAATTAGAAGATAATAAATATTCTACAAGAAGCATTGAATATTCTGGATGACATCCCAAGCTATTCAGTCCTGCATTGTTTAAGAGAAGGAAACGGGGTGGCAGAATATTTATGTAATCAACGAATAGAGCAAATGGAAGATGAATTAATTGAGACCAATCTGAAGCATTGGCCAGCACTTCAAAAATTATAATTATAAACAATGATTACAAACCATTGAGAATTGAAATCCTTTGGGGTGGTAGCAGGCAGAAATTCGTGATCAAATGATCCGAGAATACTTGCCATTATGTGGGTCTAGATATAGACGGAAGAAAACTCTCAAAACCCACATTTGCATTTTCATGTCTTTTGTTTTCACTGAGCCTAAGCCTTGACATCATGGAGCCATCCCTGAAATTAAGTGCCACAGTTAGACAAAAGGCATTTCCAAATGAAATTTATCCATACAGTTCGAAGGTCTTTTTCTACCAGCAGGAGGAGGTGAAGGAAGCCATCAAAGAAATCTTGGGAAAGGATTTCGTGGAGAGCACTGTGAGGCACAAAGTGAATTTCAAGATATCTTCAATGTTCATAGAAAATCTTCTGGTCTTGATGGGGGATAAGAATTGACCAGGGCTTTGGGAAGATTCTTTGTGTTGGAAAAATTCATAGTTGGCTTCAATGAGACAATTGACAATGCAATGATAGAACAACTCTACTCCCTTCCAATGTTTGGTTTTGAATTCAGAGGCCTGGCATCAATCCGCATGGTGCAGAATTTGGAGAATCACCTGGAGATACTTGTCAAGGTGGTTGCTTCCATGCAAAAATGCTTGCCTGTTAGGTTGGTGGGTCATCATACTGTCCTGGGTATAATATCCTAGAACTCCTGAACCTGGAAAAATCTTCACCGCAGCAGGAGCACTTCAACATAGCAAGGCCAAGATAGCTGCAAATTTCCTGGCAAGGAGGCTGCCTTGGTGAGAATGGAAGATGGGTCTTTTGGGCCTGACTGCAGTGAGCTGCTCTGAATCTTCTAGAGTCTCTGGCATGGTGTGTAGGGGAATTGTTTTTGGCAATGAACTTTGTCTCAAGCTTAGGCTGTCTTAATACCTTGATAATCTGTAGAAATAGCTGTTACTCATGGTCCGGTTCATAGGGGGTGGGGTAACGTTTGTAAACAGGCATTTTGCAGAATTTGTGCTTATCTGGAATAGGTATTTGGGGTACCATATGCAGTTTAGATAGCTTAGGTTATTTCTCTCTGCTAAACTTCTATCACTGTGGAAACAATGCTTCATAAACATAATTTGGAAGGCTTCAATTGTAATCTTTTATCCATTTTGATATAAATGGAGAGGGCCCTAACCCTCACTTGACCAATCAAAAGAACAAAACAAAGAGTAATAGGTGAATTGAAAGTTAAAAGACTAAAAGTTTATTTAATGCACTCAATTGTTTTATGGTAAAAAGCTCATGGATGTTGGTACATGTGACCTTTAACACCATTGCCCCATTGCAAATGGGGACCCCCTCTTTTCACTTGTTAATTGCAGGGCTTGGCAGTAGAGTGTCAATTCCGAGCTCCAAAGTACAAGTTTCACCTTGGGGTATGGTCGGGCTTTCAAGTCCCCCAATTGCAAGCATAGACAAGGCTTAGGGGTTTAAAGTCGTTTAATGTCAAGATGCAAACGATTATTGAGTTCCAAGAAATATGCCTAAGTGCTAGGGCGTTTTGATGGGCCAATTTGTCCCCATGAGCATTGATTTCCCATCTTACCTTTGAGTTTGGACAAAAATGATGAAATCTTGAAAGTATGAAGTCCCTATGGGAATCGATTACCCACCAAGCAATCAAGTTAAAGCCAAAAATCCCTATGGAGGTCAATTTTCCATTGGGCAAAACACTTAGCAAAATTTGAGGAATGAGTTTGTAAGGGAAAGTCCCTATGAACATGGATTTTCCACTTGTCCCTATGGACATGGAATTCCCACTTGTCCCTATGACCTTCGAATTTCTCCTTGAGGATCAAGTGAGCAAGCAATGAGGGGTCCCTATGAAGGTCGATTTTCCACCCTCTACCCTATGTGCATGAAAAAGTGAAATTTCATAGGGACTGATTTGTCCCTATCCCAGTCAGATTTCCACTAAGTGGGAGACGTGCAAGAAGTGGTCGAATTTCATGGAATTAATATTCCCTATGACCAGCAATTTTCCATTTGAGGACTTAGTCAATTTTTAGAAGGCAAAACAAAGAACTGATCTGTCCTCATACTGATCGATTTTCCACCAGCCAAGAAATGTGTTAAGGTTGGCCAAAATCGCATGAAACCCATTTATAGTCCCTATGACTATCAATTCTCCACCAGGGCATTAATGAAAGAAATTAAAAGAAAAGTGCACATGGAGTAGTCCTTATACAGGTCAAATTTTCACCAGAAGGTAATATTTTAGTCCCACACTCATTGTGGAGTGGTCAAACTGAGATAAAGCTGCAATAAGTTGCCATCAAATACAGTGATAAGAACACAATGGAAAAGGACAACTTGGTTTAGGTGCTGAAAATTGATTGAAGCAAATCAGATCAAAGCAATTCAAGGTCAGCCTTGGAAGTTCAAGAGTGGCATCCCTTGTGGGATAGATACAAGTGGAGACTTGATGTGACCTCCTCGATCATAATGTGCAGAACAATTCGACAAATAAAGAGAAGACTTACAATTACATGCAAACCTGATTGGGAGATGTGAAATCGAGACTAAAAATCTGGAAGTTAGAATCAAGCATCAAAACACCTAAGCAGTGGTGACAGATCAGATTAAAGAAAGGTGCCAACTTCAGGTAGAAGATCAGAAATCTGATTTGATCCTTCTTACTAGGGCGGAAAATGGAGGACAATCAAGTGTGAATCAAGACAGAGAGATAAGCAATTTCCTTGGGAAAAATCAGAGAAAATTTAGGAAAGAAATCGCCCAAGTTGAAATCAATCTTTGTTATTTTCGGAACTCATTAATAAGATCAGATTTGTCTCCGGTTTAAAAATCAAATTTAAAAGGAATTATCTTCTTGAATTTCATTTTCATATCCTTGTATTTTCAAATTACCTTTCCAGATTTTGCTTTGCAAGTATAATATTCTGATTTTCTGAATCTAACAGTCTGAAACTCATAGTAAAATCAGAATTTAGTAAATCTGAAGATTAACATTTTAAGTAGGTTTTTTTGTAAGGTCATTAACTTCAAGCTTCGTACAGGATCATGGCTGAAGCAAAGGGCGGAGTAGCTGCTAGGAAGACTCAAATGAAGAGCATAATCAGAGGATACTACCCAGAATCTCAGATGTCTTCCAAGTGGAAGAAGGTTGGAGATACTAATTTCAAACAATTAAACATGAAGATGAAATGCAGGATATATGGAACCCAAGATCAAATACCTTCTCCTTTGGCTATCAATATGATGAAAAATGGGACATACCATGCAGAAGGCTTTTCACTAGCAATACATAGCAATGAACTAATGGTTGAATGTGCAAGGCATTACAATCCTCAATCAAGGACAGTCAAAAACTTCTAAGGGGATGGTGCTTGCATTTCTCAGCAAAGAGGCAATAATGGAAACATTTGGAATCTCTTATCATCCAAGGATGCAGATGAGAACAAAGGAAGATGCTCAAGCCATGTTTGAGAAGAAGCCAGATGCATGTATGTGACAGTCCCAACCAGTGCTGAGAGGGGAGGGATGAATCAGCACTTGAAAAAATTCTTTACTTTTCCTTATAATCCAGTTAAGTAAACTTACAGCACCAAAGCAAACAGTTCTAAGCAAACAAAACAGTAAGTGAACAAACACAAAGTGACACCAAATTTATCACGTGGAAACCCGGTTAGCGTAAAAACCACGGTGTGAGGAGACCTCACAATATTTGTACTCTTCTGAAGTACGCCCTGTTAAGAGCTTGCCCGGTCAAGGGATAAAACACACTTGCTAGATGCGACCCGATCAAGGGATTTGCTACAGTAAGATCTGTTAAGACCTGCCCGGTTAAGGAACTTCAAACACCTTGAAAGATGTCACCCAGTTAAGGGATTTTGATACAAGGGACCTGTTAGAGTCCACCCAAATACTGGGATTTGTCTATTGTAGTTTGCTAGAAAACAATAGAATTACAATCTTTACAGAAGGCTATGCTTAGCCAGATGTGATCTCTATTTGTGCTCTACTGAGAATTATCACCGGTTGACACAGGCGTACTCTCAACTATTGTTGTGCTGTCTTGCACAACTTTTACTCTGTCGATTATCTCTAAACCTTGATACTTTTCTAACCTTTGCTTCTGTAGCATATAGGCTCACTCTTTTTCTCGGCAGAATGAAGGCAAATCTTCTTCTCAACAGACATAAGAATATATTCAATTTTGTTGCCCTGATTGTGCCTCAAATGCATGACCTAATCCTGAGATCCAACAAATGCATCACTCAGTGAAGTGTTTGTTCTCTTGAGCAAGCATTCGATGCAAGTTATGTCTTCATCCACTACATGAAGAAAACAACAGTTGCGTGTCAGGCAACCTTTCTCCATAAGAGATAACACTTCGATTTAAAGCCACTGAATCCGGCTTTAAATCCTTCAGTCGCGCCTCAAGTAACCATTGATTCCGGCTTTAAATCCTTTACCTGCGCCTCAAACCAATCACCAAGACAACTCAAGATCACTCGGATTTACTGCAATAAATCCCAGTGAAGAAGAGTTGTTTGGAACAGACAGTTGACTATGACTTCCTCGGTTCATACCGGGGTCTTATAAAATATCGGTTGAGTTCTTTATGCTATATACAAGGTACGCGCCCTTGGTGGGGCAGATTACTAATTGCACTATTCTTACCGGTTGTATTATAGACAATTGTTGGATATGCGTTTATTTGTACTTGTCTATACCGGTTGAGGGCGGTCCTTGGTTGATACTAGGATACACTCTTCTCTGCTGAGTGCATTATCCAGTTGTTGATGCTTAGTGTAGTGACTAGTTTCTCAGCCTTTCTTGATGAAGAGTCCCCTCTATAATAGAGAACAAATCTCTATCCTCTTTTGCCAAATTCTCTATCCTCTTTTGCCAAACAATGACAACACTTAGACCGATAGAGAACTTACCGGTTAGTGATGCCAACAATCTCCCCCTTTGGCATTGATGGCAAAAATATGATAGATAATCATATTCTATTCTCCCCCTTTTTGACAATAGAATGCCAAAGGCTAATCAGGAAGATTTGCATACTCTGCTCCCCCTGCGAGCAACAATCCTTTTCATCAGTTCATAAAAGATAAGATGTAACCTTTTGAATCATAATGAACTAATGACTTCCTATTGATAATTATTGATGATCTGAGAGGGATACAACCCCCAGTCTACCTTTGAGATACTCAAAGGTACTCTTTGGTAATGGCTTTTTGTGAATATATGAGCAATCTGTTCTTTTGTGGACACATACTCCAATCTTCTTTGTTCTATACAAGTTCCCTCAAGTAGTGACACTTGATGGCAATGTGCTTGGTCTTGGAGTGCATAACAGGATTTTTGGATATGTTTATGGCGCTGGTACTGTCACAGTAAATTGCAATCGGTTCAGGTACCTATTCCTGAATACCTTACAACAATTGTTTGATCCAGATCACCTGTGTGCAGTTTATTGCAACAGCAACATATTTAGCTTCAGCAGTGGATTGTGAAATGCAATTTTGCTTCTTACTTGTCCACAATACTATTCTTGCACCTAGAAAGAATGCACCACCACTTGTGCTCTTTCTATCATCCACGTTGCAGCCCAATCTGCATCTGTGTAGACTTTGATTTGGAATCCACCCTTGTGTGGAAACCATAAGCCATATTCATCGGTTCCTTTTAGATATTTGAAGATTCTCTTTACTGCAATTAGATGTGTTTCTTTAGGATTAGCAGAGAATCTTGCTACTATGCCAATTGCATGAGCGATGTCCGGTCTGCTGTGAACAGCATACTGCAATTTTCCTATCATGGACCGATACATTGTTTCATTGACTTCTTTGGAATCATCCTCCTTTGATAACTTAAGATTAGTTATCATTGGAGTTCCAACCGGTTTGGATTCTTCTAGTCCAAAGGTCTTGAGAATTTTTTTTATGTACTTGGACTAAGAGATGAAGATACCTTCTATTAGCTGATGGACCTACAGTCCAATAAAGAATTTTATGGGCCCTATCATAGACATCTCAAATTCTTTCTTCATTTCTTCAGCAAATGCTTTGCTCATTTTGTCATCTCCTCCAAAGATGATGTCATCAACAAATATTTCAGCAATTAGATTTCCATCCTCTCCGGTTTTAAGATACATATTGTTGTTGTCACCAGTTCTGATGAATCCAATTGTCAGAAGATATGAATGCAACCTTTCATACCAAGCCCTTGGGGCCTGCTTGAGCCCATAGAGAGCTTTTTTTAGTTTGCAAACCATATCAGTCTTTTGAGCAAATGTAAACCCTTCTGATTGCTCAATGTAGACTTCTTCTTCTAGTATTCCATTGATGAATGCAGACTTCACATCCATCTGGTACACTTTAAAGCCTTTGTGAGCTGCATAGGCAAGAAGAATTCTCACCCCTTCCAATCTGGCTACTAGTGCAAAAGTTTCTCCGTAGTCTAGTCCAGCTTCCTGAGCATAGCCTTTGCAAACAAGCCTTGCTTTATTTCTGATGACTTTACCATCCTCATTCAGTTTGTTTCTTTAAACCCATTTAGTCCCAATTACATTTTTGTCATGAGGTCTTGGAACAAGTTCCCATGTGTCATTCTTTTCTATTTGCTCAATTTCTTCGTCCATGTCCTTGACCCAATTTTCATCTTCAAGGGCTTCTCTGGTGGTTTCGGGCTCAACACACGAGAGAAGACAGACGTTCTATTTGGCCTTTTTTCCTTGTCAGGATGTTCCGATGTCTGTCACCAATTATATTGTCAGTAGAGTGATATGTGACATACCTTGGAAGAGCCGGCCTCTGTTCTTGGTCCGGTTCATCTTGTTAAGCAATGTCTTCATCATGGTTCTGAACATCTACTTGTTCACCATCTTGGGGTGTCTTGTTAGCTTCAGGGACAATCTCTCGCTCTTGATTTCTATCAGTGGGAGTTGTCTCCTCTTCTTCAGTTGTTGCTTCATGAAACTCAAAGACATCTCCTCCATTAGTAAGTTTAAAATTTTCATGATTGACATGTCCGGTCCTCTTGTTTGGTTCAGATGATTCATCAATTTTTACATTGATGCTTTCAATTATCTTGCATGTTCTTTTGTTCAGACACCAATAAGCTTTGCTTTTGGTAGAGTAACCCAGAAATGTTCCTTCATCACTCTTGGGATCAAACTTCCCAGAAAACATTTCTCTTTTGATATAACATTTACTACCAAAGATTCTGAAGTAGTCTACACTAGGAGTATCCTAAAACCATAGTTCGTAAGGCATCTTACCGGTTCTCTTTTTGACTTGAACTTGGTTAATTGTATAAATAGCGATGCTGACAGTCTCTCTCAAGAAGTGATGAGGAAGATTCTTTTGGATCAATAGGGTTCTGGCACAGTCGATCAGCGTTCTGTTTCTTCTTTCTGCTACTCCATTCTGTTGAGGAGTCATAGGTGCAGAGAACTGTCTCTATATGCCATGTTCCTCACAATAATGAGTAAACTCCTGAGAGGTGTACTCACCTCCTCTGTCCGACCTCAGACATTTCAAGCTTCTACTAGTTTCCTTTTCCTCTCTAGCCTTGTAAATTTTGAACATGTGAAAGGCTTCTGATTTCTCATGGAGAAAGAGTGTCCACATCATTCTTGAGAAATCATCTAAGAACAACATGAAATACCAATCTCCATGATAGCTCTTTGTCCTCATTGGTCCACACAGGTCTATGTGTACAAGATCTAGAACATTTTCAGTAGAGAAGGACTTGCTACCAAAATTTGCTCCTGTCAATTTTCCTAACTGACAATCCTTACAAATACCTCCCATGGGTTTTGCAATTTCTAGGAGTCCTCTGACCGATTTCTTCCTGCTCACTTTGACAATGCTGTCAAAGTTTATATGGCAGAGTCTCTTGTGCCATAGCCAGCTATTGTCTTCTTTGGAGATAAGACCAATCTTGCTTGATTCTCCTTTGACAGAAGCAATTAAATAGGCTCCTTCTGTTGAGTCTAGGTAGAACAAATTGCCTTTGCTCTGTCTACCGGTTGCAACGTGGGATCCAAATTGATTTTTGACTACGCAAGAACCTTGACCGAATTCCAACTGGAAACCTTTGTTATTTAGTTGCGCAACACTCATCAGGTTATACCTGAGTCCTTTGACCCAATACACGTCTTCACAGACAGCATTATTGCAAAGAACAATAGATCCCTTACCCTTGATGCCACAAGGGGCATTGTTTCCAAATGTGACTGATCCACTGTCGTTGACCTCCAAGTTGATGAACTTGCTCTTGTCACCGGTCATATGGTGAGTGCATCCGCTATCAATGATCCAATCGTCATATTGATGTGATCTGGATATGAGTGCAACTTCATTGAGAGTTGGGCTCTCCTCCTTTATTGCTACAAATGCAATTTCTGGATCTTCTGAGTCTTCAAACTCATTGTCTGTGACTCCTTCCTTAGCAAGATAGCAATCCTGCTTTGCTTTGTTCTTGAACCGGTCTCTTTTGTCTCTATTTTCATTATCTGGACATCGAGCAGCAATGTGTCCTATTTTGTTACAAGAGAAGCATTTTAAAGGGAGTTTCCCTTTGTACTTCCCTTTCCCTCTGGGAAATCTCTTAGCAATCAGAGCTTCAAACTCATCTTGCTCCGTCTCTTCTGAGAGCAGATTCTCAATAAGGTTGCCGATCTTACCGGTAGAGGAGTTACCGGTTTCTCTTCCCTTTTTGGTGGAAGAAGCATTGACCGATGATTTAAATGCTTCTTCCTGAACAGATAGGCTATTATCAAAGTTGCTTAATTCAAAAGCAGCTAGCTTACCGATTAAGTACTTGCATTGCTAGATCATTCACAAAGAAAAGTTGATATCCCATTGAGTGAATAGTGTAAGCCCCCATGTGGTTACCAGCAAACCACATCATAAATTGAGTTGTGTCCGCACTAAAGTCGCAAGTACCCAATCTAAACCTTGGGGTCGTCTTAGTTGATCACACAATATTCCTTGTTGTTTAGCATCTACAGTTTCCTTGTTCAAGAGAGGATTTGATATTTGGTGTTTTGGAATACTAAGTGTTTCATCCTGCACATTGAGGTGGTCACAAAACTCACATCAACAGTACATATTATTTTCTTATGTACATCTGCCTAAGGTTTATTTTTGTAATATTGTTAATATTTCTAGATAATAAGATTGCATGCTTTCCTTTTAATGGAGTTCATTCTGCAAATCTTCATTTTCATCTCTGAGATGTTGAATCTTATCCTTCAACTCTTGATTCTCCTCTTGCAGCAGATGAAAAAAATTCATCATTGGGCAGGGAGTTGTCACTAAGTCTGTGACCACAGGGCAGCAGAACATGGGAACTGTGGGTTATGGAGCTTGATCTAACACTGCTGCTAGGCAATAGTAAACTTGATATTGTACCACTAATCCAGATTTGGTTGGCATGCAATTGCTCAAACTTAGATGTGTTATAGATAGAAGCAGTTAATCACAAGTATAACATGGGCATGCTTCCAGAGTTATTACTAGATAACTTATGAAGGAATGAGGTAGAATATAGACAAAAGAGAACAGATCTGAATATAGGAACTAACTTCTTTAGTGGTTTGAGAAAAAGCTAGCAAAAGGTGGCAATCGCTGAGAAGAGATGTGAAGCTACCACACTCTTCTCTCTGATTTCTACTCCTAGGGAACAGCCGTGGATCTCTCCATATGCTCTACTACACTCTGTTTTTCTCTCTTCTCCACTACTCCATTACATGCAAGTATCCACTATTCCATTTTTCATTCACATCTCCTTCTAAATTGCTATTTCAAAACACTGAGTATCTTGCATTATACACAAACTTCAAAATAAAAATGTATGAATGCTAAACAAGTCTAGAAGGTAGAACCTATGAAGATATTTGCAGCATCTAGAAGATAAAACTGAACCATATTGATATAAAAAACTGTAAAGGATGATAGAAGAATCGTGTCGATTACTATAGTCTTATGTCTTTACTGCTTCCAATAACAAGAGACCATTAAGAAGTCTACACAAATGATCTGCGATTGCTCCTGTGGTGCCTCTCAATCTCCCATTTTTCTTCAAACCCTTTTCTTCCAAAACAAGCCAAGAATGCCAAACAAATTTTCCACATTTAACATAATCAACTAGGGCAAAAGCTTGCTCTATCCTTTTTCTTTCTGAAACTCATTTTTCTCTATTTTGACCTTGACCATATCTTTGTCAATAGGAACAGGACACCTAGTTCTTTTAAAAGTTGGACAGCCATGTCGAAATATTTAGCTGTCCTTATTATGCAAGGTGGAAGAGGGCTAAAACGATTGCTAATTCTCTTCACCACATTTATCCATCTGAATTAATCATGCCTAGATGAAAAAAGGTAGCATTATGTAAGAAAAAGTAAAGTAAACTACTGATTTGATTGACACCAGAGAAATTAACCTTGACCAGCTGAAAAGTAGAGTAGACAAAAGCGAGAACTTGTAAAATTTTATGAGCAAAGTCAGAACTCTATAGACAAATGTAGGCGGCAATTATGCCATGAATAGTTAAATAAGACTTTTGTTAGTTAATGTAATAAAACATTGTTCCGAAGGGGTGTCAGTTGTGTCGTCAGTTGGTGGCGGTTGGAGACTTAACCAACCCTGTCGAGTCTATTTGTATGGAGTCTAGAACAAGTGAAAAGGGGTGGTTAATGTTGGAACTATTATGCTATGAAAGATATATCATTTTGTCATTTATGGTGTAATGTGATTCTATGTTATTCATGCTATTGTTGTATTTCATTTATCTCTGGTATTATGCAATCCTGTTGAATCTGCAAATACTATGCAATCCATCTCAACTTAGGCATCTAACATTTTGGCGTTGTTGCCTAAGTTCGAACCTGGTAGTCGAGGGAAGCAGGATTAGTGGGATAGCGACATAATGGATTGGACCTTTGACCAACAAGTCCTGGTAACTAACAGTGATGAGAAGACAATACCGAAGTAACCCAAGAGGATCAGTTAACACAATACTTGGTTCATGCATGGGACATGTCTGTTGACAAGTACGTACAATGGGAGGCTCGGGAGAGAGCGGTCTCGGCTGGTATGGTACGTGTCAAACTCACAATGAGCGGTCCTGTGTACGATCTTCTAGGTAGCCTTCCGAGATCGTTGGCCCAAGCATTGTTGGAACTCCAAGATCAAAATGAGGCACGAGAAAGGGAGCAGCAAAGACAACAAATATTGCAACGATACGAAGAGAGGAACCAGAGGGAGGAGGAACCACGTGATACTAGCAAGCATAAGTAACTCCGACAAATAATGCCCAGCCTACCAAACAAGGACAAAAGCAACGCATGAAAGCGGAGACAAAAGGAGAGAAGGAAGCTGAAACTGTCGTACAGAGATCCCTGTGTATCCAAGAGCAAACCAAGAGATGCCAACGGCTACAACAACTAGTGAAACGATCTATTGGAGGCGGCGGAATACAACCATCAAGACGGGAGTGGAAAGAGATCATAAGAAAACTACCACTACCAAGCAATTCCTAGGTGCACGAAGGATCTAACACCGACAATTGGGAAGGTAGTGACTCAGTACCAACCGACTATCCATATATTCTGAAGAGGACAATAGCCAACAGGGAAATCTTGAATGGGAGGTAACGAATTTATTTGAGAGTACCTTGCGGGACATCGGCAATCTCGTTATTTCGGAGGGATCAAGAACAGGGAGAACAAAACCAAAGACTCTAGGGAGAAGAGAGTATTGGTACCACTATGAAGGAGGCAACCAAGACGTGAATCACAGAGGTGGAGGGGTAGAAGATTCGCGCATAGCCAAAGGTGCAAAAGACACACAGGGATGCGAAGGAGGAACCAACCCACCGAGGTCTAATAACTTGCACAATACCTACATGTTGATGTCACTTTTGTACCACTACATAACATATAGCAATTGAATATTTGATATAGAATACCAAACACTCAACCCTCTCTTGAAAAGTAAATACTCATGAAGAACATGAGAAAACTCCAAACTTCCTTACACTTGTGGATACTAACTCAATTATATTAATGTGATTTGCTAGTTAATCACGTAGGTGGGCTTACGTTGTTCATTCAAAGATAACTTGGTGGCTTGACTTGTTCTTTTCTCCTTGATCACTTTCACTTTCAACTACTCCTTCCACTAACTGCTTACTGCTCTACTACTACTCCTATGAATGAAGAAATTAGCAAATAGATGGGGATCCAACCAAATGAAAGCTTGCCTGCAGCGCTACCTCCATCGGTGCAATGATTCAAAGCGATACTCTTAGAATTTTCACACTAACACCTATCTTCCAACCCAACTTGAAGTACAAGCAGAAAGATGAAATGCAAGTAGAACTTGGGAATGATTGGACTAGATTACCACACAAGGCTTCCTAACAAGCCGCTAGGATGCTAGTGGCCTAGTATATAGATCCCTATCAAACATTCACTAACATCACCATACAACTAGCCATCTACTTCTACTCTAACAACGTGAAATGAAATCCTATAATTTGAGAGATGTAAAGAACCATGCAAATACACCAAAATGATCATGTATATCCACAATACAAGCCACAACAATGAATAGAGAAAAATTTTGATAGTATTTTGGCAACAATTCTCCAACATAACTCCCTTTACAAATGAAAGCAAATGGCCTTATATAGAGGCTTCAAGTACAATGAGAGGCCAAGATTAAGAGGCAAAAGCCTTGATTAGGGTTTCCATAACCACCTACTACAAATATTTAATACCCACCCAATTACAATTAAGCAACATCATGTGGGCCAATAGGAAAATTACATTGCCTTTATGGGCCAATAAGAAAATTCAAATTCATGACAACCGGATAAGGATCAATGACATTTGGATCACTAAGAAGAGGGCACATGTAGATGAAGCCACCTCATCACCTTTGGAAATGTGCTATATATCCTCATCCTCCTTTCAGATTCAAAGAACCTAGACATAATCTCATCAAATAGTCACTATGTGACACTTGGCATGCTTTTATTGATTGAGGATATAGCTGCCACCTCAGCAAACTTATCCTTAAACTTGATAAATACCCTTTAACTCTTTGATGAGAAATCATTTGCTAATCCTTCAATTGTGATGGCTCATCTTCATAATTGCTTCTTCTTGAAATTTCATCTTTTCCTCAACACCCTGGAACCATTGTGAGGTTCTTGATCTTGATGTCCTTTGATCTCAATCTTGTACTCGCTGCTCAGACCCATCTCGGAGAGTTCTCTCCTGCACTCAGACCATCCAACACTTTCATGGCTTAGGACCATGCCATTGGAATGCTCTCAGCTCCACTTTCCATGCTTAGCCCTGCCATACAATTTCGCAAGTTAGACTTTCACATTTCATACCATAATCATGACATAATGGTTAATGATAAGCTTTCTCAATAATGACAGCCAAAAGACATAATTAGGATGCTAAACTAAAACTGATGAAATCCAAAAAAAAAGGGGATTAGCCTAGCTCCCAACTCAAAACTGGAATTAAATCATGTGGAAATGAGGCTGTCAACAGAACTGTAACAAATTAGAATGCTGCAAGAAGGCCCTCTGCGATCCACAATCAAGGTTTTAGAAGATTCGAAATGGAGGTTTCATACACAGGCTGCTTGAAGTTGATTTGTGAGTGATTGAGATAAGTATTGACGCTGCCCACCTTAATGTTGATGCATGCCAAAAGACACAGATCAGACCCCTCTTGCGCACAGCAGTCACAGTAGTGAAACGAATCTTCCTCAATCTGCCTATTAGATTCGAAATTTCCTGCCCTCCAAATGTATAATTTTCTGCCCAGAATATATACGCCTGCCATGGATAAAATTGCTGCTCCCTAAGGCTAAATTCGCCACTACAAAGCAGAGGAGGTTTGGCTTCGACTTGGGGTTGAAATGATCAAGTTACCCCCAATATATAGGCACCAATTAAAGTCTGGAAGGGTCCGACCTGATTAGGGCTGACCTGGGCCCTAAAATGAAATAAATTTTGCAATTAAATACTGTCATATAAGGGGCCGACCTGGCTGTAGGAATTAAATTTGAGGGATTTGTATTTAATCTTCCATTAAGGCGAATTTGGGGGCAATTTGTTTCAAGTTCCAATGCAATTTGGAGTCTTTAGCCCCCACGTTTCATATAGGGCAGGCCTTAAAGTCTACAAACCTCAAGGTAGGGCCATACGTTACATGGCTGGGGCCTCAAATTTAAGTCCCAAGGCTACATGCTACACCAATCAAGGGCCCGTTTGACTCCCCAATGCAGCACGCCTCCTTTTTGGGGCCAGAAATTGATATTTAATGCCCAGATCCGTATTGAATTTAGGGCCATTCTGGCCACACGCTTTAGTGTTTAAGTCTTATGCTGAATCCCTAGGACCCCACGCCACATATAGGGCAAGGCTTAATTCCAAATTGGAGCCCGATTCCCTGTTTTAGGGCCTGATTTGCCTTGATTTTACGCCCAGATCTGATACACGCTAGTTTATAGGGCAGGTTCAATTTCGAATTTGGGCCAGATCTAATGCTTAAGGCCACACGTTTTATATAGGGCAGGTTCAATTTAATATCCAGTTGCCTTAAGGGCCTCAAAGCCACATGCTAGCCTTATACATACTCCATTTAATAGGGCCAAATTTAAATGCCTAGCGCCCAGATTTTCATGCCCAGATTTTTATTAATTAAGGGACCGCTTGATGTTTCAATCCACGCGATTTAGGCCTAGCCTAATGCAAATCGTTCCATATAAAAGGAGACTCCAAGCCATTTCAATCCATTTTATTTGCCTTGCAAGTTAAATTCGGATTCTGGGTATCACTGCCAATTTGAAGGGTCACAATTTCGAATTTTGTGATCATACTGTCAAATTTAAAGGGGCAAATGTAGGCACAATCATTGCCCTTCGAAATCCGGGCTATATGCTTTGTAATGAACAGCCCAGAGGACCTAACTTGGATCAAACTTAAGTCTGTCATAAAAAACTCAGGCCCTAACGCTGTGCATTGCGAGATGAGACAGCAAATTGATGTACGAAGAAAGGCTCCAGCCTCAAGACGAGCAACAATTTGATGGAAGCAAAATATGCTCGGCTCAAAGATGAGCAATGATTAGATGGAAGCAGAATGCGCATCGATTAGATGGAAGCAAAATGCGCTTGGCTCAAAGATGAGCATCGTTTAGATGGAAGCAAAATGTGCTTGGCTCAAAGATGAGCATCGATTAGATGGAAGCAGAATGTGCTCGGCTCGAAGATGAGCATCGTTTAGATGGAAGCAAAATGCGCTCGGCTCCAAGATGAGCATCAATTAGATGGAAGCAGAATGTGCTCGGCTCAAAGATGAGCATCGTTTAGATGGAAGCAAAATGCGCTGGCTCAAAGATGAGCATCGTTTAGATGGAAGCAGAATGTGCTCGGCTCAAAGATGAGCATCGTTTAGATGGAAGCAGAATGTGCTCGGCTCAAAGATGAGCAGCGATTTTCTTGAACAGAGAAACAAGTCCCATCTCCAAAAAACTTTATAATTAGCCAAATTTACCTCAACTCATCCTAACTCGACTTCCATTTTCGCTCCATCTCCAAGATTAGAATCAAATCAATCCTACCTCAATACTTAGCCAATTTTTTGATTCCACCCAATTGCATCCTTGTTGATAGTAGTAAGATGGCATAAAGAGGGGGTCCCCATTTGCAATAGGGCGATGGTGTGGAAATCTCACAACATCTAGCATCCACCCAAAGCAATGTTCCCGAACATTTCAAGGATAAAACTCGTTTGGAACCAAAATCTTTAATCAACTCCATTTTCACCTATCCTACAACTAGGAAATGCACTCAAAATGAAAGAAATCAGGAATTGAGCTAAAAGCCTCCGTCCTTGATTACCCACATGTGTGCAAGTGATTCATTCCCGCTCGACAAAAACCTTAGAAAGCCTCTTAGATCCATTGAACTTAGCTATTTTCATATCCCTACTTCAAAAGCATCCTAGATAGAGCCTCACTGCTAGTCAGGCGTCCATAGCCCCGACGAGGTTATTGTTGTGGCACCACAAACATGATTCTACCTTTAGTGATTATTTTTATAGCACCGGTAGAAATGCTTGCACACCCTTGAGCCAAATTCTACCTTTTCATCTTTTATTGGATATTTCACTTTTTCATCATTTTTTCATTTTTCTCTGTTTTCTCATGATATTTCTTTTCTCCTTACTTTCAATCTTTTGCTTGGCTTGCAGGCAATGAAGCCTGCAGAGGGTTTAGAATACCACAGTGGCGCTGAAGCGGCTGTAAGATTTTCACTAAATTCAACTTCACTTTGAAACTATCAAAGAACCCGAAGCAATTAAGTGTGAATAAAATGTTGTAATCAAAAGACTCGGGTACTCAAAACACAACCATGGCCCAATCCAAATTGAGGACAAATCCTTTTTGCAGGATAAAGCTATTAGGAATCCAATCTCCAATTCAAGGGAACCCCACAAAGATATACCCAAGAAATAAACTGAACAAAACTACACGGAAAACACCAGAGTGTGCCTGTATAATCATCACCCTTCTCACAAATTTGGATCCCTCTAAACTGAACTAACCAAAGCAAGCTCCTAGACTAAAACAGACTACTCGGGTCAAATGACGCAAGGCAAACCTACAAACTGACCTTCTAAGGCAACCAACTAAGCCACTCAAGCAAACTTCGAGTCAAATGACTCAAGGCAAACTTCTATCCGGGCTCCCTAAGACAACTAAGCTGACTGACAAAACGGGAAAACTACTCTAACCCTCTTGAACCAAATGGTTCAAGACAAACCTACTCTAACCAGGCACCAGACTCTAAAGAGACGATACTGACTAGACCGATATATACACTTGAACTAACATGGTTTCTCAGGATGTTCAAGAGCAACAAGGCTTGGGTGATAGTTCTCAATCTTGCAGGCTTATCCTTGTACTCCAAAAAAAATTTAGTCACCTCAAACTCAAACTCAAGAACATTATTATGCAAGATCAACAATTGAGGCAATTCAATGGGTCCATGATCAATCCATAAACAAGTTTTCTTTCCAAAATTTCCATAATCAAAATAACAACTTTCACAACTTTGAACATTAAGAGCAAGGAAAGAAACAACCTGGCATGATTCAAATTCAAATGGAACCTGTAAATTCTCCATGACTTCAGGAGGTCGAAGTTGATGATGGACCCCCCCACTAACATCAGCATCGAACTCGTGAGTGATCAAGGCAGGATCAGTCGTGAAATCAAGGCCTTGGAATACTGCCTTAGGTGGCTTGCCCCTATACCGCATGAACCACGCATCCTTATGAACATCGCTAAGTGTATCTTCAAAAATCAAGGATTCCATGACGAGACCTCCCTCACATATCTCCTCAAGCTGATCAAACGCAACATCCAACAATAGCATCAACCCAAATTGTTCTTCACTTTCTTCCATGGAGTTGCATGTAGATTTCTCTTTAGGAACATCTTGCAACTCATCATGTGGAATCTCATCACCCCTGGAATCTTCAAAACTAACAAGAAGGTCCTCAAACATCTTCATAAGTTCATCAATCCCAAGTGGCAAAGCCTCAGGAGGTCGAAGTTGATGGCGAACTATGCCACTTGCAACAATCTGTCTATCTTGGGATGCCTTTGGCAATGAATCCATTTGTATTTCTTCCGTAAGATCCTTAAGCATCCCCCCAAAGAATATGGTGGTAATGATGTCCTTGAATGCTTTATCAAACTTTTCCTCATATCTTGATTCACTTGTAGTAACTTGCAATTCCTTGTTCAACCTGTCCACTTGATTGTTTCTTTCCTGAAGGGTGCTAGAGATTTCTTCCAACTCATCCTCAAGAATTCGACTTTGTAGCATGAGGGAATGTTCACCAAGGATCACCTCTTCAAACTTGTTATGGTCTTCTTCTAGTTCCTCTAGGTGTGGATCTTTGTCTGATATGCTTCCTCTTCTTTGGATGAATTCAATTGCTTCTTTAATTTCCTTGTCAACTTCTTCCTCTTGTGGAGTAAAGTGTGAAGGCTCATCTTCCATATGAATGTCTTGGTCATTAGGTTCAACCACGCCATCCTCTCGCAAGTTGATTTCTTCTTTGTCGGATGAGGATACAATATGTTCATCTTTTGGTTTCCAACCTAAGTGATGAATGCGATCCTCGATGCCTTCCTTTGATGCCAAACTCATTTGCTCAAGGCATGCACCCCAAATTTCGTCTGTATTTGGTTGTTCACAGTCAAACCATCCCATCTCTTGCTTAGCCTGCTTTATGACATCCCGGCATGGTTGACAAGTATATTCTGAATGTCTTACATTGTGCAGTCTACACCAACCAGAGAGCAACATACCTTCCACATATAGTTCCTCCTCACTTAGTCGCTTCTTGATCATTTCCTTGAAACTATTCACAAACATGTTAACTCTATCATTTGATTCGGCAAATGGAATTGGTTTGAGGATATCCCAAAAGGACATTTTCCTTTGCAATACCAGTTCCACTCTTAATATCAGTTCCACTCTTGACAAAAATGTCACACAATTAAGCTCATCGTGTGTGGTTGTCCCATGAATCCTGCACTCGCAAGGTGATGCCAATTCGGACAAATTCTGTGCATACAATTATGCATTCAAAGCCTCCCGAAATCGAGCAATATCAACTGGATGAATGCCTTGACCAAGAAACCACTGCCCATCCATTGAGAGGTCTTTTACTTTTGATTTTTGAATTTTACAATTTTATTTTTTTTGGATTTTTTGAACTTTTAAAGAGATCTCTCACATCTCAAATATAACATGAAAGCTCATTGTTGTTGATAGTCCATGAATGAACCCCGTTCAGGCCCTCTTTCTAGCCCCAATTAATGTTGATGTCAGTTTTGTACCACTACATAACATATAGCAATTGAATACTTGATACAAAATACCAAACACTCAACCCTATCTTGAAAAGTAAATACTCATGAAGAACATGAGAAAACTCCAAAGTTCCTTATACTTGTGGATACTAACTCAATTATATTAATGTGATTTGCTGGTTAATCACGTAGGCGGGCTTATGTTGTTCATTCCGAGATAACTTGGTGGTACTTCGCTTGCTTGACTTGTTCTTTTCTCCTTGATCACTTTCACTTTCAACTACTACTCCTATGAATGAAGAAATTAGCAAATGGATGGGGATCCAACCAAATGAAAGCTTGCCTGCAGCACTACCTCCATTGGTGCAATGATTCAAAGGGATACTCTTAGAATTTTCACACTAACACCTATCTTCCAACCCAACTTGAAGTACAAGCGGAAAGATGAAATGCAAGTAGAACTTGGGAACGATTGGACTAGATTACCACACAAGGCTTCCTAACAAGCCACTAGGATGTTAGTGGCCTAGTATATAGATCCCTATCAAACATTCACTAACATCACCATACAACTAGCCATCTACTTCTACTCTAACAACGTGAAATGAAATCCTGCTTTAATTTGAGAGATGTAAAGAACCATGCAAATACACCAAAATGATCATGTATATCCACCATGCAATCCACAACAATGCATAGAGAACAATTTTGATAGTATTTTGACAACAATTCTCCAACATAACTCCCTTTACAAATGAGAGCAAATGGCCTTATATAGAGGCTTCAAGTACAATGAGTGGCCAAGATTAAGAGGCAAAAACTTCAAATCAAAGGCCGAGATTAAGAGGCAAAAGCCTTGATTAGGGTTTCCATAACCACCTACTACAAATATTTAATACCCACCCAATTACAATGAAGCACCATCATGTGGGCCAATAGGAAAATTACATTGCCTTTATGGGCCAATAAGAAAATTCAAATTCATAACAACTCGATAAGGATCAATGACATGTGGATCACTAAGAAGAGGGCACATGTAGATGAAGCCACCTCATCACCTTTGGAAATGTGCTACTTATCCTCATCCTCCTTTCAGATTCAATGAACCTGGACATAATCTCATCAAATAGTCACTATGTGACACTTGGCATGCTTTTATTGATTGAGGATATAGCTGCCACCTCAGCAAACTTATCCTTAAACTTGATAAATACCCTTTAACTCTTTGATGAGAAATCATTTGCTAATCCTTCAATTGTGATGGCTCATCTTCATAATTGCTTCTTCTTCTTGAAATTTCTTCATCTTTTCCTCAACACACTGGAACCATTGTGAGGTTCTTGATCTTGATGTCCTTTGATCTCAATCTTGTACTCACTGCTCAAACCCATCTTGGAGACTTCTTTCCTGCACTCAGACCATCCAACACTTTCATGGCTTGGGACCATGCCATTGGAATGCTCTCAGTTCCGCTTTCAATGCTTAGCCCTGCCATACAATTTCGCAAGTTAGACTTTCACATTTCATACCATAATCATGACATAATGGTTAATGATAAGCTTTCTCAATAATGACAGCCAAAAGACATAATTAGGATGCTAAACTAAAACTGATGAAATCCGAAAAAAAGGGGGATTAGCCTAGCTCCCAACTCAAAATTGGAATTAAATCATGTGGAAATGAGGCTGTCAACAGACCTGTAACAAATTAGAATGCTGCAAAAAGGCCCTCTGCGATCCACAATCAAGGTTTTAGAAGATTCGAAATGGAGGTTTCATACACAGGCTGCCTAAAGTTGATTTGTGCGTGACTGAGATAAGTATTGACGCTGCCCCCCTTAATGTTGATGCATGCCAAAAGACGCAAATCAGACCCCTCTTGCGCACAGCAGTCATAGTAGTGAAACGAATCTTCCTCAATCTGCCTATTAGATTCGAAATTTCCTGCCCTCCAAATGTATAATTTTCTGCCCAGAATATATAGGCCTGCCATGGATAAAATTGCTGCTCCCTAAGGCTAAATTCGCCACTACAGAGCAGAGGAGGTTTGGCTTCGACTTGGGGTTGAAATGATCAAGTTACCCCCAATATATAGGCACCAATTAAAGTCTGGAAGGGGCTGACCTGATTAGGGCCGACCTGGGCCCTAAAATGAAATAAATTTTGCAATTAAATACTGTCATATAAGGGGCCGACCTGGCTGTAGGAATTAAATTTGAGGGATTTGTATATAAGCTTCCATTAAGGCGAATTTGGGGGCGATTTGTTTCAAGTTTCAATGCAATTTGGAGTCTTTAGCCCCCACGTTTCATATAGGGCAGGCCTTAAAGTCTACAAACCTCAAGGTAGGGCCATATGTTACATGGCTGGGGCCTCAAATTTAAGTCCCAAGACTACACGCTACACCAATCAAGGGCCCATTTGACTCCCCAATGCAGCACGCCTCCTTTTTGGGGCCAGAAATTGATATTTAATGCCCAGATCCGTATCGAATTTAGGGCCATTCTGGACACACGCTTTAGTGTTTAAGTCTTATGCTGAATCCCTAGGACCCCACGCCACATATAGGGCAAGGCTTAATTCCAAATTGGAGCCCGATTCCTGTTTTAGGGCCTGATTTGCCTTGATTTTACGCCCAGATCTGATACACGCTAGTTTATAGGGCAGGTTCAATTTCGAATTTGGGCCAGATCTAATGCTTAAGGCCACACGTTTTATATAGGGCAGGTTCAATTTAATATCCAGTTGCCTTAAGGGCCTCAAAGCCACATGCTAGCCTTATACATACTCCATTTAATAGGGCCAAATTTAAATGCCTAGCGCCCAAATTTTTATTAATTAAGGGACTGCTTGATGTTTCAATCCACGCGATTTAGGCCTGGCCTAATGCAAATCGTTCCATATAAAAGGAGACTCCAAGCCATTTCAATCCATTTTATTTGCCTTGCAAGTTAAATTCGGATTCTGGGTATAAATGCCATTTTGAAGGGTCACAATTTCGAATTTTGTGATCATACTGTCAAATTTAAAAGGGCAAATGTAGGCACAACCATTGCCCTTCGAAATCCGGGCTATATGCTTCGTAATGAACAGCCTAGAGGGCCTAAACAGGGCCTAACTTGGATCAAACTTAAGTCTGTCATAAAAAACTCAGGCCCTAACGCTGTGCATTGCGAGATGAGACAGCAAATTGATGTACGAAGAAAGGCTCCAGCCTCAAGACGAGCAACAATTTGATGGAAGCAAAATATGCTCGGCTCAAAGACGAGCAATGATTAGATGGAAGCAGAATGCGCATCGATTAGATGGAAGCAAAATGCGCTCGGCTCAAAGATGAGCATCGTTTAGATGGAAGCAAAATGTGCTCGGCTCAAAGATGAGCATCCATTAGATGGAAGCAGAATGTGCTCTGCTCGAAGATGAGCATCGTTTAGATGAAAGCAAAATGCGCTCAGCTCAAAGATGAGCATCGATTAGATGGAAGCAGAATGTGCTTGGCTCAAAGATGACCATCGTTTAGATGGAAGCAAAATGCGCTTGGCTCAAAGATGAGCATTGTTTAGATGGAAGCAGAATGTGCTCGACTCAAAGATGAGCAGCGATTTTCTTGAACAAAGAAACAAGTCCCATCTCCAAAATACTTCATAATTAGCCAAATTTACTCAACTCATCCTAACTCGACTTCCATTTTCGCTCCATCTCCAAGATTAGAATCAAATCAATCCTACCTCAATACTTAGCCAATTTTTTAATTCCACCCAATTGCATCCTTGTTGATAGTAGTAATATGGCATAAAGAGGGGGTCCCCATTTGCAATGGGGCGATGGTGTGAAAATCTTACAACACTACCGTATGTGGCAAATGGAAAACCCCCCCGAGACGCAGAAACTGCCCAAGTTCAGTGGAGAAGGGTCGGAGGATCTGGTTCGCCACTGTAAAACATGTGTAACGATATGGGAAGCAAATGGCCAGGATGACCATGACTACTGGTTGAAGGTTTTTCCTACCACCCTTCGAGGGATTGCAATTGATTGGTACATAGACCTACCAGCAAGGGACAAAGCGAGTTGGGATGACCTAAAAAAAGCATTCCAAGAGGAGTTCAAATTGCTCCGTGACAATGACGAAATGGTAGCAGAAATCTACAACACAAAGCAAGGGAAAAAAAAGACCGTACGGTCCTACCATCACAGGTTGAAGGAACTCATCGGCAAGTTAGACAACCAGCCAACGGATGGCTTGAAGAAAAGGTGGTTCATTGAAGGGTTGAACCCCTCCCTCCAAAAGAAATGAAGGTGGTACTGCCATCCTCGTACATAGAGGCCTACAATCCAACAATGAACATTGAAAGTGAAAACAAGACATCGAAAGGAAAGAAATGAACTAGTGACAATGATAGTACGAATGGCAAGAGCAAAGGGGAGTCCTGCACGATATAAGCCCTTCAGAAGGACATGATGAGTATGATGAAGGAAATGCAAGAAGAGAAGGAAACTGCCAAGGAAGGCAAAGGCAAGGAACTATGGTGTACCGAGTGTAAGAACGAAGGGCACACCAAGGCTAACTATCCCAAGAAACTATTCTGTGATATTTGTCAATACTGGGACACTCCATTAAGGAGTGCCCGTCAACCTAAAAATAAGGAACACACGAGTGCTCTTTACCCAAGGAGAGCAAGCAACTCCACCTACCACACCACCACGACAAATGAATTATAATGCTTCGTCCAGTGGGTATCGTAACAATGGATGAGGAAGCAACAATAACAGTAACAACAACACACCAAGAAGCTGCATCCAATATGATGCGAAGGGACGGCCCATGATACAATGTCGCAGATGTAATGAGTGGGGTCACCTCACGCAAGACTACCAGAGCAAGCAAGGAGGCGAAAGCATGCTCTGCAAATGGTGTGGTCCTTCACGAGGATGTTGACTGCCCTAAGGGTAAGGGGGTAAATTTGATAAACATTACAGGATCTAAGGAGGTCCTGGCAATCACAAGGTCCCAGACAGAAAAAGCCACGTACCTCGATCCACATACAGAGAAAGAAAGGTTAAAGGAAGCCAGAATGGAAACAGAACTAGCAATGGAGGAAGAACAGAGGCGACATGGTACAATGTTGCAGATGTAATGAGTGGGGTCACCTTGCGCGAGACTGCCAAAGTGGGCAAGGAGGCAAAAGCGTGCTCTGCAAATGGTGTGGTCCTAGTAATCACGAGGATGCTAACTGCCCTGAGGGTAAGGGGGTAAATTTGATAAACATCACACAATCTGAGGAGGTCATGGCAATCACAAGGTCCCAAACAAAAAATGCCACGTACCCCGATCCACATGCAGAGAAAGAAAGGTTGAAGGAAGCCAGAATGGAAATGGAACTGGCAAAGGAGGAAGAACGGAGGAATGAGTAGGGTCAACTCACACGAGACTGCCAGAGCAGGCAAGGAGGCGGAAGCATGCTCTGCAAATGGTGTGATCCTAGTAAACACGAGGATGCTGACTGCCCTAAGGGTAAGGGGGTAAATTTGATAAACATTATAGGATCTAAGGAGGAGGTCCTGGCAATCACAAGGTCCCAAACGAAAAAAGCCACGTACCCTGATCCACATACGGAGAAAGAAAGGTTGAAGGAAGCCAAAATGGAAACGGAACTGGCAATGGAGGAAGAACGAAGGCAGCATGGTACTCCCATACAGTCTGTATCAAAAGCCAACGTCATACAGCAAATGTTACAAGCGACAGTCCCAGCACGAGTGGAAGACCTACTGGAGATGCTACCACAACTAAAGGTGGCAATCACTAACATAGGTGACACTAACAGCAGCCAAGATATTGGCAACCACAGGGCGAATGAGACAGGAAAAAAGATGCAGAAGTTACTACCTCAAGTGGTGCCACGGATCCTGTTGTTGGTACTGCATGTCGGACGGACACTTGCAGTGGTTGAAATGGAAATCATGGGACACACGCTGACCAACACTATTGTACATGGAGGATTTGGCGTAAATGTACTACCAGAAGAAACGTGGAAGGCCCTTGATAAACCTACAATCTGGTCGTCCACCTTCCACTTGGTAGGCGCTGACCAACATGGTATAAAACCAATCGGGACACTCATGGAGCAAAAGGTTGTTATTAGAACCCAACAGTTCTTTCTAGATTTTGTTGTCATCGCCCTAGAAAGGAAGGGGTATGACGCCCTCCTCAACAGGGGCTAGCTCATCACAGCGAAGGCCAACCACAATTGGAAGAACACCCTTTCCATCGAGATTGATGTAAAGAAATATGTCATCGACCTACGGAATCAGGCAGTAAGCTAGGAACTGGCATCGGACTCCAAGTTCGAAGGAGGAGAGTTGGGCGAAGAAAGAGGGATGGAACTAGATGATGAGGGAGTTCTGAGACTAGGGGATTGTTTGGAAGATGAAACAAGTTCACTAAATGGATTGTTCCACTGGCAAATGGAGGATTATGAAGTTTTCCATCCAGGCTGAAACATGTTGGAGCTTTTGGAGGAAACCATCATCTGGGGACCAAAGCATTTGGAAAAAAACCTAACTTGCAAGAAACCATCAACTCAAAACCAAAGCATTTGGAAGAAAACACAGTTGGGAGCATATCGTATGCACATCGGGAAGGAAGGGGTCCGTACAGACAAACACCAACATACCATGCAGACGAGAGAAGACAAGTTGGAAGACCTCTGTACGAACAAAGGAAGAAGCAGAGACCGTACGGTCTGTACAAAGGCGGAAGGGGTCGTATGGTGTACAGACCGAGCGAAGCTGGGAAGAAGGAATAGACGTACAAGTGAGAAGAGAAGCATCCCTACGGTGGAAGCTACAGGGGTTACCCATACGAGAGAAAGGAAGGAAAAATGAGAGGTCAACGCACTTGGAGACAGGAAAGAAAATCGAAGAAGGGGAATTGTAGGCCGTAGGAAACGTATGGAAGCAGCAAAGAACACGGTCTGTACGGCACATACGACGACAGGGAGACAACTTGGTCATACGGCCGAGAGAGAGAAGGACATCCGCCAATCCTATATGCCACATACGGCGTGGAGTGGGGAGCATACACCCGAAGGACGAGATCATCGTACGAGGCAGGAAAATTCAGCATCGTATGGAGCAGGAACCGTACGATCGAAGCGGCATAGAACTTCCATGTACAGAGCAAGAGTTGTACGGATGAGGGGACAACAAAGTTTGACACAAAGTGGAAGTTGTATGGAATAGAGAGGATTTAGACTGTACAGTCCGTACGGTTGGCAGGCGTCGATGCTCTCAAGTTGTCTGTACAATCTGTATAATTGGTAATAGCATAGCAGGCACTCCAGTGGGCACCGTGGGCAGTGGAGTTGGCAGTACCATGACTGTTGGCAGCAGGGGGAAGGCAGTTAGCAGAGGAGAGATGGCATCGAAAAAAATCAAGAAAATGGTGTGCGTCATGGAGTTCTGTGTAGTTTTGAAGGTGCTAATTTGGTCTTGGTGGCGAGGGCTAATTTGATGTTGCCCCCGGACCCTGCGAGGGGCACTACCCCCAAACCCCCGCTGGGGGCGTTGCCCCTTGACCCCCATTTTATTTTTGAACTACACTACAACTTTGAGTTTGTACAGTACAAGTCATTATCTACACTCTTGTAATTAGTCTTCCTAGATATTACTTGATGCATACTTGTCTGGAAGACGAGTTTTTCTTTTTGGGGGGATGATGTAGGTGGCAATTATGCCATGAATAGTTAAATAAGACTTTTGTTAGTTAATGTAATTGTTAAGGTTTTAGGATCATTGCAAATGTAATAGCACTATCTGATTGTATGTGTTTTCCAAATGCAACAATCTCTTCCATTTATATTGAGAATGAGCCAAGAAGAGACATGTCCCTTTATGGGACATGTCTATTCATTATTATGTAATTAATATAATGATAATTATGATTATATATATACATACACATATATATATAATATCTAGAGTATTATATTAATTTCTCTAATATTTACATAATAATAATATATATATATGTATTTTAAGTATATATATACATCTTATATATACTAAATATATATATAAATATCTTCACTAGTATTGACTCATAGTGTTTATCTGACTGAAGCTACAAAACATCAATACTCCATCTTAGCCAAGGAAGATTAAACACATGATTAGGATCAGAAGATATCATTTACCATGATATCAGAGATATGGTCTGACTAGGAATATCAAGTCGCATGATATTCACCATAACTCATAGATTCATAAGAATATCATCTCATGATATTAGGAGTAATAGCCATAGAATATCAAGTCACATGATATTCACCATGTACTCAGAGTACTGGCCTACCAACATCAAGTCTCATGATGTCCACCAGGTACTCAACAAATATTTTAGATATCACCTCAATAAGATATCAGAGATATGGTCTGACCAAGAATATCAGGTCTCATGATATTCACCATAACTTAAAAATTTTCATAGGTAATGTATCCCTAATGAAAGGTATCATCTATTGTGATCTGTTTCAGCCATCACACGATGTCTATCACAATAGAAGGGCAATGGTCTATATAAGGAACAGAATCCACCATGCAGGAAATCATCTATTGTGATCTGTTTCAGCCATCACACGATGTCTATCACAATAGAAGGTCAATGGTCTCTTTAAGGAACTGAATCCACCATGCTGGAAATCATTTGTTGTGATCTGTTTCAGCCATCACATGATGTCTATCACAATAGAAGGTCAATGGTCTGTTTAAGGAACTAAATCCACCATGCAAGAAATCATCTATTGTGATCTCTTTCAGCCATCACACGATGTCTATCACAATAGAAGGTCAATGGTCTGTTTAAGGAACTGAATCCACCATGCAGGAAATCATCTATTGTGATCTATTTTCGCCATCACACGATGTTTATCACAAGAGAAGGTCAATGGTTTGTTTAAGGAATTGAATCCACCATGCAGGAAATCATCTATTGTGATCTGTTTCTACCATCACATGATGTCTATCACAATAGAAGGTCAAGTTATTGTAAGATCGTCACCTTTCAATAACTCTTACAAATACAAGTGATAATCATTTGGAAGTCGTCACTTCCTCATGATTTACACAGGGCCCAAAAGGCATTCATGATTCCTAGTCCTCTGACTATTATAGATTCTTGATCACTAGAGAATCCATCTCAATATGGACTACTCCCTCTGAATCAATACGACCAAGATTATCAAAAGTTGATTTAACCATATCCTCTATCTGCTCCCTCTGAAGCTCAAGTTCTTGTATCAACCTCTTGTCTTATTTTGAAATGTCAAACTCCCTCTGCATTTGGTCTCAATCATTAATTCGTTTGCAAGCATTAAGTCCTTTCTCCCTTTAATGCAATTTTCTTGTGCTTCCATCCTAAAGGTATGTCAAAGAGAGAGTACAAATAGCTCACTAAACTATCTCAACCGAAAATACCAATGATAGAAGCATACAAGATTTTACTAACCAATAGTAGAGCATGAATTACAAACTTAAAAATTATGTGCATTAATAAAAACATGGAATACTTATCTTTTATAAATTTCAAGTATTTCATTCTCTAAGGTGAACCCATATAGAAAATATCATGCAAATTCACAGAATGATGTCGTCGTTCTCGAACATTACCAGAATTCTTCACATGACTAGTCTTGAATATCCAAAGGTTCTATACACTATGACAACCGTCAATCTTATTAGACCTCCCTTCAAGCGGTTAGGCTTTTAAAGAAGGAACCTCACTCTTTTATAGATTTTGCATAGACCCATACACAATCGGTCATAACTTTTGAACCCGACACTTTGTCGTCAATCGCTTCGGTGAGATTTTTCTAAATTTGTTTTTCACCAACATATCCAAAATTCAGCAAAATCCAACAATGTATTTGTGAGATATGGTCCTCCTACTGAGACTGTATTTTCTGAGATAGTCACACATTCACCATCAACAAACTACTCTCTTAAATTTGCAACTTGTCTCTGATACCATGTTAAGGTTTTAGGATCATTGCAAATGTAATAGCACTATCTGATTGTATGTGTTTTCCAAATGCAACAATCTCTTACATTTATACTAAGAATGAGCCAAGAAGAGACATGTCCCTTCATGGGACATGTCTATTCATTATTATGTAATTAATATAATGATAATTGTGATTATATATATACACACACACACATATATATATAATATCTCTTGAGTATTATATTAATTTCTTTAATATTTACATAATTATATATATATGTGTGTATTTAAGTATATATATACTAAATATATATACATATCTTCACTAGTATTGACTCATAGTGTTTATCCGACTAAAGCTACAAAACATCAACAATAATAAAACATTGTTCCGAAGAGGTGTCAGTTGTGTCGTCAGTTGGTGACGGTTGGAGACTTAACCAACTGTGTTGAGTCTATTTGTATGGAGTCTGGAACAAGTGAAAGGGGTGGTTAATGTTGGAACTATTATGCTATGAAAAATATATCATTCTGTCATTTATGGTGTAATGTGATTCTATGTTATTCATGCTATTGTTGTATTTCATTTATCTCTGGTATTATGCAATCCTGTTGAATCTGCATATACTGTGCAATCCATCTCAACTTAGGCATCTAACAACAAAGTGAACATATACAAGACAAATGGCATCCTTTGGGAATTTTGGAGAGGCATAAAAACTCACACCAAGAAGGGGAGGAGATGTGGCAGCACAAACTGCTAAACAGAAATCAGCAAGTATCTATTAGAAGTTGGGTCTTATAAAAGGCATGCAATGCAATGTGAAACTCTCCGGAGAAATAAAATCAGAGTATAAATTGTCATGAGCTACTACCCAGCTTACCTGTTTTAGGGAATCCTCAAACAGATATCATATAGGCACCAATTGCACATAATGGATTCTAGAATCTGGAATCAGCATAGAAAATGTATGATGGAGAACCTTTACATTATTATGTCAAATTCCTTGCGGGTTAAAAACTTAAAATCTGCCACGTTTTTATAAAATATAATAGCTGTTTAACTTTATTTCATTAGAGTTCAGAGCATATGCAGTGGTCATAGCCAAAATATATGAATCTTCTTTTTTTATCTGGTTTGTTTGCGCATCAGTATCAAGTATTTGTCCACTTTTTTTCCGCTTTAGTCACTAGTGACACCTAAAATGAAATCCCGTGCTATTCCTCTCACAGATTGTTTGTCAAATAATGTCTTTAGTCTTTTATTTTCCCTCTTCACCATTCCACTGCCCGTAGGTTTAGTTTATATTTAGGTGCCCTGCATATCATGAGATAGACTAGGGTAACTACATTGATTACTCCCTTGTTTCAACTTATTTGAGCTACCAGGGTCACCATGTTTTGGTAGCTTCAGTTGTAACTAGTGTAGATGATGATGAACTCATGATATTTCTCAATCTTGCTTATGGCGTAGAGGAGTAACTAGTCTTTCATCATTCACAGTCTAGACTATAATGATAGATAAGTATTACTTCTTTTCTCACCTTGTCTATAGGATTGTTGATCGTGGATACTAATATATGCACACTAGGAATTCTAGACTTTGTCCCCAAGTTGGTGTATTGAGCCTTATTAGCCTAAAACATTCTCTAGAGAACATCATCAAACCGTATATTAGCCTTTTTGTAGTGATCAATGAGAACATTGGCCTGAAATCTGATATATACTCCAACCTATTTCTATATTAATTTTGAATAGGTTGAGGCTCTGCCCAGAAGCTTCATCATCAAGAATTGTAGTCCTCCAGTGTAGTTCTCTTCATAGCAGCAAGACTGATGCAGGGGCATCGACCTTTTTGTTTGTGTTTTTGTTTTGTTTGGTTTTGGCTTGTCGAGTCAGCTTATTTCTGCCCTTTCCTCAGTTGACACGAGGTTTCTCACTTTTGGGTGAACTGAAGAGGAAAATTTCAAAGTTTGAAGGAAAAATGCAACACAGAAAATTTGGCAAACTTGGAAGCTATCCAAGGGAATGGTGGAATCCACCCTTCCCTCACACAATGCTGTCCGGGGAAGTGTGGATTCTGCACCTGCCTTGGACAGGGCTAAGACAAAGGTGGAATCCGCACTCATCTTGGACACCAATGTCCACACACCCCCACTTTTCCGCCCCCAAATGAAGCCCTCTGATTCGATTTCAAGGCAATTTCAAACATGAATATGGGTGTTTTAAAGCATGTAAGTCTGATTCAGGCCCACAAGAAAGATATTTTTCATCAAAACCAGACCTCCAAGGTGAGAAATTCATTAGCTAATCTCAGATTCTAAGATGGACTTCAATCAAACCTTCATTTAACGATCAAAAGGCGAAATTTCAAGTGAAAAATTAAGGGAAACAATGCCAAATCGAGAGGGAAGTTAGAATTTTTTTTAAATAAAGAAGGCTGGAAACAAACTCTTGGACAAGCAATGCTGTGCAAGGCAAGTGCCGATTCTGCACTTGCCTTGCACAGCATTGCTTGTCCAAGAGTTTGTTTCCAGCCTTCTTTATTCTAAAAAAATTCTAACTTCCCTCTCGATTTGGCATTGTTTCCCTTTCTTTTTCACTTGAAATTTCGACTTGTCTTGGACAAGGCTGTCCAAGACAAGTGAGGACTCCGCACTTGCCTTGGACAAGGCTGTCCAAGACAAGGGTGGAATCCGCACTTGTCTTGGACACGTGTCCAGCCCTCTTTGAAATTCTGCCACCCTTTGGGAGTGAAAACGATTCAATCTGTCCATTGAAATTGCCCAAAATTTGATCAAATATGACTTAACTAAGGTGGCCAAGACTGAACATTAGATCCTAAAATGCAAGAGGAAAACATTAATTAATCAGTTTCATAATTGGATCAAGTCAGCCAGCCATGGAAAGGTGTAAAACTTATATCTTCCCAAGGCAAATCCAGTTTAGAAAGATCAAGTACTGGCAGATCCGAGTTTGTGGACTCAGAACTTTGTGACTAAGTCATTTAGTTATGGTTCTGATTTTGTCTAGATGTGATCAGATTTTTTTTAAATTGAGAAATTTGGTCCTTCACATTGTCTAAGTAGGATGATTTCCTCTTAAGTTTCACTTCTTCGCATCGAATGTTGATTTTATGAAAAGTATGAAATCCAAGCTTTTGAAAAATGTCGTTGTCTTGTTTTGCAAGGAGAAGAAAGTTGAGGATTTGGAGATGAGAAAGGGGCTATGGCAAGACTTCATCAAGAGGACAAGAAGATCAAAATCAACACTTGAAGACGTCAGCCATTCATCAAAGGTGCAAGTAGGAGGATGGTTCAAAGGTCAAAGTAAAGATGCAAACCCAAGAACAAGATTAAGGTGAAATTCCAAAGCAAGTTGTGCAAGAAAATGATCAAGGCTACTAGCAGGTGGAGAAGATTATCAAAACTTAAATTTCCTTTGAAAATCGAAATTCAGTTTGATCAATTCAACTGCATGAAGCACCTATATCACTTCTACAAGACCAAGGTTGAGACATTAAGATTTCAAGCACAAGCCATGCCAATGAGAAGATTTTCAAAGCCAAAGAGAATGGAGAAAGTGTAATGTCCCCTGTTCATCTGGCTTGGATTTTTTGGGGCAATGTTCTCAAAACTCCAAATGCAAGAGACTTCTTCCTATCTGAACTTATTTTTTTACTCTGAAATTTGCTACAAGGGTACTTGTTGAGTAACAATACCTTTTATTCTAACTGTTATCTTCCTTGTAATAAGAGACGAAGATTAAATTATATCCAAATCCATAGCCCATGAGGTATAACTGAATATGGATGGAATAGAAGGTCTAATGGTGTTCTAGATATGCGAGAGATAAATATTTCACTTGATGAGCTCATTATCTTTTGGTATAACCTCAGTATTATAGACTGCAATATCCAATTGGAACTAATTTAGATTGTATTTGATATTCTAGTCCCAAGTCTGTTCATTGGTATGCTTATTGGTCTTTATTTGATGGGAAAGAACTTGTTTGCATTTGATTAAGAGAGACTTGGTGGTATTGGCTGTCGATCTCAATAAGTGAAGAGGTGTCGAATTCTATTGGTGATGATTATCCTCTGAATTATCTTTGATCTCTGCCGCTGGATAGTGTTGATGTTCAGCCCAGAAATAATGATAAACAACAATAAACAAATAAGAACAAAATGAGTACAAAGGACACAACAACTTATCCTGGGAAAACCCTTCAACTTGAAGGGAAAAACCCAGCCACACCAGAAAAATCTCTCTTTATTAATGATAGAAGTTTATTTACAACGCTTTCACTTGATATGATATGATATGTATATACAAAGCAATCATGCACATGTATATGATTGAGAGACTCTTTATATCACAACCGAAGGTCTACGCAAGTCTCTTCATATTCCAAATGCATGACCCTTCACACGACACGTCTCTTCATGAATATCTTCTCCAGCTGTTGACACAATATTATATTTATTTCAAAAGATCTTTATCGCAGCTACAATCCTCAACACTCCCTCTTAGCAAGAGAGAGATCTTTAGTATGGCAGGCACACATAGCTGCAACCAAAGATGTCAATAACAAATTCTCATCACAAATTATCTCAATAAAACATTGTTATCTTAGCATAACATTATTCACCATAGCTACTTCTAGAGGGTGAACCATAAAAACATAAGATTAAAGGTCATGGAGTCACACACTTGACTTCCACCATGCCTACTCGCAGAGGGTGGAACGAGGGCTTTCACCTCAGACTTCTCCCAGAGAAGAATGCATTTCCACCATACCTACTCGCAGAGGGTGGATCAAGGGCTTTCACCTCAAACTTCTCCCAGAGAAGAATGCTTTCCACCATGCCTACTCGCAAAGGGTGGATCAAGGGCTTTCAACAGAGATTCCCTCTCAGCAGGGACAGCTTTGATCACTACAATAGCTGATTCCAATTTGACCAAACAGGGCGCTTTAGTGGTTATACTGCCACATAAGCATGCAAAGAATTTAGATGCAACCTCCCTCTGCATCTGAATAGTCTCCCTCTGAATATCATTTCTTGTATATGATCTTTTAATGGAGATGTGTACCATCAATTCAGTCCCATGACTGCAAGCAGTGTCTACAATCTGCATATAATCTCCCTTCATCCCATTGCTTCTTGTCCTATAACCATGAGAGATTATTAATAACTCATAAACTCAACTTATTATGAAGAGATATATAGAGATCAATGCTAAAAGCAAACACTATTCTCAATTATATAACAAAATTCATGATCTATACTTAAAAAGTATTATCATAGAACACTTATCTCTATGCTGATGCCAATCCATAGTCCAAGATTTTCTTGGGAAACACCTCCTGCAATATAAAATTATCTTCCCTAAATTGTTCTTGCTTATCTACCACAAGGTACAGACCTGAACCACCAATAGGAAAGGCATAAAGCTGAAGTAAGGGATACCCAATATAAGCAGGGCGTCTAGAGAAGCTCCAAGAATTGGAAGAACACAAGCCACCCACGATGCCAAGGCCCATGGCATTCAACAGAAGCTTGCTCCCATCGGACAGAAGGGAGGCTGCCTTGTATATGAAGAATCCATACACCCCCAGCAAAAATAGATTCCTAGCAACAATTTACATGGCACAAACCCATAAGTCTCTTCACACGATTCAGAAGAAGATTTGGCTTTTACAGTTTCCGACTCAAATAAGAACATTTCCAACAATCCCCTTGATTGGATTCATTAATTCAATCAGATACCAAGATTTGATGGGACGTAAGGCCAAAATCTAAGACACCAATACTTGTTGATAAATTCAGAACATATTTGGCACAGAAGTTCCGATTACAAATGACCATACACGATACTCAGAACTTTCCCTCGACCACTGCAACATAGCATACAGACGACATGAGAGCACTACCCATGAACATGTACACATCCAAAAGATCAAGTGAAGGAATAGCCAAAGGAATGAATCCATAATGTAACGTATGATTGTTCAGATGGAAGAGCATCCTCTTCGTGAGCAAACACAGTGACTCTTCAGAGACCACACAACGCCACATCTCCCTTATGCGGTGACAATACTTGCTATTGCAAAAATGACACAACCTGGGCCACGTAGGATAAATAAACCCGAAGAGTCTCTTGAGATTTACGATCACTTTTAGGATAGTTACAATATCCACCGCTCCAAGGAATGAGAATCGACACACAAGGAACCTGCCAAGAGTCTACGGTTACAAAGCCATTGACAGATCCAAATAATACCAAAAATAGATTCTAGCCTCAATCGATGACACCACACGTGCGGGAGTGGATGAAGACCACGATGCCAAGAAGAGAAGAGGCACTCTTAAATCAAAGTAACCGACATAAAGACATACACATTCATAAAGAAGGAAAGCCAAAGCTAATAAGAAAAAGACGATGATACATCTCACAGGAAAATAAGAGTGTCGTTCCCATGGAAGATCAATAGACGGCAATCATCATACAAGGAGTCGTCTATCGTTAAGGTGCCAGATGAAACACGGCACTTACAATCTCAAAAACAGAATCAAGGGCAGGACCACGAACGTCTATAGTTGAAGAAGGATGACAATGCATAAGAATGACTGACTTAGCAGTCACGTCATAGAAGTCTTCACGGTGAAAGATATGCAACTCATGATGAATGAAGGAAAACTCCCGAAAGGCATGAATGGCAGCAGAAATGAAAAGAGCCGAAGCATCTAAACATTCACAAGGCACAATAATGACCTGCGATAATAATCAAGATGCCGAAAAACATACATAAGAAGAAGTTGACCATCATAGCCGATAGCAACAATCACGGTGATGTTAAGCTTCTGTAGCTCTACAAATTATAAGTTACTTCAGAAGACACCAGACAAGAATGCACTTGAGCAACTAAAAAATCAACACCATTGAAGATAATATAGCTGAGAAATGAACATCTTCCAAAATACATTCATACACAGCTTGAAGAGGAAGCACAAGATACTGATGAGATTATTCGCAGGTATGAATGATGACACACTCAGCTAGCAAAAATCAACACATGCAGATGGCCCAAAAAAAAACATTACAAACTGCAGCAGATACACGAACTAAAGAACAAGAGAAACTCTCTTAATTGCTATTATCCAACCTGGCTCTGATACCATGTTGATGATCAGCCCAGAAATAATGATAAACAGCAATAAACAAATAAGAACAAAATGAGTACAAAGGACACAACAACTTATCCTGGGAAAACCCTTCAGCTTGAAGGGAAAAACCCAACCGCACCAGCAAAATCTCTCTTTATTAATGATATTAGTTTATTTACAACGCTTTCACTTGATATGATATGATATGTATATACAAAGCAATCACGCACATGTATATGATTGAGAGAATCTTTATATCACAACCGAAGGTCTGCGCAAGTCTCTTCATATTCCAAATGCATGACCCTTCACATGACACGTCTCTTCATAAATATCTTCTCCAGCTGTTGACACATTATTATCTTTATTTCAAAAGATCTTTATCGCAGCTATAATCTTCAACAGATAGAACCTGTCTTATACCCCCTGTAATGTCTTGAGATACAAAATAAAATGTAAATTTAGGGGTTAATATCAAATGCCCGGTCAGATATAGCAATCTAATCAGTAATTTGTCTTATCGAGCTGAATCCAATCTCAGAAATGTAAGGGCCTTTTCGTCATTTCCACTGTCTCGGCAATAGAGTTGAAGATATATATTAATAAATCGCTATTGTATGCCAACATTAGTGATTGCTATCTGTACAATCTACTTTGTCCCCAGTGCCGTACGTACGCCAGGAATGAGCCTGCCGCTGTATGAATTCTTTAGATTGAGTTGTTATGACTGTCCATAAATATAAGAGGTTGAACATATTCCAGAATATCCTATGCATTCATTGCTGCATGCTTATGGACTTGTATCTGTTGTTCCCGTGCTAGCTTCTCGTTGCTGCTTATGTATTGCTCTCCTTATCAATCATGATGTCCCTATTTTCCCCGAGCCCAAAGTCGGGTGTATATTTTTTGGGGTTCTTATATCTCCATCCTCGCCTGTATACAACTTATATGTCTTCATCGCTGACTCTTGTTTGTTTTTAATTCTATTCCCTGTTTTGCCTTTGTCCGCTGACTGTATCTCCAGGTGTGATGGAAATTTTCTTTTCTTCCAATACGGTGTTCTCCATTTTTTTTTTCCCCCAACGGTCTGTGGTCGACCGAGATTAATAAGGTGACTAGCGATTTGAATAGTCACCACCTTTGGTTGCGGACTGTAGAAAAGCAGTCGGCTTAGTTTTATATGTTAAGTTTATATGGCACAAAATATTATTCGTTAAATTATATCATGTATTTAATAGGGAGGTTAAAGATGTTTATTGTATAGTATTATAAGATAGAATACTATACTATATTAATTTATTTATCTATATTAATAGTATTTTATATTTAATTATTATTTTGATCTTGTATTGATTAATATATTAATTAAGATATTTATTTATTATATTGTATTTATTTATTAATAATATTATATATAATATTATTAATAACATATTATATATAATATTATTAATAACATATTCTTTTGTTATTATTGTAATAATTTAATTAAATATATATTATATTAATAATAAATTATTATATTGATTATAATCGCTCATTTATATTATTTATTTATTTTATTTATTATTTATTAATAATTTAATCAATATAATTATAATTATAGTTACATATTTTAATTATTTAATTATTTAATCTTGTATTTTAATTCTTATTATTAAATTCTGTTCTCGGAAGGGGGTTAATGAAGGTGAAGCAATTTAGGAATATATGCCACCACAATTTATTGAAGGCTTGATTATGTTGAGTATCAAGAGATATTACTTCATCTCCAAGGAATTAATCAAGTTTATGAGATAAACATGGTGAGGTGGTGCCCATTTATCTTCAACCAATCAAAAGATTCCAGTTGCACTTGTCCAAGAACATCCAATCAGATCATGCCAAGTGTACATATGAAGTCCACATAATGTCTTTACCTAATCTATTCTTTGATTGGTCAATCGAAGCAATGTTATTTTCATATTGGCCCACAAGGTGGTGCTTTTATATAATTGGACAAGCATTTAATTATTGTAGTTGTTAGTTGGATTAGGGCTTTGTTGGCATAATATTTGCCCTCGATCTCGAATCGGTCCTAGCCATCCATTGTAATTGAACAACTGTAAAAGTTCAAACCTTCTCATTTGTAACTCATTACATTAGTTATAGAGTAAGAGAAATTTGGAGAAATTGTTGCTATAGTATTGCCAAAATTGTTCTTAATTCATTGTTGGTTTTCATGGTGGATTACTTGTATCATTTTGGAGTATTGCATGGTTTCTATATTTTCTCACTTAGATTAGTATTTTATTAATGTTGAGTAGAAGTAGTTTAGTTGGATGAAAATAATTGTGAATCTATCTTTGTGGAGCTCACCTAATCCATGCCACTAGCAATTTGTTGATTGTACGTTTGCCTTGCGTGGTCAACTAGAAGATCAATGGGCTTTACTTCGATTATTGCTTGCACATTAATATGCATCTATTGATGGTGTGGATGTAATGGTAATAGTTTGAACATCTATCACTCACCTTAAAAGATTGTACTAGCTTAGTGGAGTTGATGACAAGATTAAGTCTAGTGGAGTCGCAAAGACATTCACTATTCCTTGCATTTTAGGATTAGACTAAATTCCTAACCCTCATTCCCATTTGCATTTTATCTCATAATCCAAGTTAGAAGTAGTTTATTGCACTCATATTGCCATATCATTTGCAAAGTCAAGTTCATAAGTCTAAGTGAATTAGTGTAAGTCCCTTTGTGATACCAACATATCACATCATTATAATTGAGTGAAAGTCCACAACTAGAAGGAACCTTGGGGTTGCCTCATTTGATCACAAAAACCATATACATTGTTTAGCATATGAGCTCCCTTGTTCAAGAGAGTTGGAGATTTGGTGTTTCATTTGGAATACTAAGTATTCGATTCTGCATGTTGAAGTGGTCATAAAACCCTAGTTGTCGGATTCGCCTGTACATGCCTGGATCCGGGTCTGGGTCCGGATTCACGTCAGATCCGTGACGGATCCAGGCAGGGTCCTTGCAAAAGCCTGTGGATCCGTCCAGATCCGCGAGCCCGTGGATCTAGACGGATCCACAGGCTTTTGCAAGGACCCTGCCCAGATCCATCACGGACCCGGGGGGATCCAGCACAAATCCTTGAGGATCCCGTGCGGATCCATGCGAATCCCTAGGGACCCACGGCCTATGAAGGCATAAAGCACTTAATATGTCTATTTTTTTATTTTTTTTTCATCTAACCCTAAATTGACAGGAGGATTTATACAAATATAACATTTAAGTATAAGTTTGATTTATTTAATTTCTTATACTTTAATTTATATTTGTATAAATACAAGTTAAATACATTCCAGGATATTTGAGATAGGTTTCAACTTCATAGGAGTTAAGATGCAAATTCTAGATTCGAAAAATTCCAGACTTAGCCAAATTTTAGGATTCGGCAAGCCTTCAGCAGGGTTACCTCCCACAATCCATCATGGCTTTCTAAGGTCAAACTGAAGCTAGCAAAAGGATTCTCAAAGGGTTTTAACTCGTTTTATCACAAATCACTTGGTTTCGACCCCATCTCTATGACAGACTAAGCTTAGCTCTCGCCCAAATCCCAGTCAGACATGACTTTCCAATGGGTGCGTGGAAGTAAGTGATGGGAAGAATGATAGTTAGCATAGTAGAGTGAGTAGCGATGGGAAGAATGATTAGCAAGTTAGAGTCAGTATCTATTTAGAATTGACACCCCCCCCCCCTACTATTTAAAGGGGAAGGGCCCGCTGCCCTACAGGGCAAAAAGTTTCATTGCGCAAGTGTTTGTTTGATCAGCAGTTTGAGTAATCCGGCTACAGTGGTGTTGAACGGTGTAAGTGGAACCACTACAGGAAATCAGAACTTGTCTTCGATGTTCTCCGGCCCTGTCAGTGTTGCAGGAGGAGCAGCACCAATGGTACAACAGCAAGGGCCCAAGGGATCTGTGTCGAGCCAAAATCACTTAAACCTCATTTGCTGGACCTAGGGACTTGAAAACAACCACCAACAAAGACTACCTAAGACCTAGTTATGAAGACTTTGACATTTGGCATTGATCAATGATCAAGCATCATAGATTCATAGTATGAAATGATTTAGTTTTAGAATTATGTATATTTCTCTTATATTTTTGGATATATAATGCATATATATATATTTTATATATATATACTCACAAATCCTTACGAATCCAAAACGGGAAAAAAATTCACGAATCCACGAACCGGATTCTCGAACCCGAATCCGTCCCCAAACCCAAATCGGCAACTAAGCATAAAACTTGCATCAACACGTTTCTGACTAATGATCGCTATGATGACCAATATCGTGGTCTACTAATTTCTCTGTGGTTGTAAAAGAAGACCAGACATTGAATGATTAGTTTATCTGTTGTGACTGTTCATCTTTTACCCTGTTCAATTCCATCAAAAATTGTGATTCTTGTCACATTTCTGAATTTGCTATTCCTGGATTTGTTTCTGCATTGTAATTAATCTCCTGTTGCCTGTGAATCAGTAAGGCTGCCATCATATTTGGTATCAGGGCATTAAATTCTTGTCACTTTAATGAGCTACTGTTAGCAATCTGAGTTCCCAACACCTTTGAGAGAGGAATTAGTTTGCATTTTGCTATTGTTTGGAACAGGTTGCCATCAAAGATTCATTGGCTACGTCTGATTTTTCCGAACTTTTACAGTTTGTAGGTTGACTTTGTACATAATAGATTGTGATTTGTAATGAAAATTTGAGAACTATTATCATCTAGTTATAATTTTTGCAATACGCAATATGCATTGTGCAATACAATGTAATGGGCAATATAAACATAAATGACAAAATATTGTATTCCACAATTCATAGGTTAACCATTAAACTCTCAATTTCATTTGCTCTCTATATCTCTATGACATTAAAAAGCCTTTAAATCTTTAAACAGCAAGTTTTCTCTCTTTCTTTTGTATTTTTTTTTAAAACATAGTTTTTCCAGATTAAATCCCAATTTTTCGAAAAAAGTCATAAATTTTTCGATTTAACAATTTTTTCCCTAAAGGATTTTTGCTTCTACTGCATTCCATACTAGAGAGATTCTCCACAACATCATCATCCGCATCATTCTTTCTGAATCTCATCACATCAAAAATATTTCTGCTTTGCAACAAGCTCTATTAAGCCAATCCACTCTAGCCAAGGGTGAAGTATTTCACCAAAAGAAGCGTGAACCATCAACAGGGTATCAATCACTGATATGCTGTTGTAAAATCTTTTTCAATTTGAACACCGCATTCAACATAAACCTCAACATTACCATTATTATTAGAACTTCCATTAGTACTGATGATGATGGTTGTGTACTGTTCTCTCCATACCCTGAGCTACTCGTGGGCAGCTGTTTTCTCTTCTTTTTACTTCTGAATACTTTCCAACTACTGAACTACAAAGCTTAAACAGGCTTCTAAGCTGTCCTCCGGTATATTATTAGTGAGGTTTATTCTGCAGCATCTGTTGCAATTGTTCTTATTGTTCTTGGGAGAGATCAATAAGAGGTACTGCTATTTATTTAAAGTTTAAACAGATGAATTCTGTTATTTTTTGCAAGCAAAACAGAAAAATTAACAATTTGGAGTGGACTGTTATCTACAGATGCTTGGATTAAACCTCTCTTTCAATGAGAAATAAATTTAAAGAAAACTTGTTTTTAGTGCTATGGCCATGGTCACATGAAAGCTGGGGAGTAATGCCAAGGGTACCAGGGTATCTCCCCTTGCCAACTTGTTTAAATTAAGCAGGAGGTAATGTGTTCAACTCTTGCTTTTAATAAATTGTTTTCTCTTCTCATTATTCTTATTTTACAGACTTAGGGGTTTAGTCTTTCATACTGATTGAATTTACCAAAGTATGAATCTTTGAATAAAGACTTTATTCTGCTGGGTATGAGGTTCAAATTCTTTGGAGTGCTCTAAAAAAATGGCTTCATTTAGTGAAGTATGAAGTTCTGAAGAAGATATTCAATTACACGAGATTGTATACTGAATTTTTATTTCAAAGATTTGAGTTTGGTTTAACTTTTTTATTATTTGAATTTTTTATGTTAAAGACATTGGTTTAGGTTTTTTATGATAGGTTAAGTTTAATAAAGTGTGACACTTTTACTAAAGATTACTCTCTCAAGTATAAGTTATGGCCTTGTAGTTGAGACCCATCCTTGAATATATACTAGTTTTATATTAGTTATATATATTAGATCCTATGATATGAGGCAAAAAAAAACTGACCTAAGTAAGCTTAAGTATGCAAGTGTGAACAGGATCTAATATAAAAGTAGTTAGGTATTATGTATTTATATCTTGTTCACATCAACATTATTGACTCCAATCTCAATTGCTTAGAAATGAATATGAGCATTATGTTTATATAGCAATCCAAGATGGACTGCATGTTTAATGCATGGAGATGAAAGGTGCATATGGAGGTGTTCGTTCATGATAGCTGCCTACCAAATACATCAAGACATGTTGACTTACCATTCCAAATAGTGAAAGTGCACAAGTTTATTTAGGGCACACATGTCTAAATATTAATTTAATTTAGAAGCTAGTAGATCAAATTTAACATAACATAAAAGAGAATTGCTTACTGCTATATCTGATGAAGTAAATACATAAAGTAATAATGAAGATGACAGTGCATACCAAATACAAGAGTAAAATATGTCTTTATTCACTCCTAAAGTTATTGCTGAGAAGAAGACCAAAGATGGTCGGCCAAGGATTACAGTTCATCTAAGTATACCATACTCCTTCCTTGACAATACACAACATATTTAAAGGACCCAACAGTTGCCAAGAGGAACACAACCATCAGCCAACCGACACTTATAACTACCCACTAGTGACAACCATCTTAATATAGATAATTAAACCATTATCGAATAACCAATATTATCAAACATAACAATAGGCACTATACGTTGACTACTTTATCCCCCCAAAAGAAAAAATCGTCTTCCAAACAACAAGTGTACATCAAGTAATGTTCAGGAAGACTAAAGACAAGAGCATAGATAATGACTTGTACTGTGCAAACTCAAAGATGTAGTATACTTTAAAACTCAAATGGAGGTCTGAGGGCAAAGCCCTTTGCAGGGGTTTGGGGTAACACCCCCTAGAGGGGTCTAGGGGCAACAACCGAGGCACCGCCAAGCCCAAAAGAAGACATTCAAAACCACACAAAACTCTATGGTGTGCATCATTTTCATGGTTTTTTAAGATGCCAAATGCAATGTCGATGAAGCCAGAAAATAGAGATTTCCCGATGTTTAACCAATGTATGATGTCAAGATTTTGATCAAGTTGTACTCTCCACTTCAAAATAGATGGCTGTACTAGAAGTCATACGGAGTTAGTTTGCAAAAGATTGTCATACCAACACAACAAGGTGATGTACTAGTTTATGAAGTACCCATACTAGGTACCGTGAACCAAATAGTTGCTTAACTCGTACATTGCCACCAAACTGTGACCGCACGATGCCAAATAACCATGCTAGAGGTGTATCTGTATGGTGAAGATTGTACTCATATGGCTTGAATAATGTGTCACAATGCTTGTACGACATGAAGGTACACACACATGATGAAAATATTGGTTGTACGTTATGATATCGTGCCCATACAGTCTCCGAGGCCCAACAAAAATATTTTTGCAAGGGAACCCATATCTGTACAGTCTTGAATGACTCTCAACCAAAATACCATATGAGAGTCAGACACCAAAGTTGTCATACTAATCGAGGCCATACGAAAAATGGTTGTACTGAGTTGAGTCTTATGAAATGATGTCATGTTGAGCCAAGGTGTACGTGGGAGTGTTGTACCAAGTTATATTGTTGACATACAGGATGTAAATTGCTAAACCATCTAGTGGATGTTCGTACAAATGTTTGAACTAGGCTATGAAGAGAATGTTGCTGTAAGATATCACGAGGTTGTCGGATTACTAGGCTGTGAACAAAATGTTGTACAAGGGCTACAAGTTCAGAAGAGTGCTTTACAGAGTACCGAGTATTTGGTTGAAGGTGTGAAATGACTGATGATAGGGTTACTTTATGGCACAGATAAGAATGAAAAAATATATTTTTGTCCCCACTTTGGCTTTTCCATCTTATTTCCATTTCTACACCTATTCACATTTTTTTAATTTATCCTCTTTTAATTTTGACCTTTTTTATTTTGAATTTTCTTTGACTCCCTTTGTTTTTTCTTTCCATTTTCCATCTTTGCACTGTCAAATGTATCGTCCACAACTTTACACACTTTCATTGGCTGCTCTTCACAAAGAGTTGTGGCTTCAAGAAAATTACATGTTAACGAAAAATACCTCATAGTCCTCCATTTGCCAATGAAATAATTCATTCAAGGAACTCATCTCATCTTCAAAACAATCTTTATTGGTTGGTTCCATGCCTTTCCTTCCTTCATCTATACAAGTCTTCAAACCCTGATTCAAAGGATGTCAACTCCTCGCTCACCACCTAATTTCTCAAGTCAATGACATACTTCATTTACTCTCAATCGAGAGAGTGTTTTGGTTCCAATTGTGTTCTTCCTTGGCAACAATCAACCGTCCCCTTGCGAAGAGTACATTGTATGCCTTCTTTTGCAACGAGATGGCTATTAAGTCCAAAAGGAATTGTTGTCTCTTGTTTGTTACTTTTTGTGCCATCAATGTTCCCAATGCCTTGATGCCATGCTAGTTGGCACCTACCAAGTGGAAGGTCAGTGGCCAAAGTATTGGTCTTCCAAGGCATTTCCAAGTATCTTTTGGTAATATGTTTAATCCTGAGCCTCTGTCGACCATGGAATTTGTTTGCTTCTTCCCCGTTATTTTCATCTTAACAACAATTGGCTTTATCTTGATGCTCATTGTCAACAACATGGGATCAATGGCCTCGTTACCTTCGGGTGGTGGTTTCACTATCAATCTGTCTTATGGCTTTCACTAGTTTTGGTCAACTATATCGTCATTGACCATGTTGGTAATTGTCACTCTCATTTACAGCATAGTTTGAAGGTTTGTCACATTGATGGGTACAATTGTCTATAGCACCTTCTAAACTATGTTCTTTGACTCTAATCACAATGAAGTACTTGTTTTATTGGAGGTTATTCATTATTTTGCAATCACTTGTTCTACTTTTGCTTTGGCTTCTTAGAGTCATTCCTTCTCGATACGAGGGTCCAAGTACATCGTCTTCTTTGTTTGTGCTCTCATGATTGCCAAGAATGACTCGTCTTGTTCCTCCACATCCAGCATATTAATACCCTTTTGCTTCAGGCAATTGGTGACTTCATGGTCACTTGGTCCACACCATTTGCACAATACTTGTATGTTGTCTTTCTTATTATGGACGTCTATCGCGAAGTGTCCCCATTCGTCACATTGTTAGCATTGTTGATAGGACGTTCTTTTAAATTGTAATGTATTTGATTTCGCCCTCCTAGTTGATTTCTGTAACTGCCTAGCAATGCAATTTGTGGATTTGAATGTGTGGACTCTCCTTTTGTGAATAGTACTTATTCTTCAAATTATATGGGTACTCCTTTATTGAATAGCCCATCATCTAGTAAATCTTACAAAACATCATTCTAGGAAAATTACCTTTTGTCAACCCCTCAATTTTGCACTAAGTACACCATAGTTCATTAGTTTCTTTACTGGTTCCTTTCTCAACCTTCAAATCTTTCATCATTTTCATCATATCCCGTCATAGGGCTTGGATAGTTTTGATGCATCATTGCGGCTTCCTTCGGTGCTCTCGTCTTCTTATGTTCTCTTCCCTCGGGAGGCTTTTTTTTTCCCTGGTTGTCCAATACCCAATTGTAAGCATCGCATACGACAAGAGAGGAACCACTCACATCTTCTTGCACAACAAGGGGATCAACCCCTCACTAACCACCTCTTCTTCAGTTTGTTGATTGGTTAATTCCCCAACTTGAGCAGCAATTCCTTGATCCTATGATTGTAAGATCACACATTCTCATGTTTCCATTGTTTGGTGTTGTAAATTTTGGCACAATCTCATTGTCGTCAATTTACACTTAATCTTGAACCCCTTCTTCAGTGCATCCCACGAGACTATGGATGAAGCATCAAGTTCTATGAACAAGTCAATGGCTATACCCTGTAGCATTGTTGGAAATGCTCTTACCAATAGTTTTTGCCCTCCTAGCCACTTGCTATCCAAATGGTCTCGCATGTCGTGTAGTGCCTTGTAGGATTCTTTGACCCAGTCCCATGAACTTTGACAGTTTCTATCAATCCACATTCGGACTTGCCAAAGGAGTCACCATCCTTCTTGCTTGCTTATCCCTTGTTTGCCAAACCTCGGTGAATTGTTTCAACTCCGTAGTTACAATATAGTTTCCTCCATGGTACGGAGGAAACTCCATAGTTAAGCGCGCTCAAGCTGGAGTAGTACTAGGATGGGTGACCTCCCAGGAAGTCCCGGGCTTCACCTCTGTGAGCATCACCTAGATCCAATGAGTGTTAAGTGTTCCATTCATTCTAATGAGAGATGGGTTCGTGTCAACCACTACTCATGAAACATGGGTCAATGAGTTTGACTCAAAAAACTACACAATTGAATCCTGATAGCAATATCACAATTTGACTTGCTGTGGAAAATATCTCCTACTTATCAATTCACAACATATTTAAAGGACCTAATGCTTGCCAAGAGGAACACGAACGTCAACCAACTGATACTTATTAACAACCCAAAGGTGACAACCAACTTAATATTGACAATTAATACATTGTTGGATAACCAATATTATCAAACACAACAATAGGCATTGTACACTGACTACAAGAGTATTTTACATCAAAATGTTTAACAAGCATTAGAAATGAAATGAGACTATAGCTAGTAGGAATTGCAAAGTTTTCAATCTAAGTAATAATCATCCTATCCTCAATTTCATCTCACTCAAATTGTGGGATAAACCCTCCAAAATGTATCCATTTTGTAGCCCACGTCCTCTAAGTATGCATATCGAGGCATTTTACAAGTGCCCTCATGCATAATTTAATCCCTCAAATAGTCCTTTCAATTAGATCCCATTCCTTTTTCTTAATTTTGGCATAATTTTGCAACTCTAGGAGTTAGAATTTTTACTCCTCATACAGGAGCAAAGTTTTTCTCCACAACTGCATAAGTCTTCAACTGCATATTGTAGTTCGGGTTTTAAAACCCGAATTGCATGAGCCAACACTAGTGCAATTAATGCCACTTAGTGGCATATTTTAATGGGTGTTTAACACTTTTTAATCCAGTTTTTGGTCATTTTAGTTTTAACTTTTTGTTGTTTTGGGTCTCCTATGTTGTTCTCCATCATTCTTGCTTCCTCTAAGGTGGGATTTTCGCATATGTGGTCGCCTATACTCACAAATTTTGCAGGTATCTTTCATTTTTTCTTTTCTAGTTGTGCTTGTTTGTATGTTGTTTTCATCCCATGCCCTTGTCGTTTTCCATGGGTTCTCATCTCCTTGGCCCATGGCTTTGCCCCTGTCACAACATTGTGTTATTGCAATGTCGGGTTTTAAACCCCACCTTGCATTCAATACTCATACCATAAAAACCTTACGCATTTGGAGTTGAAACTCCGAATGACACCACCCCACATCCTTGTCAGTTGCCAAAGGTGCATTGATCAGAGTTTCAACTCCAATCAACAATCTCATTAATCCCCGCCATGATGCGAATTGGGTTTTAAGACCCAATTAGCATCGTTTTCCTTTGCACATCACATAAGATGTTGATCGGGTTTAAAAAGCTGATTTGCATCATTCGTTACATAGCAAACATGCAGCTCGGGTTTTAAAACCCGATTGACATCATCATACTTTGTACCAAGCATTACACAGTGATGCAATCGGGTTTTAAAACCCAATTTGCATCACTCTACACATAACCTAGATGTAAATCAAGTTTTAAAACCCGATGTGCATCACTTCCATGCATTATAAACCTAAGACGCTAATCAGGTTTAGCATTGTTGCTTCATCACCCTAAGATGCACATTGGGTCTTAAAACCCGATGTGCACCTTCTCCATATGTCCCTTCACACTTGTCAATCGAGTCTGCAACTTTTTACATGGCAAGATTTTACCATCCTATGCAAGGTCAGAGAGTTTCTCTGCCTATGCACCCTGGAGCGAAGTTGCGTAAATCAGGCAATTTTCTCTGATTCAACACATCCATTTTGAGGCCAAGATGATGAACTTTTCCACTATTACGTGAACAATGCCAAATTTCTCTAACACTAGGAATTTTCCATTACAGTATTCCAGGACATATCTAGATGTCGAAACCTTCTAGCAAGAAGGCCAAGAAATTCAAATATCTGAAAGTGGTTCCAACTCCTCAATGTTGTCAAATGTTGACAAAATCAATAACACAAAGAACAAATATGTGGACATGTCCGAGTTCATCGAGGATCAAGAAAACACCATTATCTCATGAGTTGCAAAAGGCCCTGCACAATAATATTCATTTGGCTTATTCTTTTCCAGTAGCTGCCCTTGAGTCTGAGTTTATATTGGCAGTACCTGCCCATTTTGACAAGGAAACCAAGACAGCAAAGGATGCAGATGGTAAGTTGGTGATCACGCTAGATGAGAACATTTTTGACAGGATTTTCAAGTGCCCAGATATTTACACATGCTGATATTACCGTGGAGACTACTCAGGAATATTACAACAGGAATGCTAATAGATGCAAGAAGAGTATCAATGCAAATTGGCTCTACACACGTAGGCAATCAGCAGTGAATTCAAAGAGGAAATCAACGATATGATAACTCTTCTCGACAGGATCAAGGGTCTTCCTAAGTCTAACACTTTTCAAGAATGGATGTATCAGCGCATCCTTATCATCAGGAAAGGCAATATGCAAATTTTCCAGGGCAAACAAGTCAGCGATGTCATTTGCGATCAGCTTTCTAAGGTAACAACTCTGAAGTTCTATATGAGTTCATTCTTAGTACTTGTTGCATCCATGAGGCAATTCCTAGGTCTCACTGCAGAAGGTAACAGAAAGCAGATTCCATTTTATAAGTACTACAATCGATTGCTTCTGAAATCAAGTATGCATCATTATAGAAGAGTAAATGATGTTTTCTTTAATGCATACATGTGTAGGTTTGATAAGAAACTTAAAACAAAAAAAGAGTATCAAATGATGCTTGGAAACTTGTTAATGATTTTGGTTGTATGTTCCTGCAATTTCCTTCTTTCACCTATCTCAAAGTAGGTGGCTTTGAAGCTATGCTACCAAAAACGAGAAACAGGAAATGCAACTGCAATGGCAATGTCATGAGAAACGGAATATTTAAAAGTTGCGTATAAAAAATGGATATATATATATATATAGAGAGAGAGAGAGAGAGAGAGATTTGAAACTTCTTTTAGAATTTTCATATTTAGAATGTCAAATAAAAAAATTATTTCAATATAATAATAGTTTTCAAACATAAATTAATCATTAATTAATTATTTTTTAGGCAAAAGGCATTAACTCTATATGTGTGTGTGTGTGATTTTGGTAAATACATTTTACAAAAAAGGCTCTTTAAAGCCAAATATTGAAAGCCATCTCCAAATTGAGGCTTGGTCTAACCAAGAACCTTTTGAAATATGAAAAGCCCCAAAAATGAAGCTTGACCCAGTTGAAAGGCTTCATATATCCAACATGTCTACTAAATTCTAGAGCTTAAACTAGCAACCATCCCTAACTATTGCATATTCTGAAAGAATATGTAGACTGAGTTTACATTATATTTGCATTGTATATCCATCTAGTATGTTATACATTTCTAAGCCCAAAACCCAAAAATGCTAAGAAATTCATCTTTGCTCTTCCATGACTTCAAGCTACAGATCATGCTCACCGTGGAGGTCCTGAGGAATGTCTGCAATCGATTGAGGATCATTGAGGTTTGGAATGCAGGCAGACAATGGCTAGTGAGATGAACTGACGTTATCAGACACATTCATTTCTGGGACTTCCTGCATGACCGGACCTGGCTGGTTGGGAGCCACATTTGAAGTTGGCTCAATGTGTTCATGTGCAAGAAGAACTAGGAGAGCCTTAACCCTTCTGTGAGTCCTTTCAATGAGGTCTTCACCAATGTGAACATAGTTTATGTCAATTACAAGTTGGAAATGGCTTGAATTTTGTGTTTCTAAAGTCTACTTGATGGCATTGTAAAGTGCAACAAATGTGTAATCATGAAGGAGGAAATGCCTTGGGGAAAGTCCTCCAATCTGCCCTTGACCTCTCCACAAATCGTAACCTTGCACAGCTAAAAGTAGTTTGTTGTTTTCCAGAAAAACCTATTTCACAGCTTTATCCGCAATTAAAAGTTACAAATCAATGTTTTCCCAGGTGTTCAATTATAGTCTCTGTTCTGGCAGCATATAGACTACCCAAATGAAAAGCTTCAACAGATGATCAAACTCTCTGCAGCTTCTCTGAGCATCCAACCAAACATCAGTTCATCAGTTACTTCACAACAAATTCATCCTTAAGATTTATTCATCTCCGTTCAGACGGTTCGTTTCAATTCCTTGTCAAGCAACTATCATTCTCATCAAGCATCGAAGAGACTTTGAGAACTCTCATCGAACTCCCGAAGTACCAGCTTGGACCAATCACCAATGGGCACCTCATCTTGTCAACATGAGTTCAGTCGTGGCCCCCACATTCCACATAACGCCCAATCAAATAACATCATGATTTCGGCAAGACACTTGTTACTCACTATCGAGCACCAAAGCTACTTCAACAACATTTGTCGCCAAGACTACATTGAGTCTCATCAACATCTTCATCAAAGAAAGTAAGCTACATCGAAAACTGCTCATCGACAAGACTAAACAATTGTCACATCAATGTCAACTTTTCAATATAGGTCATCACTTCAACAAGACCCTTAAGACATTTCACAAACTGCCCAAGCTATACCAAAAATTGTCCATCGCCAAGACTAAACACCTAACACATCGATATTTACTCTATTGATGAAAGTAGTCATTTCGGCAAGACCCTTAAACCATTCTGCAGATCACCTCAGCTACACCGGTAATCGTTCATCGCCAAGAGTGACCTAGTGTCTCATTGATATTGCTTTGTTGTTTGTGATCTAAGAGACCTAACAGGGTCTCATCGAAACAGGGTACAGTTGATCATTCACATGCATTTGTTCATCGACATGACATCAGGGAGGTCTCATCGAAATGACACTTTTGAGGAATAACCAGTAAGTTTGAGGCACACCTCAACAAATAGAAATCAGTTGGGAAGGAAATATAACCTGCCTGGCCTGTGGAAACAAGATTTTGTCACCAAAAATCCTTTTGACTGATTTCTTGAATTGGAAACAGTATGTATTAAAGATTTGTCCTAACTACTCATCCTCGATCAAACCTGAAAAAGGCATCTCCCATTCATTTAATGGTATCCAAATCCTATAATTTATCGATCTATACTCCATGTGCGCACGGTTGCAGGCCCTACAAGTTTGTGAACACCTTCTGGTTTCAATGTCTTCCTCCATAGATTGTTGTGAATGCATATCCCCTCTGTAATTCTATGAACCCTTCTGTCGAAAAAGGCAAACTTAGGAAGCAATTAATGAAAGGCTGGGTTTGAAATAAGTAGCACATCCCACACTTGAGAAAGATGACACAAATTAATGTGTCACATCTTCATCAAGAAGTGTAGGACACCACCCACAGAGAGTCAACCACACATCATAGAATAGGAACCAAGGCGCACTTCAGCAAAACTTGCGTATAGAGCAAATAATATTACTATTTAAAATCTATACCTTTGGCACGCTTGATGGATGAGATTACATTTTGGTTGATACATCCCCACATGCGAATCTGTCAAAGTGCCACCACCAGATCTCGGAATCCATGAAGCATGTGTAAAACACTGCTAAATTGATGTGATTTTGAGTTCTCTATGGTTACTTACATTCATATAGTTTCCAACTATTAAGTCACTAAGCCACCTTGGCATTAGTCCATATGATGTTTTTGATTTATGCTTATGCAAATTTTTGTCAAAGTCGCTGCTTTTCTAAGATAGTTTATGCTGATTCTTTTGCCAAAATTTTTGCTAACATGTGATATTTCTTTGCAAATGCAACATTCTCTATTAAATAGACTTCTTCAGTTTGACAGTCCATATTTGCCTAGTGATCTACCACCATGTTTCCTTCCTTGTATGTGTGATGTGTGGAATGATTCAAATTTGCCTATCAGAACCCATGCACTCTGAAGGATATATTTTTTCCAATAGTGACAGTCTTTGTTTGCATGTGTTTACTATTAACAGTGAGTCTCCTTCAATATGGATGTTAGTAATTTTTAGACTCCTAGCCAGCAATAAACCATGAAAGAGTGCAAATGATTCTGCAACATTATTAGTGCCTGGTGGAAGAGCAACTGATCGAGCTGCTATCAAAGTTCCTTGTGGATCACGAATACAAGCCCCTGCTCCACACACCCTGGGGTTCCCTCTCGATGCCCCATCAAAATTAAGCTTGAAGAAATTTGGCATTGGAGGTGACCATTTAATAGTAGTCCTGTCAAGTTTTGTCTTAGAGACTTGGTGTAAGGACCCTTTGAATGGGAGGCTTATACCCTACCATGTTTTTAGTATAGCTACATCCCAAAATGTGAAAAGAGACATGCATTTTTTGTAGATCTGCACATATGCATTGACTAACTCTAATATAGGTTTTTCAATGATTCCTTGAACTACCTAAGTTGGGGAAGAAATTTTCCTAAAAATGTGTTTATTATGCTCCCAACGGATAGATCAGATTACTGTAGCTGGAATTACTCGCCAAATGCATGCAAAAAGGGAATTCTTATAAAGAACTGGCCATCCTTGAAACAGATCCCAAACTATGTTTGGCAATGGAGTAGAAAAACCTATTTTTGCGATACAAATTTCCAGCAATACTGAGCAAAGGGGAAATGTAGGAAAAGATGATCAACATCTTCAAAGAGATCCTCACATAGAACACATTTAAAAGGCTCTGCAATTCCTAATCTTGTGAGTCTTTCACTTGTCAATACCCTTTTATGCAACACTAATCATTAATTAATTTAATATTTTGAAAGTCTCAAACTATTTTGAATTTCATTTATGTAAAAAGTAATAAAATGAAAATAGGATGAAAAACCAATAATTAACTATATATGGCAAATTGATAGTCCTATCAATGTGCAATTTAATCATTAAAAATACTAATAGTTATGTACAATTTAAAAATAAAAAAATAGAAGTTTAACTTCAATTAACTCCTTTTAATTCTAACAAATCAGTTAGTAGGTAGGTGAAAATTGAATTCTTCTTAATTGTCCACATGACTTATGTGCAAAGCCAGATACCACTGCAGTAGCTCTCGACATGGGATAAGTAATGAAAGTTCAAAATCTAGAGAACTTTAGAACTGTTGCCCCTTAGCTTCTTCCTCTCAGCCCTCAGGGTTGGGTAATTTAGCAAAGGATAGAAACGAAAATACATAATAGAAACGGTCAAGGCAACGCGTTTCGGCCATTGAAACACGAAACAACCTTTCCTCGTTGCATTTCTAGCAACATAGCTTCGAAGGTACTCCATATATGCTTCCAAGATGGATCCAGTGATAAGATTGTGCTCATGCAGTTGTGTCAACAGATCATGAAAGAACATGGGAAAAAAGTAGAAGCTCGTTAGCCTCGATTCAAGTTCCTTCTTACAATTGGCAAATATTCAGTGACTCGTCTCCTAAAGCCAAGGCTGTGGAGACAGAAATGCAAGAGATCACTCGGAAGAAGTTCAAAAGAAGAGAGGACTTTAATTACAGAGGAATGAAGGATAAAATCAAGAACTATACACATGTACATAGAATTGAAGATATATGGATTGATCTCTACACAGATGAAGACATAAGGAAGTTGGATTACAGTCGTCTTACCTTAGAGCAAATTGAAGATCTTGATTTAGCTAAAATTCTTGAGGATATGAAAGATGATGGAGATCTTTTAGATCCATTCTATGAGGAAAAGATGATTTTTGATACTCCTCTTCCCCCAATTCAATAGTCATGAAAGGAATGCATTTCCATCACAAAAAGATTTCAACCTATTCTTGCAAACACTAACACTTGGTTACATAGTAAGCGAATAAGGTTGAAAGAGTTCAAAACAAATTCAAAAGATGATACAGCAAGACTTGTTGGTAAGAAATTTGAACTAAGAGCGAAAAATAAGGAAGATACTTCTACTTCCAAGAGGACACCAAAGTATAAGTTCACATTGGGTAAGGACAAGAATAAGGCTCAAGAGGAGACATCTGCTAAGGGTGAGGAGCCAATTGAAGAGCAAGTTGAAGAACATTAGGAAGCCGGACTACAAGAACCTCCTACCACTGCAGAAACAGAATCTACACCAGAGGTTGCTCCAGATGTATCATCTCCTGTCAACATAATGGTATATCCTTGTGAGCTGAATGTAAAATATTTTTGTACTATAACTGTCGACCCAATCACACCCACTGTATCAATTCAATCAACTCCTACAACAAGTGAGTTCATTTTTTACACTCCTCGTGATAACCTTGAGAATATGTTTGGCCCACTCTCCTCTTTCCCAAGTTTGTCTGAAGTATCCACTTCCATACTTGAGAGCACTATGATGGCTTTTGATAAGTTTATGTATGATCCCTTGCCCAACGTGTAAATTGTGGAAACCACATCTGCAGTTTTGATCAAGACTCCACCTATTGTGACCATTGTAGTGCAAGAACAAACTAGACTCACTCAAACACTTGCCACAAGTATCAAAGGAGATTCATCAGCTCTTCTTCAGTGATTAGGCTCAGTAACACCCAAAAGGAAAAAGAAAGCCATCTCCCCAGATGACTTTGATTTCGGTCAACTTGTTCCCACAAAACCTAAAGTTGCTAGGGTAAAGGTTGATCAATTGAAGAGCAAGTATGCCAAAATAGTCAAACCTCCTCCTGATAAGACTGTTGAAGATGTTCAATCTTTAGATTATGTAATCAAAAGGGTTGAACTTGGACAACAAACACAAGAGAGTGCCAAGGAAGACTTGTCGGTGACAATGAGTTCGTTAATGGAAAGGTATGATAAGAACAAAATTATCAAGGATCAACTCAAGCACAAGGTTGAGCAACTTACTACAATGCTTCTAAACATCAATCAAACCTCTGAGGCAACTGAGCCAATAACCACATCTATTGAGGATGAGGCTATCAAAAAGGCTGAGAGGATTCGGGCCTAAGGAAGAGCAGTGGATGTATGGTGGAAAGGATGGTTGAACAAGGTCCTCACCTCCTAAGATCGGCCATTGAAATGTTGGAAAGTATGATTGAGGTCAAGTCTGAGTTGGATCAAACACTCGAGGTGATGTCACAAAATTTGTAGGCAAAAGAAAAGGATCTTGAAGCTTGGATAAAGTTAAAAGATCTTAACTTAGAAGTATTGGTTGAAAATGGTGTGATCCTCTCAAGGAAAAAGTAAAAATGATTACCAAGAAGCCATGAAAAATAGAAGGGAAGTTCTTGAAAGAAATGACAAAGGATTTACAGGAGGCTTAAAAAACAAGTGTTGAGAAAGGGCAAGACATTGTTGCCAAGGTCTGAGAGAGATCCCCTGTAAATTGTTGAAATAGAGTCAGGCAATTCAACCTAAAGATGCAGTTATTGAGAGTTCATCTCCTTGATCCAAACAGAGGTGGAATCCGAGAACTTTTTTGTCATAGATCTTCAAGTATCCTTTGATAACTTGAAATTCAATCTAGGAAATTGCAGGAAATCTTTTGTTAGTATAGAGGACTCCACGCTAGTCCAAGCCATCACCAGCTCCACACTAGGACAATGTATGACTTTGAGATACAAACTGCCTTGCAGAATTATGGAGACTTCATGGCAAACAATGTCGATGATGAAGATTTGTCTCATCTTCAAGAATTTTCTCTATCTTTTGTCATTTGGAAATCTTCTCGTTGACATGTTGATGAACTTGCGCTTGATGTAGGTACTTCATGTACTTGAACCTTGAACTTGGATTTCCGAGGTAAATTCAAGTTGATGATAACTTCCTTCACTTGTAGCTTTAATCATTTTTTTGCATAACTTGTTCCTCTAACTCCATCACAATAACTTAAACTTGATCTTGGATGAAACCCTCTTTGCGCATGAATTGCTCAATCTCGAACCATTTTCTGCTTGTTCCCTCAATGTGGATGACTTGCAACATGTTGGCATTTGAAGTTTCCATCTTGTGCTTGCTTTAAATTCCTGTCATAGTCCTTCCATGTTCACGAACATCCCCATCTTTATCATCTTACAAAACAAAAGAGGGTTTGTGTTAAATTCATGACAACAAATGTAAAACAAAATCAAAACACTTCAAATATATTTCAATTTTCAACAGATCTGCAATTTCACACTTTCTAAATCTGATTTTCCTTGATAAATCTGGAGTTTGCTCTTTTAATTTGCCTAGGTTTTGATATTTCTTTAAGTTGGCCGACTTGGGTTGAATATAAGATGATTATCAATAAATGTCTTCTTGTGTATTAAGTATCAGATTTTTTCCTCAAGACTGACCTATACAAGCAATTTCTATTGAATTTGGGGGGACAAATTTGCCCTTAAGTCGATCTGATCAAGCCCTATTGCCAGATAGAAATTGAGGTCCAGTTGGAAATGAAATTCCAACACCTGGTCGGAATTTGACCAAGAGTTGGAACGAATTTGGGGGGACAAATTTGTCCTTAAGACAATCTTCTCAAGCCCAATTGGAAATGAAATTCCAACTCCTGATCAGATTCCGACAAGGGGTTGGAAATCTCCAAGTTTTAGCTCTTAGACTCCTAATTTGCTCACTCAGCTCCCCCACTTGGAATTCATGATTTTGCCTTCATGCTTGATCTCCAATCCATTCATTTAAATGTAATTTTCATTGATTGCTGATGGAAATTCTCACCAAGCCTGATTCTCATCTTTTCGTTTCGTTTTGAAATCTGATTATCACCCTTGAAAATTCAATTGATTCGCCTTCTTCTCCACCCAATCTGGTTTTCTTCATCCATTTTAAATCCAACTTCATCTCCTATTCACCTTGGCATGGCTCCAATCTAGGGTGTAAATAAGGGGGCAGTTGGAAATGAGATTCCAATCCAAGGTCGTATTCCGACCTAAAGTTGGAACTCGAGTACCAACTCATGGTCGGATTCCAACCATGGGTTGGAAATTTTTTGAGTTTTGCACTTTGTCCTCAAATTCGTTCATTGAGCCCTTTTCACTTGGAATTTATAATTTCAATTCGCTTCTTGATCTCAATCAATGTATTTTGATCTGATTTTGTTTGATTGCTGATTAAGTTCAACCCAGATCTAATGGTTAAAAACTTCTTCACCCCTTCACTTTCAGATTTGTCTATCTTTATGTTGATTTTCTCATGCTATACTCTCAAGGCTCAAATTTCATGTTTGTCCAAGTCATTCATTTCAAGCTTATCTTTTTCAAATCAAATTCCCATGAAATCCAATCTCATTCCTCATGTCTCAATCATATCAGACTTCTCTCAAGTCAGATTGTAAGGCTTCAAAATCGCAATTCTCATGTCTTGGTCATGTTGTTGCATCTCATGTTGTCTTCACTCTAGCTCTCATTCTTCCTCAAACTTCATTTCATTTTCTCCAAAGGTGGGAACCTGGGCTCTAAAACTAGACTGCCCATCATCAAATTAGAGTCCAGACTCCTTAGACCAAGCTTCAGTCTTACTCAAGCTATTGATTAAGTGCCGCATGGTTGCTCATGACTCCATTCTTTCTTTGGCTTGACTCTCAAGTGGGTGCGACTCCCTCTAAAGTTGCTCAAACTCATTCTACTACCATGGAGACTCGGAATTGCCACTAAACTAAAGCAAACTAAACTACCAACTCCTATTGCCAAGCAAAAAGAGGGGGTCCCCATTTGCAATGGGGTGATGGTGTGAAAACCTCGCAACACATTTCATCCAATGGTGTGATTAATATATGGTCTTAATATATATATATACTGTAACATTAATGTCAGTAATAATAGGAAAATCATATGAAACATTAATATCAGTAATAATAAGGAAATTATACACACACACACATATATATATACATTGTTGGGATATCATGCAAAAATATACTTCAAAGATTGCTTTCACATATTTGAGAGATGTGTTGTCATTGATGCCAACATATTTCTTTGTTGTGACAGTGTTGCAGGAATGTTCAGTAAGTTGATTGGATTGGTGAGGCTTCTATATTTCAGATCGGATGGTGTGAAGCTATATATGTGTTGAGGAATGTCTATACTTGATTTTTGTCAAGTTGCAAAGGTTCACATGATTATTTGAGACAGTTATGAGTGATTTGTCAGAGACTGGTATTTTGATGTTCAAGAAGAGACAATATGACAGTATTTGGATCGGTGTGGATTGGTGTGACACTATTTCAAGATGCGAAGGCTATGGCATGTTTAAGACCAGGATTTGTGTCCTTGACATGATTGTTCGTTGATTTGAGGATCCCAAGTTATGTTTCTGATGTGACAATGTTTACCAATTATTGTTCTCTACATTCTTGGCCGACATGGTTAGTGTAATGTGTTGAGATGGATCGTGGTGTGATTTGTGGAGTTGTTGCGTGTTCGAGGATGTTTTTATGGATCATTGCTATGTCTTAGCTGACATTCAATGGATCGCATTGTAAATTGAGTTGTAATGAATTAATATTTTGTAATTAGGTACTTAGGTTGAGTCGACCTTGTTTATTTCTTCAAGGTTGATGAAATGTATAAAAGAATGTAATCATTTGTAAGTGCGATGGGATGGATGTGTACGAGCATGATGTATTGGTGACTGTGTGAAGAGGTATGAGTGGAATCAACAATTGAGGCAGAGATTTGTTGTACTTCATTGGAGCTATACTGGCATATTGAAGATGCTATCAGTTAGTTCATAAACAGTGGATTGTTGCCCACAAATTGGATTGTTGTCCAAGTTGATCTGTAAGGCAGTGAGCCTTCCCTTGTTGTAATTGAGCAGTGAGCTCTAGGCAGTGTGCCTGAATGCATGTGCATTCCCTTTGTACCTTTAACAGGGTATTGTGCTTTTAAAAGAGCACATCATCTTGTGAGTTTGATCCCCACCATGGTTTTTCCCTAACAGGGTTTCCACGTCAAAAATCTTGGTGTTATTATGTTCATGTGGTGTTGTGATTCTGTGCTTTCATGTTTATTTTTCTAATCTATGGTTAAATGGTTTAAATCTGCAAAGTGGTTAAAGTTAATGAGATTAGGACACAACTGATTCCCCCCCCTCTCAGTTGTGTGATGCTGCTATATTTTTATCATACACATATACATATACATATATATATGTGTTTATGTATATGAGTACATATATATATGTGTGTGTGTGTGTGTGTGTGTGTGTGTGTGTATACACATACATAGATATAGACACATAAATATACATTACTATATGTGTGTGTGTGTGTGTGTATTTGTAATACATGAGATAATAATATATACATGGTCTATTCCTTAAATCACTCACTATATCTCCTTGAGAAGATAGGTTGGTGTTGTGTAGGAAAAGGCGGAGTCAATCCTCACAAGGTAGGTGAATCCCAAGATGGGATAGGGACAGGGTACTGAAGCCTTGAGGGAGCCTACTTGTAGATTGGCGTCAAGGGCTCTATGACAAATAAATCACCATCCTCCTTAGGGCTGAGTTTAGGAGAGAAGTAAGGATCAGGGCTTAAGTATGTATTAATAATCAGTCTTGTTTCTTAACTTAATCTGATTTGAATGCATAGTGATGTATAATAAAAATTGGGAACTGGCAGCCTCCTAGTAGGGAACACTACAAATTGCCATTTCCCAGCAAAATCCAAACACTAGTCGGGAATTTTAGGGTAAATCAAGTAAAGTCCTAATAGGGGACATTACACAATCCATGGGACGAGCCAAAAACAGTAACAGCTGTTTTAAATTTATTACTTATTAATCTAATTTACCTCCAGTAATGTGTAAATAATCCTTATTTCTTCCAAGGTCAAGCATTTGTACATGCCGTCACATTATTTGGCTATTCAAAACTTTGAAATTAAAAATTTTATCATGACAGATAAAATTTGTTTCTTTTTAAATGTTTGTTTCTTCCATTTAAAGTTTTGACTTTTATGCTGCCCGAGATGCTGAGACTGCCTAGAATCTTCAAGACGCTCAAGGAGCTTCTCAAAGTTCCCAATCCATGGGACACCACCAACAAGGTGGGAGGCCCCAAAGACATCCCTTTCTTTTGCAAGGCATCCCAAAAACATCCCCACTCTAATGGTGGTGGTGAGGGAATTGCATGGAGACATTTCCTCCTTGTCCCTGCATCTCAGGGGCATCCCAATTTCAATTTTGTGGCATTTTGCGGGGGACAACATCCCAGTGAAACTATGCAGATTACACATTTAAATGTTGAATGTTGAATGGAGAAATATCCAATTATGGATTTGGTGCACCCCAACAAGCAAGGCCAAATGTAAGTTTTAGATGAATTAGACAGAAGAGATATCGCTTAGTCAAGGCGTCTTACCTGCAGGACACCTTGAAATGGGAGTTTACCAATTTCAAAAAATAAAATCAAAATAACTTTATAATGGCCTATCAAAAATCAACCCTTTATTTCCTATTCTTGTAGGTCTTTTACAATGTTTGGCTTTCATCGTGAAGTCCTTTTTGACTGTACTATGCTTTGAAAAAGGCAACTTTATTTTCTCTTTGTATGTCTTCTATTTTATCTTTATTAGGCCTATGTGAGTGCCTGCATTTTTGTCCTTTATCATTCCTAAAAGGTGGTCAGTCTCGTTTAGAAACTACACAATCTCCTTCCATTTAACTCCAATCTGTCCTTTGTAACATGTAAGAACTCTGTACTATAAGATGGACCACTTAAGAATTCTTAGAATTTAAGCAGCAATAATATTGTCCTTAAGACAATATAAGGACAAATCATAGAAGAGATCACCAGAAGAAAAACAGACTTTAAGCCTTCCTCCTTCTGACTGGTCTAGAACAATTCAACCTAAATCAGTCATTTATGGGTAAGTTATGAATCAATCTGATAAAAAGATCAGGAGATTGATTCATTAGAAACATGGAGTAAAAATTATGCAAAAAAATGAGCCAAAAAGCAAAAGTAAAACTGAATTATTGAAAACTTGCAAAGAGCACCAAATGTTGGCAATGCAATAGATTAACCCATGATGATGCAATACTTCACGTGGCAGTTAGGGATCTATAACCAGACAGACACAAATTAAGTACCAAAAACACAAATTTTATTGCACCTATGATAAAGAAAACCCAATATTAACCCTAAGAAATCCCATTAGCAATTAAAGGAGGCTAAAGCACAAAAACTAGATTTTGTGATATATTCCAATATATCCTTTTGACATTCTCAAGAGCCATGGCTGCTACCAAGAAAACAAATCGACCATGCTATTCATTTGTAAAACAACTCCATGGACACATTACAGAATATAAGCACAGAAATTGAATGAAATCAACATGCAGCTACAAAAAATACTCCAGTTATTCACTGTCCAAATCAAAAATGTTATTTGTCAAGGAGAAGCATGGCACTCTTAGGTTATGCATTGTGTAGGAGTGACCAAGCAAATCCACACAGCAAAACACCTATCACCTTATGAGGTGACACGTTATGTGATCAAGGAAAAAAATATGAAAAGACCAAGTATAAAGAAGATTTTCTCACCTAATTAAACTTTTAAGATTTTTCAGAAGCTTGGGTGCAAGTTTGGTAGGGTTCCTGACTTAAGTACCGGGGTTTCAATAGAAATAGATATTTTATAGAAATGTCCCTATATCTGCATTTAACAGCCAGAACCGTTTCCATAAGATCAAAACATTCTCGTAGTTATTTTCCCAGATACACTCCACATACAGAAGCATTTACTGACAAAATTCAACAGCCACGTAAATAAATGATAAATCATTTTTTTACCCATTTTTTTCCATACATTATGTACAGGGTATCATAATATCATTCCTGTTGTGCAAATCTGTTTTCTGCTTGTGTCTACTAACCAGAAAAATTCCAACCTGACTGAAATATTTCCAATATTTTTCATTTTTTTTCCGAGGAAACAATTGCAGGGCAACTTCTTTTCTTGCCCCAAAATAACTTATCAATGATCCCAACTGTGTATTGACGCTATAAGATTCCAAAGTATTTTTACTGTGGGAGTGCGTGCCAGTTAAGATAATTCCAGTAACCTTTTCAGATATGAATTGCTGTATGTAGTATGCATCGATGGCATTATAGGGATTCTAATACAAAATGCAAAAGATATCCCATATGAGTATCACAAGCCCAATGGACTATAAGTTGAATTATATCGCCATGATTTAGTATTGGAGATCATTTTTCAAGCACTAAAAATGTGGACATGGTCAAGCATTAGGGACAGCGGGGCACTTTTCATGTCACCGCCCCCAGGACTTCCTGTTCAGGGGATCACCTGTAAAACCCGCGGACACACTAGGATTTATCTAGCAAAAATGCAGAATGACAGTCATAATAATGACCCGGGTTCAAGCGCTGCTGAGTAATGATTGCTGCCAGTGGTAAAGCAACCCAGCCGACGTAAGAAGGGACAAATTTGGATAAGGCTGGGTGCAAGTCTCAAGCAAAACTTGGCACAATATTAATTAATATCAAAATGAATGTTACAATTCACCTATAAAAAAACACGTTTTTACCAGAATGAGTTCGACTAATACCTGAGAATGTCATATCGATCGCGGCCAAAATCAAGGAAAGCTTTACGAACAGAATGGATATCCTTAAAAACATCAAAATCCCCATTAAGAGCAACCAAATTTTCGTCGTCCTTATTACTAACGCTGCTACTGCATTCCCCGGCAGAGAGATTCTCCAGAATATCATAATCCTCATCCTCATTTCTGAATCTTGTCTTATCAAAATATCTCTGCTTTGCAAGGCGCTCTATTAGGTCAATCCACTCTGGCCAAGGGTGAACTATTTCGCCAGAAGCAGCAGGAACGGTCAACTGGGTATCGAACCCTTGACCTGATGCAGTTGAATCTTTTTTAATTTGAACACTCCTTTCAACAGAACCCTCTATACTAGTGTTATTAGTTGTACTGTCACTACTACTAACGATGCCTGTGTGTCGTTCTCTCCATGCCCTGAGCTTCTCATGGGAAGCTAATTTGTCTGCTTTTTGCTTCTGTATATTTTCTAACTCCTGTACTACAAAGCTCAAACGGGCACCTAAGCCTTCCTCCTGTACATTATTAGGTGGGATATCTTCTGCAGCATTTGTTGCAAGTGTTCTTGTGAGATAACCATAAGAGGGTGCTGCTATAGATTTCAGCAGATGATTACTGTTATTTTTCGCGAGCAAGAGCGCCAATTTGCCAATACCCATTTAACTTTATGAACTGGACTGTCATTTACAGAGTCTTGGACCCTGCTTAAACCTCTCTCACAATGCTGGATGAATGTAAAGCCAATTTGTAAAACAACGATACGGCCGTGGTCACACGAGAGGTGGGGGGGCTTATGCCAAAGGTGCCACGATGCTATAACAACAATATATTTCAGATTCCACAGCATAAAAAGGATTTATACGTTCATATATTAATTTTTAAAATCTGGTCTTAAGACTTCTATATATTAATATATCTAATATGTAGATATATCAGTTTAGAGCTATTAAATACTAGCACTTGCACCTTTGAGGGGTGCAATGGTTACGCCGATAGCAATATATATATCAAATGATGATATTGTGATATATCTATGGATCTCTATCCCCCTCTATTTCTATATCCTTATCTCGCACACATAGGCACTCCTTCTTTCTCCCTTCCTATCTCTATCTTATCATACCTATCTCTTTACTCTTCATCTTCTCTCTATCTATATCCCATTTCCTCTACTTCTTTTTGATATACTCTATCTATATATCTATCTATCTACCTACCTAGCTATCTATCTGTGTATTTATCTATATGTATGTCTATTTATCTACTATCAATTTATCACCTTATATTTCTTTATCGTTCTATCTCTTCAACCCCCATCTCCTCTCTCCTCTCTCCTCTTTCTCTCCCTCCCTCTCCCTTCCTCCGTGTCTTACTCTAATATCACTATATCTCTTTATCTCTTCCTCTCTATCTTACTCTACATCACTACATCTCTTTATCTCTTCCTCTCCATCTCTCCTTTTTGATCTCCATATCTCTCTATCTTTACCTATCATTCTAACTCTCTATCTATTTTCCTCTCTCTTCCTCACCCCCCACTCTCTCTCCCCCTCTCTTTCTCTCTCCATCTTTGTCTTCCTAGACTTATATGCATATGTCTATTTTCATTTATAGTGTCCGGAGAGCTCTTTGATCTATCATCAATGGCACTGGTCTTATTGATATCAGAGAGAGTTTTTATTTCTTACCAATGACATCTCCAACTTGTGTTAAAAGGCCTGGCTTGTCAAGTTTATATCTTCCATATACCCCTTTGTCTCTATCATGTTATTTCATTGTCTCTCTCCACTCTTCTATAACTCCCATTTCTACTTCTCTCTCTCTATCACTTCTTGTCTCCCTCTGCATCTTTCTATCTCCCTCTCTCTCATTATTTGAACATCTCTCTCTCTCTCTCTCTCACACACACACACACACACACACACCATCATACAGTAAAATTAAAAAAATAAACATGATTAAATCTATTGATTAATATGAGTTGGGGTTGGTTGACAAATGCATTCAATACTCTCATCCTAACAGTTTCATTTTATTCTTTGACTATACTTACATCACTCGCCACCAATTTTATTAGCATGGCAGATACTGGATCAAAACATTTCACTACGCACTACGATTTTATAGGACCCTATGGGGTAAGTTTAATTGTGCAAATTTGGCTAGTGGACCTAAAAATAAGAGAAAAACACATTCATTAATTTACAGGAACAACAAGCCATAAATGCATAATTTTCAAGATATTAGTAAATGCCTGATGCGGTCATGTCGAGGAAAAAGTGGACAAAGTTTTGATGAAAAACATGAAGAAACCCTACCAAACCAGATTGAAATAATCAACCAGAAAATAGTCCACCGACAAACAAGGAAAAAGGGGACGAGCATTTGATCGTCTTTCGCCTGGTTTGATTCATCTAGATTGTATTCAAATTATTTATTTATGATATTAGACTTTTACAAGTCATTTGAATAGATTGTATTAGAACCTTTCCATCAAAACTTTAACAAAATCTACCTAATTATTTTTAATAATTACATTCATATTAATTAATTACATTTTATTGGTCTTTAAAATTATATTCACTATCATTTATATTAGTCTATATTTTATTTATGTATTTATTTAATATAAAAAAATTTAAACTGTGTGCAACATCTAGATAACTCAGCCATTAAACTGAAATAGTGATTTGATTCCATTTAAGTTTAACACAATTTATTTTGAAGAAACGAAAAGATAATCTTGTTGTCAGTTATCGCGCCTTTACCATTTCTTTGTAATAAACATTGGACCAATTGGTAGGAGATGTGGGAAATACTTGTGAGGGTATCACAGCTGGAGTGACAAGCAGTGGACATTATTTATGGAACAAGCAATACTTGTGGTCACTTTCTTTTCCTCACGGCAATACATACGACCACGCGATTCCCGATTAACAATGTGCCCACAATTGCTAGCGATTGACTTTAGAATTGCATGCGATCCACGATTCTAGAGAAGATATTAAATGCACGATATTCCACAAAGAATGGGAACTGTTCTCTCTTGTAAACCACGATATTCCACAAAATCTGCTACAAAATATTGAGTATGTTTCTCATCAATTATTTTCCCTACCACCAAAAGCCAAAGAAAGAGCCGCTACACGAAGAGCGGATATACTAAGTTTTCTTCGAACAAGAATTTTTAACATCCAAGAAGCTCTTACGAACACCTTTACCATCACCATTTCCCGGCACCATTTTCACTTTTCCCAGTGTAAGACTGTCAAATCGTCTTAAAAAACTGGCGAGAGTTCCTCCGGGAGAAAGCCTATCGGCTAATTATTCTCCATGTGTAAAAAAAAATTGTAATACATTCATTTTACGTTTTGTTTTTTTATTTTTTCTCATAAAAATATTTGTTAAGATTTTAGGATTAAGAAACATTTGATGAAGTTATGGAGGTCATTTTTTATGATATGAGATATAAATTTGGTGTTTGTTCCACTAAGTTTTAGCATAAAGATTGGAGGTGGAGATTCAAAATAGTTTTTTATAATTACAAGTTGCATTATTAGATATTGTTGGCTTTCTCCTCATTTGCCTACAGTGCTCAATTTAAACAAATAATTGTAATGCTAAGGAACCCTGGGAACAAAGGGGTCAAATATGCACCAAACAATTTTTTTTGAAAATAAAGATATACATCATGCATAAAAGTGAAACCATAAACATAAAGCATAAGCAAAGATATAACAAACAATGATCATCAACAATCGTGCACAAGCATAAGGCTTACTCACTCTTCCAAGGGTTCCAAGATGACCATAGTACAAGCATGAGCAACTAAGTCACATCCAAGCCACCACGTGGGAGTCTAGACCACATTCACGAACCTCACGGGATAAGATTGGACCATCTTCAATGGTCACTAACGAGGAAACAATTTCATCCTCAACAGAATCCAAGCAAGGTTCATTTTAAAACCCAAATCAAAATGTGATCTAAACATCATAATACAAAATGGAAAATGAGATACAAATATATGAAATTGATCCTAAAAACATGGAGAATCTAACTATGGAATCCATTTTTTACACAAACTCAAGGGAACAACAATTTGTCACAGATGCGTCGAAACAATCTCAAAACACATGCATAGAAGCAGGTTCTACCTGGGTTAGGCCTAAAAAAAATGTGTAGAAACATTGAACAGATCCATAGGAATAACAGATGTGTAGCAGGATTCCATGGATGCGCAAGAACACACTACATATGTGCAAAAATATAGAACATATGTGTAGGATTCCTATAGAAGTATAAAAATTGAAATAAAACACCATCGACTCCAACACACAACTAAAATAAGAACAACTCCACACTGAGGAGTGCCAAAAGACATAATTCAAGGTCATACACACTTGAAACAATCTATATATTGAAATCAAGCTAATCTATTGAGCATATAGACATATAAGCATAAATCACTAAAATGAAGAGCTAGGGATAAAAGGAGCACATCATGCTCAAAACTCCATCACAAGAAGAAGTATGTCATATGTACATTGGTCCCCAACAGTGGTAAAGTGTAATGCCACCCTACCATGTAGAACCCTCAGGCTCACCCCATTGTGCTCACATAGATAGTAACCTAGCCGCAAGCATAAGATAAGCACACACACCAAGAAGGGATAACACACATGCCAAGAAAATGCATAAATTTAGAGGATGTTATAGAGCTCCAAATGCAAACACATAGATGCAGATAACAATATGGCACATATGTAAAGGGTCACTTCTTAGAGTTATTAAGGGTATAGTGTCAGGACTCAAGAATGGGGTGTCATTACATGACATGTAAATGGACCCATGTAGCATGAAATCTCAGGTCAATATCCGCAAACAGACAAACTTGATATGTATCTCAGGTCAACACCTATAGACAGACAAATACAGACTTACCTCAAGTTCACACCCTCAGACAGATAGGTAGTCATATTACTCTTTTAAATGTGTTTTTACCCCATTTATTTTATTATGTTATTCCTTATTAAGAACTTGTCCACGTGGCATGTATCAGTCACTTATGGGTTGAGATCCATGAAAGGAGCCACTCCACACCACTACCCAAACACTAGGCTCATCTCATTCTACAACGAGGCATAGTGTAAAAATGCAACATGCAGAAAGCAACAATAGAATCATCAATGCCATAAAACATAATGAGGTATGGTATGCTTTATCGGTCTCATACCAAAAGCACAGGTCCCTCTGGATCCCACCATGGTACACTCAATGTACTCGTGATGCAATCTCAACATTGTCATCACCCAACAAGATGCAATCTCAAATCAAGCATCAAGGGAAAGCCACAAGGAAGAAATTGACAATACACTCGTGCACACGGTACACTCAACTGACCTCTTTGTCCAGAGTACATATTCCAAGGCAAATCTGATATCCACAAAATAAAACCACACAATGGTCAAAATCATGGAGTACTACTAAGATCAGAAATCTAAATATGCCAAACATGACGATAAATGATTTTAGATGGTACGCAAAATGATGCACCCATGAAAAAGCCCAAAAATCAAACTTAAAATCTAGCTACAAAATTGAAACCCATTTTCCCTTAAGGCTCAACTAACCCAAGAATTCAATAAAATTCTAAATCTGACTCTATGGGAGAAAACAAACAGCCTCACAAAAGAAAATTTCAAATAAAAAATCTCTCAACTAATACAAACCTAATCAAGTGATAAAAACATAAGGGAAAGTAGGGAAAACACTAATTACCATCTCATAAAGCAATTACAAACAAGAATCAATTGAAATCACTAAGAAATGAATAAAATACAAGAATCCTTGCCTCACACCAAGCTATAGACATGGAAATAGTCACAAGAAAATAAATCCTTCGTGTTGCCAAGAATGGCACCACGAAAGTAGGAGAAATTATGGCATGGTTCCAACGAGCCGCCACCCACAAAAATCTAATGCATGGATCAAACACAATGAGAAATTTAGTGATATTCTCCAAAACAATTTGGAGCAAAATCCAACTTCTCAATAAAGAACAATGAGGAAAAAGAACTATTTCTCCAATATAAGTAACTTTTTGCCAAAAGGCCAAAAATGACTTGAAATAAATCACTTAAATAAAATTAAACAAACTATAGACTCTAAAAAATAATTAATCAATTATAATTAAAATGGAATTCAACTACGACAAATTAGTCGATAAATAATATTAACCCCCAAATAATAAAATCAACATTTAATTTCTAACTCAATCACAACAACTATGGGAACTCAAAATGCACAGACACATAACTAGTCTATCACAAATGCATGTGCAACCCAAATTTACCCACACGTATTGGAGAGATGATATAATTTAAGGATACATCGTCCATACAGGGATGATATTGTCTAAATATGAACGGTTAGTAAAACTATCTCTTATGTCATTGTCAAGGATAAGATGTTGTAATATCCCTTCTAAGATTTCTTATGGATTTATGATGATTTCCTGACAGAACTAATGACAAGAGACTCCCTTCTCTGAATTCTTGATCATTACTATGAATCATAATCTATGATACCTCCTTAATTGTTTATGTATTTGATAAGGTAAATATGTATTTGTAATAATTATTCAAAGAATAATGTCTATGGATCTGGTTGAACAATTATGCATATGCCCAATGATCTGACCCATACATCTATACTCAGTGCAATTCCCAATAATAGTTCTATGTTTGCTATGATTGATATGTCAGTCTATATATGGACAATGGTTGGTGAATTGTTTGAACAATATTACTATTGTATCGGATAGGGGTATTGTTTGAGTCTTCCCAATAGGATGAAATTTTCCTATTGTATTTCCCTATAGTATTGGTATATGTTTAAAGGAATGTTGATTGTCTTAATTGCTATATGTGAGATCAAATGTTGCAAGGAAATATATATTATTTATGGATAATGGTTCTTCTTACTTGGTGTTTCCATGATTGATGTCTCCTTATTTGCATGAGAACTATGATCGAGTGTTTTTTATAGTGACTGTGGATGGCCTATCTTATGTATAAAGAATGACCAGATCTTAAGTGTTTTGTTATTCCTCCCTATACTATTCTCCCTTATCAAGAGTATGTATAATAAGTAATTGATTGTATTTTTCCTCCTTTATCATTGATTGATCCCAAATATGGATGATTAAGATATGAATTTCCTATATGCCCCAGTGGTTATTGTGAATGACTTTCTTATATCACACATTGGGAATGAACAAATATGTGGTGAGACATTCCTCTTGGCGATCGCACCTCTTCATACTATCGCTTCAGACTATACTGTAATTGTTGCTTATTGATTGTGACATCGTAAGCCATCATGGACTTCATTGTGATGGATTAATAAGTTTGTATAAGGAGAACAAACCATCATTCTTACTATTGTTAGCCACCTCTAGACTGAACTGTGTTCATACTCCAGTCATCATTTTATCATTGCTTTCATTATCGAGCTACGAAATGGTTCTTATCTTAATCTTTATTTTTATTGGTTTAATTATTAACGCACATATCTATTCAGTGATGTTGCCTTATATAGTTTATTGTTGTCCTTTACACAATGAATCGCTAAGGAGACTTGTGTCTATACTAGCACTTGTACCTTTGAGGGGTACAAGGGTTACGTCGATAGTATTATATATATTAACTAATGTTGCTCTATTATTGATGTAGAAAGTTGAAATCATTAAAATTTGTTTTTTTTAGTGTCATTCGTTTTCCTCCATTTTCTGTATAATTGTATATGGATTAGTTGAATACGATCATTATAGATATTAATATGCATTGATATCATCGTGAATGAATTTATGAAAACATATTGGATTATTGGATGTCTTGTTGGGTGTTCAAGTAACTTCACATAATAATAAATTGTGAAAATGTAAAATTAGATTTTTGAAACTTTAAAACTTTGATTTTAGATTTCTCATTGCTAGATAATATATTTGGATGTTTTTAAATACATTTAAAAGGATTGTAAAACTACATGACTTCATCACTTGACTCAAATAATGTTAGGAAAATTCAAGAACATTAATATTTTTTTTTTATTAAATATAAAAAAACAAATAACTTTTACAAATAACCTAAAATGCTTGTATGACCTTTGAGAAAATTAAGTGACCAACACACTTTGACTTGTTAAACTTAATTTAGATTTGTTGTAATTAAGATTTAAAGACAACACTATTCTAATTGTTATAAATTTACTTGACACATTTTTCTATTATACTATTATATTTGAATTTTCTATTATACTATTTTTCTTGGCCATGGTGTATACTCTATACAAACTGTAAATCTCTTGGGTGTTTGTATTATTATGCCTAACCCTTATACCAATTGAACCTAACCCTAGGCGAGTGGGGCTCTAGTTTCTAGAGAATTGAGCAAAAGTAACCCCAAAAATAAAAGCTTACACTATATGTAACCCTAATTTAAATCATATGGATCTAATCCTAATTATAATGTGGTGCCATGTCTGGTCATTTACAACGTCTTTTTTTTGTGACTTCCATTGTACATTTCTTGGATATTATGTAGACTCTTCTGTGATTTTTTTGGAGTACTATTGGTCCATATCTGAAGGAAGGTTAAGGTACTTGATAAAGGTTAAGTTATTGGTTAAGGTACATGGAAGAGAGAGTGTTCCATGGTGGACATGGATTTGATGTTTTCAGCTATAATACAATACAACTTCTAATACTATGGCAAATAGTTGCCTGAGTTATCAAATCATACATGAAAGCGTGAGGCCATCTAACCAGATCTCCTCCTCTTTATTTTTGTGTTTTAATTGTGCTAGTGCATGTTATTTTCTTCATGTGTATGCCGAGTGTTCGAGTGTTTGAAAAGCTAGGTTTTCCATATAAGGGCATGGATAAATCTTATGGAAGTAAACTGCGAGATAAATATCTTTCTCGACCTCTGTTTCATGCAGTTTGCTATTATGTAATTTTAGTTCTCCTAATTAAAAATTTCATTATCATACCAGACATAGAATCTTTGCCAGATTAATACCAGACATAGAATCTTTGCCAGATTATTACTGTGTAATGGTACCCCCATTTTCATTAATGCCATGAACTACAATTTTACATTTTACATTTTGATGATTTTATCTTTAAATAGAATCATTTTCAACATCATTCTATTCAATGATCAAAAGTAAAATTGACCAATAAAAATTGAACCATAATTTACCACTTTTTAAAAGGTAAGATTCAACATTATTATTGCCTATTTGACCACTGAAAATATAATATTTTAATATAGTACATCTTTATCATTATTAACTGTTTGGCCATTAAAGAATATAATGTTTAGATACAAGGCTTTAAGACTATTATTAATACTTTTTAATAATAAATCTTATTGCCCACAAAATACGAATGATATAAAAACACTTATTAAAGACAGAACCAAACCAGATATTGGAAACATAGTTTATGTAGATGGCGGAAAACAACGCGCCAAAACCACCATCATTATTCATCTTAAAATGCAAAATGCCAGCACGTATTATTTCATAATATTAAGGAAAGCAGGTCAAAAGCAAAGCTTCTTTCATCCAAAATGGATTTATTTATGAAAATGATGAAATGGGTGAGATTATGGATCTTGTAATCATTTACTGAAGCAAGATAGATAAAGAAGCAGTATGACAACAACTTCTTTGACTCAATGAATTATATAGAAAAAATAATTAAATTCAAAATAATTAAATAGCATGAAATTCTATTGTGTTACTAAACTTTTAAATAAAAAATTTGTTGAAGAAGAAAACAATAAAAATAGTATGATTTCAAAAGGAATTAACCTTCTAATTCTCTTGAAGTGAAAAGTAACCTACGAAAATGGCCATACATACCTATCCAAGTGGGTCAGATGAATAACAATGTTTTGGGTAAGGAGTCTGCTGCAGACATTGGGATTCTATAAGTAACTATCTTTTGGGAATAGTGTGTATCAGGAGGTGAACTGTAATTGCATGAGGACTGCAAGAAAAATATATAATTAGTTCTCTACAACAGTTAGTGGGAAAGCTCTATCTTAAAATTATAGCTAAATTGTATCTAGCAAATAAAAGAAAATGGAATTAGAATACATAAGCCCATTTATACGAGGACAAAGTGTAGTAAATACCTCTCAAGTATGGGCTTGTTTGAAGTCAGAAGGGAAGTGATTCCACTGGTGGCTCCAAGAGCAAAGAAAAAGAACATGCCTGTTAGGAGCTTAGGATGTAACTCCTTTGCCTTGGCTTTAACTTCCAGTAAATGAGTGTTTGTTTACAATTACTTTCTACCGCCGTCAGAAACTAGTACAACTTGAATATAGTTTGATTTCAGAACTTACCACATCATCTCACAGGTGGATTTTCCAACCCAAATAAGAGTCATAACCTCCCATTGCAAAGAGCACCACAGCCTGCACAAGAAAAAAACAATTTTAAATAACTGGAGCTTCCAGTGTCAATATTTTACTATACATTCTCTTTGAAAGAAAGTTTGTGTTTGTTGTGTTATCATCCTCCTCTCCAGCACACATAACTTGGAAGTGTAAGCAACCATTAAGTTGTACAAAAAAGTGCCACTAGTCTATACGAAGAATATACAGAGTTATTATAAGAAATTATTGTCATTTTAAAAAAATTATTTAATAATAAATTACAAAATCTCTGAAAAAAATTCTTTCAATCACTTGCATAATTGTGAAAATATGTTTAATTTATTTTAATGATGTACCTGTATTCTTCATAATCATCAAACTTTGGCTGTCAATCTGCCAGAACCTCGTCCACTCTAATGTATGCTGCACAATAAGTGCTTATAATTATCAACCTAATCTGGATCAGCCTATAAAGTGCCATAATGATAAACTAAACATAATGTAAATCACCCTAATAGAATCAATCCCTCGAGAAAAACAAAATATCCACACTCAACAATAAACTCATACAAGAACATATTCAGACTGCAAAAAGAAAGCCCTCAACAATGTGTTTGTGTAGCAATTCCTAATATTAAAGCAATGTACTAGGAACATTAAATCCAAATGGTACAAAGGATTTTATATGAGCGTGATTGTGGATTAGAATCCCTCCACCATGATAAGATCAACAAACACAAAATGACATTTTCATGTAATGACCCACTACAAAAATTAATGTAATTTTGGAAAAAGACAACCTAAATTGAGACTTTTTTTTTATAAAAAAAAAGAGGATTCAAGTTAAGGGCAATGGGGAATACGAGAATCGAAGAATCACATCCTCTATGTTGTGCAAAAATGATGCAACAAAGTTGTTATATTCTAGTTATGATGCACATTCTGTTTGTAGTGTAATAAGCCACCACACAAAACACTGCAATTTAAAAAAAACACAAACTAAATTAACATTTCAAAATGTCTAAAAGGGTTATGATTCGATAGTGATAAGTAACACTACCCTTGAAGATCATATTCTCTGCATTCTTGTAATAAACATAACTCTAGTAGAGATGTGACTGGGTTTTTAATTAATATGGTGTACAAGCGTGATTAACGAGCTCCAAACCATCTGGATGCTCCAAGGGTGATAAAGGTGATGACATCTTGCTCGCCATAGGTTGTTGATTTCTTCCAAAACTTTTTCAGGTTTCTTGATCTGTAAGCAGAAGCTTCAAGAGATGTTTGCAGGAGGTGGACAATGGGCGGTGCCCTCACCCATGGCTGCACCATATATTCCATCGAGCACAAGCAATATTAAAGAATAACAGTTTCATACTCGGACAAACTTTAAGTGATAGAGAGATCAAACCCTACTTGCCATCGCATGCATAACATGGAAGCAAACACCAGCTACGTGAACTATTCCAAAAATGCCACTTGCCATTCACAATTTTTTTAACTTTCAGATATTCCCGACACCAATTTCCTATTATGCGGCGTAAGACTACCGGAAAGTCTGAAAATTCTAACGGGCATCTCCCGGGAGAAAGCCTATCGGCTAATAATCATCTATGCCTTGGGTGAATTTTATTAGTCTCCTAATATATTATCGGTGAACTATATTAATCTCCTAATATATTATTTGTACTTCATATGCTTATAGAGCCAACTATATATTAGCCGCCAATATTGTGTTGGATTATTATATTCCAAATGATAGTAAGAACTTAGAACTAGCAGTCGCATGCTTTTGTGCATGCAACAAAGAGCCGATAGGAGTTTGCACACAAAATAGATCAATAATAAATTAATATAAGATTTCAATCTTTCAAGAAAAGGAGAAACAATATGAAACTAAGTAGTAGCCATTGAAGATAAGAAAATTTTATTTAAATTAAATATATAATAATTATAAAGATGTTTAGTATTATATTAAAATAATTAATTAGAAAGAAAAATATTATTTTCAAATAGTTTTTATAAATACAAGTAATTGAATATTTCATATTATATTAATATTAAAAAATATATATCTAAAAGATATTTTTTTAATGAAAAGAGGAAAGTTATTAATAAAACAATAAATTATTAAGAAATCTTATCATCGAAGTTTTATATTTAGAACTATTCTATCAATTTCTATATAAATTAGAAACAATATTTAGGACAATCAATTATAGAAATAAAGATAAGGACAAAAAAATAGCAACCATAATGGAAAGAAAAATTGAAGTATTTTCCATAACCGGAAAAACAAACTATCTGGGAAGAGGGCTGACAACTATCCGGCAGGAAAAATACATTTCCGGGAGCAAAGCTCCCACATAAAGCCTATCGGCTTAAATATTAGTCTCACATTAAAGAGTGTGATCACAAAATAAATACTAGATTTCCTTATGTCTCGCTTATAATTATAACAATTGGTTTATTCTCATGATATTATTATTTATTATTTATAATTATTATTATTTGTCTTTTAATTATAAAATGTATATTATATGATATTATAATATAATTAAAATATTATATTATAACTATATTATTTTTTATTATTAATTAATATTTTAATATTTAAAATTTATATAATTTTATTAATGTTTATTATTAAATTCTATTATGAAAATGGGGACATCATAGCCCACCCTTCCCCAAATTATTTGTCCTCAAGCAATGTGAACTTTTGGTGTGAGTGGTGTCTTCGCTATCCAATCCAATGATCCTAAAATGGGAATTTCAACTTGAGGTTAGAATTGCAATGTATTTACAAATATGGCTTATCAAATCTGAAGATAATATTCAATTTAAAATGTTAAGAATAATACAAAAGATGAACTTATCTTGATGTGTTGTAGCACTTTCCCTTTTTTTGTTAAGTCTTGCCTTGTTCTAAGATAGTCTTGACAAATTATCCTAATCCTTAGGGACAACTCATAATCAAGTTGCAAGCTCTCTAGGGAGGACCTCATGGGGCTCTAGTTGCCATATAGCTATTCTAGAATGGTCCTCAAGCTATTCTAGAATGGTCCTCAAGCTATGTCACCATCTCATTATGACTATATCCTCCTAAGGCCTTATGGATATCCAAAATTTGGCATATCCATCCTTCCTAGAAGATATATCTATCTCTCCTAGGCCTTTAGAGATATAATCTATGTCTTGTAGTGGGGTGCCCTAGCAATTCTCTCATAATCATAGTGTAGTAGGGTGCCCAACTAGCAGTTCTCCCTTAACTACTATTGCAATAGGGTGCCCTCAGTAGTTCTCCTCAACTACTTCTGCAATAGGATGCCCTTAGAGTTTCTCCCTCAATCACAACACAATAGGGTTCCCATATAGTGGTTCTCCCTTAATTGTCATTGTAATGGGGTATCCTTCACAATTATCCCTTAATTGCAACCTTGGTTTCTTATGTAATAGGGTTCCCTAGTGGTTCTCCCTTAATCACAGAGTAGTAGGGTGCCCTTGTAGCGATTCTCCCTTAACATGCTATTGCAATAGGGTGCCCTAGAGATTCTCTCTTAATTGCAGCCTCGGGAAGGTGCTAGCAATAGGGTGCCCTTAGCGGTTCTTGCTGAATTAAAGTGCAGTAGAATGCCCTTATACGGTTCTTCCTTACTGCTACTACAATAGGGTTCCCTTCGTGATTCTCCCTTGATTATCATCATTTCCCCTCATTTAAATTATATCTTAAATATTTATTAATGATCATAAAAACTATTGAGTACATAAAATATATTATTTACTATTGTTATATTATCAATTGAAATAAACCTCTAGATTAGAGTGTGGCTATGGTTTAACCTCTTCAAAGCTCCAATGGCCTCATATTTCCTCATTCTTTGATTGGATGTTGTCAAGACTCCCTTGATCACCTTTTGCTTTGTTATGTGGAGTTCCTTCCTCTTCCATTTCAACTGTTGCTTCTAATCTATGTAGTTAACTCTTCTTCTCATACTCATGTCATGCATCCCAAGGGCCTCTACATTTGAAACACACACCTTTCTTTAATACGTCTTCTTTTTATTTGAGGGATTCCTTGCTTCAACATTGGTGTCCCCTACTTCACTATCATTTGCATAAATAACATTCTTTTTCACTATAATATTTTCTCGAATCTTCATGCATGTATTTTTTCTTGGTTGAAAATGTTAGAGTAATAAGTTGTTTTCTTATTAATTAAATCATATTGATTTAATTATTAAGTCACTCATTATCTCTTTCTACTTAAGCTAAACTTTAGGCATATAATAATTAATTGTTTTATTAATTATTATCATGCAACCTAGGTTTATTCACCCTTTTAGGGTTTCAGATCTCATTTATAAGGATTGATCTCCTTTGTATTCTTTGCATCATTCAACACAATAATATTTCATTGTGATTGTTGTAACTTTTGTTTTTGCACATCAACGATTTCTCCTCTCTCGTGGATTAATGTGTTCAAGCTTCTCTAGCTTCTTGCTTCTTTCTCTCTTTCTATGACAAGTGTTTGTGTGCAGGTGTTCTTGGGAGTTGTGGGTTGTTTACTTATCAACTCCATTATAGTATCAGAGCTTTAGATCTATTTGCCCTTGTCCTCTTCTTGAGAGATTTGGTCATGTTCATCAGATATGTGTTTCAAAGGGTTTTGTGTTGAATTTGGTGGGACCTCTCTTTCTAATCATCCTAGCTTCAAATGGACCTCATGGTTGTGTTCAAAGCATCCAAGAACCCCTAGATCTATATAAAATTTGTCCAATTTAGAATTTGTGGCAAAAAAAAATTGCAACTAGCCCTGACACGGATCCCGAGGTGGTCACTATTTTTTGGAGGACTTTGGGCTCAAATGAACCTCATTGTTGAGCTCACAGTGGCCAAGTACCCCCATTTCCATATAAGGCACATCTGATTTGGATGTTGTTACAATTTGTGGAAAAAAAAAATTGCATACCAGGGTCGTACGACCCTGGCCTGCAAATCAAGACAAAGTACAGAAAAATTAAAAAAAAATTTGGGCCACTTGGGCACCACCCAGTGATCACCCTAGCTCCACACAACAGCCACCCGGGCGCCACCTCTAGCAACCCGTTGGTGACCTGTGAGCGGTCCACGATCTAGTCGTGGTCCCATCGCAATCACCACCAGATCACCTCCGTGGTGACCGACAGGTTGACTGGCACGCCATCCTAACCACCAACGGTTAACCAAAATTTTAGCCCCCTTCCTTAGAGCCCATGGTCCTATTGGGACCAACCCCCAGCCAACAAAGGCTTAGAGCCTAGCCCCCTGGTCACCCACATGACCAAGGGCTCCAAATTTTTGGCCTAGGGGGCCTATTATTTTTTTGCTATGACGGCCATTTGGACATCAAATTTAAGCTTGTGCACTTCTAACATCAGCACATGTCAACACTTTCAGACACCTTTTTTGGGCCCATCAGCATACCTGTAGTTTTTTGCTCATAACTTGAGCATACGGTATCATTTTTTGGCAAACAAGATACCATTGGAAAGCTTGTTTAGAGGTGGATCTTTCTGACATTTTAGATTTTGGATTTTTTTTCCTCTATTTTTCACACCAGGAGTTCAAAGGAAGAGCTTCTTTTTTGCCTTCCCTTCGATGCAACTTGTAGTTTTTTGCTCATAACTTGAGCATGCGGTGTTGAAATTGTGAAAATGAGATATCATCGAAAAACTGGTTCTAAGCTCTATCCAAATCTGGAGGTTTGAAATTCTGATTTTTCTTTTTTTGATGGTGTTTTTTGGTCAAAGCTAGAGGTTCATTTTTGCACCCTGGGAGCTCTATCTTGCACATTCGAACTCCATTTTGGGCAAACAATATATCATAGGAAAGCTTGTTCTAAGACCTTTCCAATGTTGCGAGTCATTTTTATAGACTCTGTTCCAAATATATTTTATTCAATTTTTTCCATTTCTGCACTCTAGTGGATATCTTGGATGTTACAGGTCCTAGAATCTTTTCCCTTTGAGGGATGGCTCATTTTTCGATGTTCTTTTGTTTCAGAATCCTTTTCTCTTCTTTGAGCAGTACTTAACATTTTTAGCATTATTTTATGCGCACACACTGAGATAAAGTGCCATTTTATTATATGTATGAGATCTTACACATGTTTGTGCTCTTTGTACTTACACTCCATTATAAAGTGCCAAGGGGGTTTGATGTTTGCCTTTGTTTTCCATCTACTTTTGTCATGTGAGTGTTCCTCCAACAACATTAGCCTCAGGTATCTCTATTTATGTTTGTATTGTCTATGGACCTTTAATGTTCCTGGTTCTTCTTCATCATGTGGCTCATATTGGATGTCCTTTTTAGTGTACCTATCATTACTCCCTTATCAGCATTATGGGGGGCTTCTATTGTTGGTTCTTCTGCTTCCTTGGTTCAATAGTGTGAGCTATGTATTCAGTATTTGTTCCTATGTACTAGGCGGATGTAGTGGCTAGGTACCTATGCATTCTAGAGAGATGGATCATTTACCATATGTACACTCTTCTCTTTCCTATTTTTGGAAGCACTCTTCCAGCTTTGATTGATCATGTCTTCAGACTTTGGTGTTTTTTTTCCATCTATATTTTCAAGTTCAGGTGTTTGCCCCCTGATTCGTCTAGTGTCATTTGAGAGCACTTGTATAGATTACAGTATTCTATATCTTCGACTTCAATTATTTTCCTTGTTTGCCTCCTGATTCAAGTAGTGTCATTTGAGGGCTTTCATGCAGATTATAGTCTTCTTTACCTGGTCATATTTCAGTGGAGGACCTTTAGATGAGTAGTTACTTCTTGACAGAGTTTGTAGTTTCTTACTTTAGTGATGTTGTACATGTTCATCCTTGTTCCTATTTTCTAGAACATTCCTAGTTTTGGAGGCTTCTTTAGTCCTTCAAACTAGTCTTTGTTTCTTTTTTGAGTAGAGTTTTTCCCATGTGGTTTTTTCTATTTCTCCTCTTTTATAGAGACTCTCTTTTGTACTTGGGTACCTAATCAAGCCTTTTGTTGCCAAGACCCATTTGCTTTCAATAGTTCTTTCTAGGTTTTTAACTTCTCCCAAAGTTTATCTTAAGGGGGGGTGTTAGAGTAATAAGTTGTTTTCTTATTAATTAAATCATATTCATTTAATTATTAAGTCACTTATTATCTCTTTCTACTTTAGCTAAACTTTAGGCATATAATAATTAATTGTTTTATTAATTATTATCATGAAACCTAGGTCTGTTCACCCTTTAAGGGTTTCAAATCTTCTTTATAAGGATTAATCTCCTTTGTATTATTTACATCATTCAACATAATAATATTTCATTGTGATTGCTGCAATGTTTTCTTTTGCACATCAATTATTTCTCCTCTCTCGTGGATCAATGCATTTAGGCCTCTCTAGCTTCTTACTTCTCTCTCTTTCTATGATAGGTGTTTGTGTGTAGGTGTTCTTGGGAGCTTTGGGTTAATTACTCATAAACTCCAATAGAAAAATTCTTAGATCTTTCTTTTGAAGAATTTGATTCAACCTTCCTTGCATTTCTAATGGCTTCCTCCAAGTTTTGAGGTTCAAATGGTTTTACAAAGTGTTTGGTGGAATCTTTAAGTCCTTCTACAAACATATAAGTGAGCCTCTTTTGGGAAAGAGCTGGGACCATAACAGATAACCCTTGGAATTTGTGGGAAAATTCTTCTACAGTCCCTATTTCTTTGAGTTGGGTGACTTCTTGGAAATACCATTCGGGGTCTCTTTCATCAAATCTACTAATAAGCTTTTGGTAAAATTCCCCATTTGATGTTAAATATGCATACATTTGATGATTATATATTTGATATATGATTTGATGATTATACACTTTACATGCATTAGATGTTATACCTATGTACATGTGTATACATGTGTTTGATGATCTAATTTATATGTTTGACATATTGTTCCATGTGTTATATATTTGTATACATGATCTATTTTATATATGTTTAACATTTTTGACAAAATGTGGCATCCATGATAAAGTAATGAATCAAGGTAGGGTCAACAATAAAATAAGATCAATGGATCAAGGTCCAATGATAGGGAACCTTTAAATAAATATATAGTAATATTTTTTTCTAAGATAGATGATAAAGATATAAAAAAATTAAATATTGCAAATAATAAGATTTATTACCACATCTTTCATAGGTTCCTTTTATACAATCTATTTCACCTATTGCATGATCATCTAATTTGTCACATAAGATTGATGCTATAAGTTGGCTTGGTCATTTAACAAGAGCATTTTGAAAACCATCACTTTCTTCTATCATCTTTTGAAACCCTTGGTAGTAGAGATCAAATTCAATATGATATCATAAATAACAAGTGTCAAAAAGTGGTCCCAGAAAAATCTACTGAGCTGAAGGAAATGCAAGATACTCTCCAGAAGATGGAAGATCTCCAGAAGAAGGCTGAGGAAATGATAAAAGATAAATAGTTTTCTCGAGCTGGTAGATGTTTTGCTGTTAGTCTATTTGTCTGTTATTGTTTTTTTTTTTCCCAGTTGTTAGACTGTTGTTCGCTGCTGTGGGTTTCCATCAGTTGTTTCATGTTGTTGTCTTTTTTGCTCTATACTTTATTGTTTTAAACTCTGGTTTCGGGTCCATGTAAAACCTATTTTTACCTTATTCAAAAACAAGTGTCAAAAAGTTTGTTTATCTTCACATAATATGGCTTTAATCTTTCAAACATTGTTTGTCCAATATTTATGATGGGATTTGAATTAAAAAATGAGAGATACAATTCATGTTGTGTGGTTTCAAACCAATGTTTTGGGTGTACAAAATAATTCTTAGGCCCAATCCTATGTTTGATAATATCTCCTCTATTTGATGAAGGATGAGTGTGATCAATCCAAAATGTAGTGATCAAGTTCCTAACTATTTCCTCAATCCTATTCGAGCGAGAGGATCTCTACACATTAGTGCCCAATTGATTTCCAATGCACTATCATCCAAATTAATTCTCCTTTTCATATAATGTGATATTTTCTTCCTATTATACCTAGTCTTAGATGAAAGTGAAGAGATTTATCTTTTTTGGGACATGTTTTTATTTAAAATAGATGTTAATATCACTCTTCTTGAAATGGACTTATCTGTAGATCTAGTTGTTTTCCCAATGGTATTCAAACCTTCCTTAACACTTTCAACAATATATATTTTTAGGTTAGATGATTTCCTCTTTTTCAATGTTGTATCTACACCCAACAATTTTAATGGCTCTTTTAACTCATATTTAAGAATTGAAATTGATAATAGTTGGGTTTTCTCAAGTGTATCAAGATTCTCAAATTGAGAAATTATTTCCTTATACTTTTTATTCAATGTCCTCTTCCTAGTATGTGTAGGTTGTTCATCATATTATCTCAATTTTTCCACATCCATTTCAATTAAATGATCTATGCTTTATAATTAAATTTTTTCTTTAACCTTTGAGATAGATTGATATTCTCATATGTTTCTTGAACTTGGAGTACACACAAAATAAAATAAAAACAAATCTTAAGAGGAAACACTAAAAAATACACATTTACCCAAGAAGAATTTAAAAATACATATTCACTAGAGAGAGAGAGAGAGTCTATGAAATAAAGAGAGAATAGAGGGAGAGAGAGTGTGTGTGTCAAGGGGATCTATAAAAGAGCTAGAGAGAGATTCTTAATGAGATCAAAGAGAGAGAGCCTTAAGGGGGTCTAAGAGAGATCCTAAAAAGAAGTAGAGAGAGAGAGAGAGAGAGAGAGTAAACATATTTAAATAATGTAGAGAGAGTAAGAGAGATCCTAAAAATAATATCTAATTTTAAATCATGTAAGAATCTATTCACAAAAAATAGTAAACGAGAGAAAAAAATCTATTCACTAGGTATTGAAGTCCTCTTTCTGTCAAATTTTTTTGGACAAATACATAACAAGTTACAAGCTATGAAATGAATGTATGTCAAAATTATGGTTAAGTCAACTTCAAATGTTAATAAAATATGAACTACTGAGGATAAAGTCATGAAACCAATTGCAAACATTAAATATGGATGTTACAAAACTAAATTTGAAAGAATCACCTTGATATCTATTTTAGAAAAAAAAAACAAAAAAAAAAAACAACTATGCTCTATGAGGTGAGTGTCACTCTTTAAGAATGTTGTTTACAAAAACATAATAGTTTTTGATGGAGATAGATAAATGGATTCAAATAAATTCCAAAAAAAATTAAAAAAAGATATTTAGAATCTAGACAAAAAATCCTAAAAGACTCTAATTTACTTCATCTTCAAATTTGTAACAGTTTAGCATCAATATGCATTTGAATGTGAAGTTTTTTTTTTTAGATTGTACATTTCAATGGTAGAGTAGGCAAAAAAGTGTAACCCACTATTGTGGATTCAGCCTGCTTGAGTCCCCAAATGTCAATTATTGACCCATGCAGGTATGGATACTCTCTATGCTTAGTGCTCTAGTGTCTAGGTCTAGTAGTAGTGAGTAGTAGCCTTATGTATTGTGGATGTGTGGTATTGTATGTGTATTGGATGTTGGTCTGCATGATGAGTGTTCTCCATGTGGTTTGGTTATTTGCATTTGATTTCATTGATTGATGTGAGTGTATACTTGTATTCCCTAGTATGCATGTTTCCTTGTTTTGGTTGTGATCTACTACTTCCACGAGCACGATGGGGTGGTCTTGTGGGTTCCACATGAATGAGTGGTCTGACTAGCCATTATTAAGGACCAGTGTATAGGTGGTGGATTACCTTTAATGATAGAGTTCGAGCATGATGTGATCTTCTATCCCTTATAAATTTTTTTAGTTATTTATGTACTTTGCTTATATGCTCAGTATATTAGGTTTAATTTATGTTGATTATGATTGTATCGAGTGTGTATGGCCTTGAAATATGGTATCCAGTACTCCCTAATGTGGTGTTGTTCTTATTTAGGCCATACATTGGAGTCAACATTACTTTCTTTTCAAAATTGTGTATTCTACAAGTTTTTGCACATTCACATGTTGTTTCTATGCATATGTTACTTATTCTTGCATATTCAATTGATGTTCCCTTAGGTATGTGTAGAAACAAATTTTATATTTAAACTCCTTGTGTTTTTGGGATTATTTTCATTTATTTACTTTCCATTTTTTATCTAGTTTGGTATGGTTTAGATCACTTTTGAATTTGGGTTTAAAACGAACCTTGTATTGGATCTTGCTGAGGATGAACTTGTCTCCTCATTTGGTGGATGTGTAAAAAGGTATGGTCTTATCCCATGAGGTCTATGGATGTGGAAAATGGTATGGTCTTATCCCCTAAGGCTTTTGGATGTGGTCTGAGCTCTCACATGGTGACTTGAATGTTGTTTGTTTATTCTTTAATTTATGGTGGGTTGTCTTGGAACCCTTGGAAGTAATGTTGAGTATTTATCTTATGCACGATGGTGGAATGTTATGTACTTTATTATGCATTATTCTTATGGATGCACTTATGTTCATTATGTTATCTTTATATTTCAAAAAAAATATTTAGCTATGCATATTTGACCCTTTTTTTCAGGGTTCCTTGGCGGGGCATTACACCTTCCATCCTTCCTAACCATATAATTCCAAATCAAGAGCAAAAAACCCTCAAAATGAAGTAATGTTATCTCATACCAAGTGAATATCAAAGATCCCTTCACCTTAATGTCCACCACAAGATCCTATCATCCCTATAGATCCTCTACAATATTCCTTCATCCCTTCATCTCCATGTCATAATCCTTCATATCCTCCATAAGATCCCATTTCCCTAGATGAACCTGTCACTCCTCATATTCGACATCAAGATCCAATAATTCCTCTCAATCTCCCTCATGATTTCCATATCTATACACAAGTTGTTCATGAACCCCTTACATATAAAATGGATTCCTTAACTTTCTTATGGTTTAGTCTACTTCATGACTATATTATTCCTTCCATGTCATATCTCTCAAAATGGATTTGTGTTTTGTTTCCAAAGAAAAAAGTATCCTACTGGTAGAAATATTTTTTAAAGCATGCATTATCAAGACAAAAGGTTAGGCCTCCATGAACAAGGTACATTAGAATTCCTCCAAATCATGATGGTCATGGCCTAAATTATATACCTTATTCACAAGACATTGGTATCCATGAAAAATTGAAAATTGAAAATATGCCTTCCCATTCATATCTTCTATCCATCTTAGGCTCATATATTCCTCCGTCCACTAGCTCTCAATCCACTTATCCTTTCATAAATCAATATCAACAAAGGCGCACATCTTTGAGAGCCCTCCACCCAAAACATTCATCTAAAATGCCTCCATAGAATTCATATTGATGGGTGCTATATATATCACTTTTAATCTTTTAATTATACATAAAAAAACTTGTTACACTTTGATAATTAACGAACCTGGTGGTGATCTATATGTTTATATCTCTTATTTTGATGTTTTACTAAACTAATTAAGGATATATATTCAAATCAATACACTGTGATAAATGCATGTCTTTGGTTTAAATGAATGAACAATATTATTTATCTCTCATGATTATTCCTATATTATTGTTTTCAATTATGATTTTTGTTCTAAATTTTAAAAAGGAGTTTTATGTAGTGAAAATGATCATTTTAGTCGACTTCCACTTGGAGCTCCTAATGGATCCATCTTTGAAGGTTATTTATGATGTTGTCAACTTTGTTGACACATGGTGAATTTTGAGTTCCAATTAAGATCTTGTTGATTTGATTTTAAATAGAACATTCAATTTTGTTTTGTTGTGTTTGTAATCGTTACCCTTCTAGGTGGGTAACACCTTAGTTTTTAATTTGAATAAGAGGATATATATATATATATATATATATATATATATATATATATATATATATATATATATATATATATATATATATATATATATATATATATATATATATATATATATATATATATATATATATATATATATATATATATATATATATATATATATCCCTTTGTAGTTAGTTGTACTTTAAGTTTTGATAGGAGTAAGTTTTATTAGTATTCTTCAAATATTATTTTAGTGTAGCAAACCCTATTTTTAGTCCTTTTGAGGCCCAATTGAATGTAGATTCCAAGTTCATCTTAATCTTTGTTTGAATATCCCACTAGAGGAATAGCATGGCCCACTCAACCAAAGGGAGGTGATCTTGTTTGTGATTCATTTCGATATTTCATTAGTTGTTAAGTAGATTGATAAGTTCATGTTAAGTAACAATAACATCTTAGTAGTTTGAATTGGAAATTGGTTAGTTATACTTCATTAGAAGTCATTTCAACTTGACGTTATTTTAGATTAAGTTTGTGAATATAAATAGATGAAATCATTCCTATTTTAATAAGTCTTTAATGTTTTCAATTCAATAGATTAGAATGGTTAAGAATGATGATAACAATCATGTTAGACAAAAGCTTAATTGAAATGGAATGTGGATTTTTGGGTTAAATATAGTAGTCATTATTTCAAACTATATGCAAGTGTAAGATAGATTTATTTTCAAGAAATCTTAAGATAGTTTGAATTTTTAGCAAGAAAATAATTTATTTATGTTAATAGTTTAGTTGTTTACTTCAAATGTTATAATTCCACAAGAAACTTCCATTAAGTTATGTTTGATATGATCTGTGATTGAATCATTCCTAATCAAGAGATACAATAGGGAGTAGATTCAATAAAAAATTATGTTAGAGTCAGTTTAGATCACATTTAAGTTTGTAGCGATCACTAAGAAGAAGAACTCCTGATGGAGCAAGATCAAAAAGCCAATCACTATTTAATAGTGCAAAACCCCCAAAATAGTAACAATCCTTAGTAGAGACAACCTTAGGACACACACGATTCAATATTTTAAAAAAATGAAATGATGCAAGTTGTGACATCACGTCCTCACCAATCATTTTTGGCACCATTGTCAGGGAAGTAAAAGATCTAGTTGCTAAAAAATTGAAGCCTTAGTGTTGACAAGGACTATAGTTTGAACCATTGATTAGATAAGATAGAGATCCACTTGGTAGATTCCTTCCAAGACAATACGCTAACCATTTTGATAATCAAAATTTTGACACATTTGAGGATCAAGAACAAGAAATTGAACAAGAAGTTGAACAAGAACAACAAATTGAACAATAGGAACGTTTGTAAGAAAGAGATATGGCTACTTATAATACATTTCAATATCCTAATAATTTGAATAGGAGAGATGATGAACCACCTATGAAAAATATTTCCCCCTTTTTTTACCAACTTTTAGGGGAAATTCTTCCAAATATCCTGACCAATTCCTGTTTGAATTTAAGTTTTTGTGCCAAACTTATGACTATACCACTAATAATCAGAAGTTAAAACTATTCTTTTTCACTTTAAAAGAATCAAATTTGAGATGGTTTATAGGATTAGGAGAAGCTTTAATTTCAACTTGACCTCAAATGGAAACAAAATTTCTTGATAAGTATCAAGATTTTTTTGAGTAAAAGATAGGAAAGAAGAGTTGTTCTAAATGAGACAAATGGAAGATGAGAGCCTAGAGGATTATGTTGACAAATTTTATTTTGTCTGCAAGAGATGTGCTAATGGTATAGATGAGGAGATTAGGAAAACATATTTTTGAAAGGAATTGATGATGAGTCTAGAGAAGAATTTAACCTAATAGGAAAAATAGATATTAATAAACTTGCTCTAGATGACATTGTGGTGATATGCATAAACTATTATAGGACTAGGGTTGGGACAAGAAATTCTAGGAGGAAGACATTGACACCTTATGTATCACAGGTATTGGAGGAGATTGAAAACTTCAAAACTGACATACACCTTCATCTCAATAGTTGGCATGATAATAAAAACACTAAACTATTGGCTATTTATTGCTCGAAGTGTAGAGGAAAAGATATGTTCAAGGAATGTCCATTGAATCAAGTTGATCTTTGTGAAATTTGTGAGAAACCTCATACAAATAGCTCATATAAACTCTTGTCTAAGATTAAGAACCAATTGAAGAAACCCCTTGTTGTGGAGGAAGATCTTAATTATATAGGACATAGACCTCATAATTCTAGATTTAATTTTTATCATGGACAATATGGCTCTAGAAATAATTGGAATCAGAACTCTTAGCCTATTTCAAACTAATGGAATCCTTAGTATCTAATGAAACATCTGAATATGATTTGGGTTGAACCATGAGAACCTCCTAAATGGGTTAATCCTTAGTGGAATCAACTACAGTGGTAGAAAAATCAACCATAATGGTAATAAAACCAACCTTAGTGGATCCAAAATCAATCCCAGTTTCAATGTTAGAAAAATCAGGGAGGAAAGAGACCGTGGGAACAACCCTGAACTCTTCTTATTGGTTCTAATCAAACCAATGAAAAATTAAATCAACCTTAGATACTAGCACAACTTATTTTGAATCTAAAGAACACACAAACTCAACAAACTTTCAATGTTAATACTAACTCGGTTGGTTTTAATGTTATTGAAATCAATGATATTTAGTTAAGGAATCAAAATATTCCTTCTAAATTGGATGTTATAAGCTAGGAAGGGGAGAGGGTAGGCAAAATAAATAATGAAGAAAAAATTCTAGATAAAATAAAAAATGTAACTAAAAAAGTACCATTTCTTGAATGTTTTAGAAAAGATCGGGTAGCTCCTAATAGCTCCTAGATAGACTATGAGAATATAGAAGACTCGCACCTTCTTTGTGAGTTAAAGAAAATCAACATTGAAATCCATCTACTACAAGATATTAAGGATATTATAGAAATTAATCAATTGATTAAGTCACTATGTATCAGAATAATAGGAAGGAGGAGAAAAATATCGTCAGCAATTTAGGTAGGAACTAAACTCACTGATGTTTTATTAGGGATATTGCTTCCTTAAAAATATTTTGACCTTGGGAGTCTTGTGATTACCTTAAGTATAAGAGGGTTAGAGATACCCAACATGTTGATAGATTGAGGAGTAGCTATAAATGTTATCATTGTTGATACTATTAAGACATTAGGAATGACAAGTTTTCAATCCATGACAACTGTACTATAGTTGGAAGATCAATCAATTACTAAGATTGAAGGTGTCTTAGAAAATATAATAGTTACCATAGACACATGGGATTATCCTATATATTTACTAGTGCTTAAGTGAAGGAAAAGAGAAATGGGATATCTAATTATCTTGGGGAGACCTTGGTTAGCAACAACTTTGACATTGATAGACTATAGATTAGGAAGTATGACAATATCAAATGGTTTTAAGCAAAAATAACTCTCACTATATCCTCTAGCTAAGCCTACATTACAAATTGATACTCCATTTTGGGTAGATGAATAAATAGATATAGAGGGGGATGGGTAGTAGAGTTAGCTATGGTCACCTTGATGGATCATTTTTCTAAATTTCAAGGGTGTTTTGAGAAGGAAGAAGGTTTTAAGAAAAACTTCTCAAGAATGTATTCCATGGGAATATTCTTTGAGTGAAGAGTCTTTAGATAAATGATAAAATAGTGACAAAAGTGTGCATCATTCTACATCACACCCTTGTCCTTTAAACACACTTATAGGTGAACCATATGAAGATTCCAATGAAACCAAGATAATTTTGGTAAACGAAGATAAACCTCTCTTCATAAGTTCATCCTTGTTTCCTAACCATGAAGATAAATTGAAACAAGTGTTAGAAAAATACACTAAAGCATTTTCTTGGGAGTACAAGGAAATGAGAGGTATTCATCTAGGATTGTGTACTCATCACATATATACCAACGATATTAAACTTGTTAGACAAGGATAAAGACAAATTAATCCATCTCTAAGATATTTTGTGAAACAAGAGATAGAAAAAATTTTGCATGTAGGATTTTATTTATCCAATTTCTGACAATTAGTGGGTGATCCAAAGGCACGGGGAAACTAGTGGAATCTAACCATAAACCACAATATTTTTCTCAACTTATCACAATTCTCCACAAGAAACTTATACCCTTGGACTACTATTAGATTGGCTCAACTAGACCAAGGAACCTATGAACATGTCATTTGTCTTTAGAACTCTAATTAACCACCCAAACTCTTTGATACAACTTCTCACATCAATTATCACCATAATTCCTATCACCCTTGACTACATAAATACATGATTCCATATTTATACAAAGATAGGTTAGACACAAACCATTTATAAATCCTATCTTTAGGGGTCTGAGGTATGAGGAAACAAACCCTTTTACTAACACCCAATTCTTGCTATGGGTATTGGTGTATAAACATGCATATTCCTTATAGCCCTTGCTCAAGAATTTTCTGATCACAACTCCCAAACTCCTCAAACACCATCCAAAAAAATACCACTTTTAGATACCCTTTACCAAGACATAAAACATTTCCTATTCACAAACTTGGGTCCCCTTATTTACTAGGTCAAAGCATTGTGTCTCAAACATACCTAATAGGCCTAATTGGAATATTTATAAAGCAAGTACTAGATAGGGGTTTAATCTTTGATCACCACTAGTTGGACTATGTCTGCACACATCTAAGACCATCAAATCTACCTTTAGTTTGTGTCTAACACCTCCATTTGTACCCTTGTATTCAAACCCTTTTCTCTCGTGGCTAGTCACATAGAGATGCCTAGCCTTAATTTGCACATTTGATTGGTGAATATAATGGATCCTAATTTAAATCCTTCAGAATCATGTCTAATATACCTAGACCCTTTATCACACCAAGAATGATAATTTTTAACTGGTGGGATAAAGAGATATCTGCCATTTTGTGTCAAAACCCTAGGTGTTGATGGTTTTTAACCTATTTCTACAAATTTGGATGGATCTCACTTAAAATAGAACCAAATTTGATGAGACCATAACCAAATGAAATATAATTTATCCCTCCAGGTTCCACAATAGGTTTCAAGTCTTCTATAATCCATACTAGTCCATACAAAATGTTTGTAGTTCAAAAAATAGTGTTTTATAGAAAATTAGGTCCTAATAGGTTACAAACATAATATTGGCACCAACTCCTCATTATAATTCATAAAATATATTCAATGGTCTTACAAGAACTCATTAAAATCTTAGAAATATAAAGAAGCCAAAATCCTCCATAGGATCTATTGATCTCCTAGGTGCTCTTATACCATACTCTAGGGGATGTAAGGACTCAAGTCCCTTGAAGAACTAAATCTGCAACATAACTTCCATACTTCAAAATATTTTCTTCACTCATCCAAGTGGCATCTACTTTAGGTAGACCACTCCATATGGCAAGGAATTATTTGTAGGTTCCCTTCCTAGTCTTCTTGATCACCTTGGAGTCTAGGATACATTCCAATTGTAATGGTTTACTTGGTGGTAGGTCATTGATCCATTCACCATATTCATATACAACAACAATACCTATGGAATCACCTAAAAAAAACAAAACCTTTGAAAGGAAATAGATCAAAAACATTAAATATTGGGGAAATGACAAGACCTGATAGAAATTCAATTTCATAAGCATTGGGCCCAAATTTGTGCATTATCCTGCAAGGGTCAATCTTTTTCATGAGTAACTTGGTAGGTTGACCTTTTGGGAGTCCCTCTTTATTTAGGTATGTCATGAATAAATATCCAACCTTGTATTGAACATCCCTTCTCCTAACATCAACTTTTGCCTTGTATTTATCTACACTTTGTTGGAGAGTTTCCTTCACCTTATCATGAATGTCTTTAATTGTTATGGAAAAGTATTCCCCTTGAGAACTCATCTTGTCCATGCCACTGAGATCTCTAAGTTCCAAAATTCCTATAGGATGCAGACCATATACAATTTCAAATGGGCTCTTGCCCGTACTTCTATTGATAGAGTTATTATAAGCATATTCATCTTGACTAATCGCCATATCCCATGCTTGACCATGATGTTTAGTGAGACATATTAGGAAATTCCCCAAGTACCTATTCATAATCTCATTTTGGTCATCGGTTTGAGGGTGATATGCTGAAGTAAATGACAATTGGGTGTCTAACTTCTTCCATAAAGTTTGTCAAAAATGACCCACAAATTTGGAATCCCTATCAGTGATAATGTTAAGAGGAAGTCCATGTATCCTAACAACCTCTTTAAAGAACAATCCTTTATGTGGGACACATCATTTGTACACTTACATGGAACAAAATGAGCCATTTTGTTGAATCTATTAACTATAATAAAGATGCTATCAAAACCCCTTGAAGTCTTAGGAAGCCCCAAAACAAAATCCATGTTGATGCTCTCTCATGGCCTATTAGGAATAGAGAGTGGCTAGTATAGACCAACATTATATGACATCCCCTTGGCCCTGTGACATATAGGACAACTCCCAACAAAATCTCTTACATTAGTTTGTACCTTAGGCCAAAAATAAAACCTTGTGATTTGATCTAGGGTCTTATCAAGCCTAAAGTGACCACTCAAACTTCTATTATAATTTTCTCAGATAATATTCCCCCTCATGGAGCATTTTGGGAAACACAATAGATCACATTTGAATAATAATCCTTCTTGCAACATGTATTCCAAAAAATCAGAATGACAAGTGTTAGAAAAATTTGAGCATACCTCATAGATCTCCTTAAAATCATTATATTCTTTGTACATCTCCTCAAGAGAACTAATTCCCATATTCTATAACTGAATCTCTTGTATTGTAAGAACTCTCATACTTAAGCCATCAACCACTTTATTTGATGTCCCTTTTTTTGTGTTTAATTGTGAATGTATGGGATTGTAGTTGCTCCACCTATTTGACATGCCTGTGACTCAACTTCTCTTACCCATTTAGAAAGCTTAGTGCATGGTTATCTGTATACATGGAATATTTTAGGTAGGAGGTAGTGTCTCCACTTTTTCAAAGCCTGCAACATAGCATATAATTCCAAGTCATAAGTGAAATACTTTCTCTTAGTATCATTCAATTTTTCAAAGAAGAATGTCACCAGTCTTCCCCCTTGGCTCAAGACAACCCTTATGGCTTGATTATTGGCATCACACTCCATTGTGAATAACTTGTTTAAGTAAGAAAGAATTAGGATAGGTTTTTGTGCCACTCCCTACTTCAAATATTCAAAAATTTCATTGGCAGCTTCAGTCCAAAAGAATTTACATTTAACACCTCCTTTGATGGTATCAAGAATGGGTGCACATATGTGACTGAAGTTCCTGATGAACTTCCTATAGAAGGTTTCCAAACCATGGAAACTCCTTACATATCCAACAACTCTAGGTGTAGACCAATTGAGGATAGACTCAAATTTGGATGGGTCCATCTTAGACTTCCCTCCGAAATGACAAAACCAAGATATACCACTTCTTCCTTCATAAACTCACATTTTTCCAAACTGATCATCAATTTTTCCTCATGAAGCCTCCTTAGTAATTTCTCAAGGTGTTGTAGATGCTCCTTTTTGGTCATTCTAAACACAAGAATATCACCAAGGTAAACCAAAACAAATTTACCAATAAAACCCTTCAAAACTTCATTCATAAGGCACATAAAAGTTCTTGGGGGTATTGGAAAGACCAAAGGGCATAACCAACCAATCATAAAGGCCCTCATTGGTTTTGAATTCCATCTACCATTCATCTCCCTGTCTGATTCTAATTTTGTGATAACTAGATTTGAGATCAATTTTATAGTAGCAAGCCCCTCCTAAGTAGTCCATTAGGTCCTCAATTCTTGGCATAGGGAAACACTTGGCATAGGGAAACACTATCTTATGGTTATCTTCTTGATTGCTCCAGAATCTATACATAAACTCTAGTTACCATCTTTTTTTGGTGCAAGTATAAATGGCACTACACATGGATTAAGACTCTTTCTTACCAACCTCTTATCTAAGAGTTCTTGTACTTGCCTTGATATTTCTTCATTTTAAAATGGTGTCATTTTGTATGTAGATTTGTTTGAGAGTGTGGAACCAAGAATAAGGTTAATTTGATGAATGATATCTCTAATTGGGGGTAGGAAAAATAGTGGTGTCTTCCATAACTATGCCCTTGTGATTTTCCAACAATTTTTGCATCTCATTAGGGACATTTTTCTCTTTATTGCTATGTGGATCAAAATTGTCATCTAGCTTCAAAACTAGAAGATACCCCTAGTTTATTTTATTCTTTCAAGATTTTTAGAAACTCCTTCCCACTCACTAACATGACACTTGACTCTACATGTCTCTCTGCACTTTCTTCTGGCAAGGGATCCATTTTATACTTCCTCCTATTTTTGGTGATAAGGAAAAATTTCTTCTTCCTATCATGATGGGCTTGTACATCATATTTACATGGATTCCCTAAAAAAAAAATGGCATGCATCCATGGGGGTTACATCACACAAAATATTGTCTCTATATTTCCCTATCTCAAATTCTACCCAAGATTATTCATCCACCAAAACATGTTGCCCCTTATTCAACCATGATACTTTATATGGATTAGGATGGGGTAATCTTTTCAATTTTAGTTTATCTACCATTTCTACTAAGAAAAAAAATTTAGTTGAACTAGAATCAAATATGACTTTATGTAGTGCCCACCCATAGTTTTCTTTTTAGTTTTTATATTGCCAAACTCTTTTAGGCCACTTTTATGTATGTGTTGATATTTTAGCTATTATGTGATTTTAGATGTATGACATTACAATGGTGATTAAATGATGATTGAATAATTTATGAATATTATATATTTGTAGTTAGATGATGTGGTTTACTTTGATAATTATTATTTTACATGTTTAAATGATGTTTATGGTTATGATTATTACTTACCCCATACTTGCATGTGTATGGTTATCATGTATGCTTTTACTTTCCTATTTCGTGTTTGATATGGTTGAGGGACAAAGTTGTAGTTACCTTCTTGCAGGATCAACACAATGTCCCAATCCCCACCATTTCTCATTATATATATATATATATATATATATATATATATATATATAATATATATATATATATATATATATATATATATATATATATATATATATATATATATATATATATATTATATATATATTATATATATATATATATATATATATATATATATATATATATATATGAAGAAATTTTCTATTGAACCCAATATAACACCTACTAATGATGAAACCCCTTCCTCCCCTGTTTCACAAATAGTTCATGAACAAACAACTCAAAATCTTGAGTTTAAGAAAGCAGCCTTCGAGAATGTTTCAAGAACCATAGGATTTAGAGCCTAAGAATGTAGTTCTTGAGGTATCTCATGGATTTCCTCCTAAGAAGGAGAAGGATGACTCTCCTCTTAAAATTTCTTCACTACTATATAGGTCTTATATGATTGATATTTTAGAAAGCAATTCTTCTGATAAAGAAGAAGAGGTTGATGAAGAATTCAAGGTGGAGAATATCACTCTAAACAAATCCCTTCAAATTCCACACCCTCAATTCCTCCTCATAGTCCTCAACAAATGAAGCCATCTGATACATTTGTTATAAGAGAAGGCAATGAGCCCATAGAGGAAGAAGAAGAACTCTAGAGAAAATTGAAAGAAGATTAAGGAAGGAAAAACTCTAGGAGGCTATGCAAAAAACCAAAAGAGAGACAAAATTGGAGGAAGAATGGAGTAAGGTGGAGTTATTTCATGATAAATTGAGGAAAAGAGAAGAAGAACAAGATAAAATTGTTAATGATGTAGTGACTATGGTGATTCAGTATGCTCATAAAGCAGAAGAGACAAAGGAACTATTGAATAAAATATAGGAGGTACTCCAATAATCAATTGCTCAAATGTTTGAGTATGAAAATGATATTTAGAGAGTAAGGGTTGAATTGAGGGATAAAGAAGAGCAATTAAAGAAATAAACTTCAGTCAATGTGGCCTCTACCTCTTTGGCCCCTCCTCATTATATCTCACTTGTTGCTATGCAATATAAGAATAAATATCAATATCTTCAGAAGGAAATGGAAAAAGTGTAGTAGGAAAAGGAAGAAGATAATTAGATAATAGAAATAGTAACACATATATCATCCACACTCCTAACAATGAGGAAACTAGCAGGTTTGTATGCCTTATTCTTAAGAGATAAATTTATATTATGGAAAATTGACCAATTGATATTAATTAGAAATCTTGATTATGATGATGACCATTACTTTATGGCCGATTATATGAAAAGTGTTCCTAAGATACAAAACTAGATGTGTGAATTTTATCTCCATGGTTTTCTTTTAGGTCATCACATTGAGTCTTTTCTTAATCTTTATGTGGGGAAAGTATAGATAAGGGCATTTTTATCCCTTATGAAAAACCAATTTGAATGGGAACAAAGGATAGATAGATATAGTGATGCATAGAGAAGACTAGGTCTTCCTATTAGAGATGAGTTTCCTAAGTCAAATGTTTTCAAAGGAAGGTTCAAAGCCATTGCTCAATCAGATACATTTTCCCCACTTTATGAGCATAATCTTAATAAGTCCATCAGAGCATTTCAAGATTCTCAAGTTTATATGCCATATAGAGCTCTGATGGTGACTAGAGAGAGATATAGTTCCATACCAATACCTTTGGGAATAACGGGGCCTATTACTCCCACTAATGTGGCTTGGAACATGCTAGACATGTGATTTTAGTCATTGAAAAACAACATAGGAAATGGATTTGTATGATATTTAGACAACCTCTCATCATTATGCCAACACCAAGGTTAGATTGTCCTTCTCAATTCATAAGAGATCATCTAGATAGATAGAGGCAAAGGGTTGTGGAATTCCAGGGATATTAGTTACTATGGTTATAACAAGAATACAGTTTCCATAGGTTTGATATGGTTAATTGGATTGAGGCCATAAATATAAATGTCCCAGATCAACCATGAGGACATGATGGCAATTAGAAAGGGGAGAATTATGGGTTCCATATTTATCAATTTAATGTTTTGATCGTACATCAAAAACTTGTTATATTTTGATAATTAATAAATTTGGCAGTGATCTATATGCTTATATGTTTCTTATTTTGATATTTTTTTGAACTCATTAAGGAGCTATATTCAAATCGATACACTATGATAAATTCATGTCTTTTGGTTCAATGAATTAACAATATTGTTATTTCACATGATTATTCCTATATTTTTGCTTGCAATTATGATTTTTGTTCCAGATTTCGAAAATGAGTTTTATGTAGTGGAATGATAATTTTAGTCAACTACCACTTGGAGATCCTAATGGCTCCAGCTTTGAAGGTTATTTATGATGTTATCAAATCTTTTGACACATGGTGGAATTTTGAGTTCCACTTAAGATCTTGTTACTTTGTTGTTAAACAAACGTTCATTTCTATTTTTTCTTTTCTTTTGTAATCATAACCCTTCTAGGTGGGTAATGCCTTAGTTTTTGAATTTGAATAAGAGTGTGTGTGTGTGTGTATATATATATATA